>VIGQ01001310.1:170000-175000 GCA_009663005.1 Actinidia chinensis
AATTTTCTTAGGTCGTCCCCAATCCGCTAGTTCAAAGTAGGTCTTCAACTCTTGAAATTTAGGTCGTCCACTTTTGAGGTTGGTCGTCCGCTTTTTAAACTTAGGACGTCCTATTTTCTTAGGTCGTCTCCAAACTTTCTGATCAAACTTAGGATGTCAACTTTAGGTCGTCCTATCTTTGACTTCGGACGTTCTATTTGGAAAGTTTAGGTCGTCCTAACTTTCTTAGTCGTCATCTAAACTTTTTGTCCAACTTAGGTCTTCAACTATGTCCGTCGCTTTGAGATTTAGGTCGTCCGCTTTTGAAACTTAGGCGTCCTAATTTCTAGGTCGTCTCAAAAACATTCTTATCACTTTAGGTCTTCAACTTCAACTTAGGGCTCAACTCCAGACGTCTAACTGTGATCTTTGCTGCAATTTTAACTTTTCTGTTATTTTTTTACCAAACAACAATCGTTATCATATCAATTGATTGTAGATTTTGTTGAATCCTCTATAAGTTTCAGAGGCATTGTAACATTTGTTTTGACTTGTGAAAACTTATGGATTAAAAATTTACCGAGTTGCGAGACATTGTTTTAATTGATAAAGTTTTCATGCATCTTGACTTGGGCTATCTCTTTAAAATGATTTTCAAAGTATATTTAACATAGTTTACTATGTATATGTTTAATCTCAAATCATTAAAAACTTTATGCTCACAATCTCCCCTTTTTGATGATGACACATCTTATTTTTGAAAATCGTTTATTTATTTACTAAAAAAACAAAAAACTCCCCGTTCTCATATCCCCCCATCTTCATGCTTTTAATTTTTACTTAGATGTCATTCAGGGATTGGGTTTTAAGTGTTTTCTTAGATAGATAGAATACTTTGAAAATAAAACACATGGATAGAGTATACGAATTTGGATCGTCCAGTCTTTTTCACTTTGTCCCTAATTGCTTTCATATATCCTTCATGTTAGTTCAAGCAATTGAATACTAATAATATACACGCATACGATGTTTCCAAACATGATTCACATCCACCGCCATTCATGACAAAGATTAAAAACAGTTAAAAAAATCACATCCCAAAATAATTGTTTGAGCAAGTTATCTGAACCAACATAATTTTCAATTTTAATACCATAAGCAATCAAAATTGTCAAATACAGAGCCTACTACCAAAACAAGAATAACACACCTACTGTTTCAAAATAATACCCAATGTGTAAAATACTACCCCAATCAAATACAGAGCCTACTACCAAAACAAAAATAACACACCTACTGTTCAAATACTACCCATGTGTCAATACTACCAATGTTTACTACTCTTCTCCCCCTTTGTGGTCTTCATTAAGAAGACAAAAAGTGGGCGGAGAGGTCAAAAACTATTGCTTCTTTTTGTCCCTTTCAGATTCTGGAGAAACAAGGCTTGGGTATGAGGAGAAAAAGGAGGTGTATCGTACTGAAAGTGGATTCTGCTTCCACTAGTGTGAACAGCTTCAGTCCGAGCAAGGCATTCCTGTGAACTCCGTTTGCTGAGTATACACTGCTCATAGTTGTCTCCCAAACCGATCAATGTATGTGCCATGCAACTCGTGCAGCTTGCGTTCAATATTTGTCGTGCTCGATGCTTTCTCATCTTCGACTTCATGTATCCATTATTCTCATTTTGTGTTTTTTCTATTCTCTCCATTGTGGTGCGTAGTTTACCAAAATACTGAAGGAACCAGTCAGGAGGATTTTCTTGGTTTGTCCTTCTTGTGGCTGAGGACTTGTTCACGTGGGATTTCGGTATCAAGTGATACATCCTCCATATGTATATCACCCATGGCTTGTACGGCCTTTCGAGATCATCCTCGCATCCGTAATCAACGGTGATCCCTCTATTGCTTATATAACTAGAAAACCCTTCATCAATGGTTTTGGATACTTTGATTTCTAAGATTACCTCAAGTGTTCAAAACTTTGGTTAAGAGGGCGACCGTACGGCATAGACCGATTTTTAGGGTTCTTACAAAGCCATCTCTCTAAGAATGAGGTAATTTAGGTACGAGGATCCTCTACGCACTCCTATAATGATGAAGTTTCCATTGTATACCCTTGATTGTGATGCCCTGTTTAGTAGTTACATTATAGAGATGAATTTGTGGAATAATCTAAACTCCTTTTTCAACTCCTTATGTTTGACTGACTCCTACAGTTCCATGTTCGACCGTTTCATTCATCTCATCTTTATTCACGTGATTCCTTTAATCTGACTAGGTTTTTCCTAAGAAAATAATTCCACCAGCATTTGGAACACCGATATCTGAGATAAACTGTGGGATTCAATACAATGTGCTTTCCTCTCCCATATGAGTCTATAGTGGAATTCAACATTGTCTAAGCTTCCTACTTCTAAATTGCAGTAGCATACCTTACCAAATCAGAGTATACATTCGTCGGAGAGGAATCCTGTATTCCATCCAAGCACTCGATGCGGGTCCACATTTTCTTTCTGTATTTTTTGGCTTAAAACCTCTCCTCAATGTTCCTTCAGTAATGATTTTCTATGTTTGAAACTCTTCCCCAACAACTTTGAATTCGTTCATTCTTGAAATTTCTTCCGGAAGAGTTGCTCGTGAGGATTACTTGAACCAATATTCTCTCTTGAGCATTGACAGCATATTTAGTAGTCAACCTTTGTTATTTTGAAATATTGACAAGTTTGGGTTTAGGGTTTTGGGAGAGAGAGAAGAGAATGATTTGCAAGGACTTGGAGAAGGAGATGCTTATAGAGATAGCCCAGAATTTTTTGAGAGGTAATGGTATTTTGGAACGAACAGAGTTAAAAGGTTAAAGGTTAAAACCAATGAATAGTCGCGACTTTTCTGAGTTCTTCGACTTTTCCAACTTAGTCACAACTTAGGTCGTACTAAGTTTGATTTTGGTCGTCCCTCAATTCGCTTTTAGGTCGTCCTAAATTTGGTTTTAGGTTGCCTAAATTTTGGATTTCGGTCGACCTAATGTTTGTATTTAGTTCGTCCTAATTTTTAGTTAGGTCGACCTAATCTTTCACTCAAAAGAGTTTATTCCAAGCATCGAGAGTTTCTAGCTTATATTATTCCATTATTTTGCCTACTTCAACTGATTAATAGATATTTTAAGTAATACAAGAGCATGTTATGCTTTTTAAGCATATAAATCAATTATTCAAGTGGTCATTGATTTTTGTTCTCCTTAGACATACATAACTACTTTTTCGCACATAACACATGGTTGATTTGCATAGTTCTTAATCATAATATCAGTACCTTGGCCTCTTAATCATCTCATGTATCACATATCAATTAAGGTAACAATCATACGGCACTTGTTTTGTCTGAGATAACATAGAAATACTTTTCAATCCCGACTATTCTTTCTCAAATTGACTCAATTCATACTTATAAAATTTTATTTTTAAGAATTCCAAATATCCCATTGGTTTGAGACTTTCCACGTTCACGTCGAATATAGCAAATCTTTTCTCATCGAGGGTTTGTAAAAATATCCGCCAATTGCTTGTCGTATGAATATATTGAAGTTCAATATCCCATTTTTGGACGTGATCTCTTAAAAAGTGATGTCGAATTTCATGTGTTTTGTTCTTGAGTGTTGTATGGGATTCTTATACAATTTATGTCCTTGTAGTATCACATTTGATTAGAATATGATCAAAATGTTACGCCATAATCCTCCATTTGTGTTTCCTCCAAGTATTAAGCACACACTTCCGGCGGCCACATATCCAGTCGTCCTCGCGGTGGATAATGCAACGGAGTTTTGTTTCTTGCTAGACCCTGACACGAGAGAAGTGTCCTAAAAATTGGCAAGTGCCACTTGTGCTCGTTCGTATCTATCCTACACTCCGGCCAATCGGCAATCGGAGATTGTTTTAATTCAAATGCAACTCCCCTAGATAAAACTATTCCTAAGTCCATGCTTTCTATGAGATATCTAAATATGCGTTTTTCACGGCAACTAGATGTGATTCCTTTAGGAACATGAGTGGAAATCTAGCACATTGCATACACTAAACATGATATCCGGCTACTTGCCGTTAGATAGAGCAAGAGCCAATCATACCTCGATAGAGTTTTTCCTCACATTTTTACCATTTTCATCTTTGTCGAGCTTTATTGATGTACCCATTGGGGTGCCTAGCGGTTTTTGCTTCTATCATGGCCAATCGCTTGAAAGTTCCTTCGTGTATTTTGCTTGATTTATAAATGTTCCCCTTCAAACTTGATTGGCTGATTGTAGTCCAAGGAAGAAATTTAGCTCCCCCATCATGCTCTCTCGAAATCTCCTTGCATCTCTTATCAAATTCCTTGCCCATGTTCTCATTAGTAGCACCAAATATAATCTCATCACATCTAGTTGCACTATGAACATGTCTTTATTTTTAATTTTTATAAAAAGTGTGTTATCTATTTTTCCTCTTGCAAAGCTTACATTTAAAAATTTGCTAAGTCCTTCATACCAAGCTCTTGGAGCTTGCTTAAGTCCATATAGTGCTTTTGAAAGTTATATCATGATTCGGATTCATGATTTTCCAAACCCGGTCGGTTGTGCTACATACACTTCCTCGGTAATAAATCCATTTAAAAGGCACTTTTTACATCCATTTGATATAAGTTGAAAGTCCATATAGCATGCAAAGGCTAATACATACGATCTTCTAATCTAGCTACGGGAGCAAATGATTCATCAAAATCTATTCCTCTTCTGACCTATATCCTTGTGCAACCGTTCTAGCTTTATTTCTAACAAGATTCCGGATTCATCAAGTTTATTTCTAAATACCCATTTAGTGCCAGATTATAGGATGAGTGGAATGGCTTAGGGACTAGATCCAAACTTTGCTTCTTTCAAATTGATTTAGTTCCTCTTGCACGCTAGAAGCCAATGTTCATCAAATTCCGCTTCATGAAAGTTTTTATGTCTATTTGTGGAAAAATGCAGGTTTTCCACATATTTTTCTA
>VIGQ01001310.1:185000-187500 GCA_009663005.1 Actinidia chinensis
TAACGATTGACGGACGAATTCGCAACGACATGCTACCAGAGGAATGTCAAGATTATAAGTCCGTTGAGCACATCCCGACTGTCCGTTTTCTCTGTAGAATGAGTCGGAACAGTCCGTGTTCTCTGTAGAATGGTCGGAACGTATGACAACCTAAGGTAAGTATCCTCCAATTGTGTTCGTGAAGTTAAAAAAAATCTGTGGCGCCGAGAATCAATTTTTTACTGAAATATTTTTAATAGAAATACTTTGACCTTAAAGTTAGATATAAGTGTGATTGATTGATTGGATTAAAAAAAAGAGAATTGTAATTTTTCTACCGCAGGAAAATTTGTTATATAAATAATAGGTTACGTTTTGAGAAAAATTATATGACTTTTCATTGTGCTATTTAATAGGTTATACTTTAGAGATAAAAATATTTATATTCATCTATTTTTAGTTAGATTATTGCAAATTCTACTACATCTCCATCTGTATGAACATTCTTTTGATATTTATGACACTTAAAATTTATGGAAATTAGATCATGTCTTATACCTTTTTTTTTTCTAGACTTTCTAGTGCATAAATATAAAAAAAACAATCCAAATATGTTCCCTAACAATCTTTACTGTCATTGAAACACTCAATCTTGACCCTAAGAGTTCTCTTCACATTTGAAGAGATAGATTCTACTAATTAAAATTCTTTTTTTTTTAGATTTTAATAAGATAGTTCTTGATTGTTTTGATTCCACTAATTAGACTTTGTCATTGTGATAGCAGATGGTAAAAGCACAAAAAATTATATGTTGTATCTCTTCCTCCTTTACCACATATTATGGTGATCCTGCTTCTCCTTCTCTTCCATTAACAAAGACATTTTTTAATTTTCAGGTCTTACAATTTCAGAGACAACTCATGAGGTTCAATTGCTGCAAGTAGTTTTCACATCCCCAAATCAGCCAACAAGTGTTCTGTTTTATTTATTTTGTGTACTGTGTGAGATTGAGATCGAGATTGTGTTGGTTAGACAGCCTATTTGATTTCTAAGCATAAATTGTTGCGTGATATGTTCAAACATATATAATACTTAGTTTCTACTTGGTGTACTCTTAGTTCCTTTCTCCCTTATTTGAACTTGAGTTGAGCTTGCTTAGCATTGAATTGTCTTCATTATTTTCAGCTTAAGCTTTGTTAGCTATATAGTCCTATAATATTGTTTGTTCCCAACTAGGTGCATCTTTTATCTAGTTCATTGTTGAAGCCTTTGTTAAGTCACGCAAGTGCAATTTTCCATGAGTTTCTATGTACTTCGTTTGGATTTTATTGCACATGGGAACACTCGAAGCCATGTTCAAACCTTTCTGAAACGTATGTCTGATATATGTGGCTTTAAAGTATCCTGTATGAACATGTTACAACGCCAAAGCTTGTGCCTCGCCAATAGATTTCTCCGCATGTGATATATCCGGTCAGAAGAGCGCTTATCCAAGGATTTGGGTTTTTGTTGACATTTGGTGAGCTTTGATGGACTCGTAACAAGGAAAGCTACGACAAAGCAGAAAGCATCCATGATCAACGCAAAATAAACCGAAGAGGTATATAGAAACGAAATTGACGATGAAGCAACCGGCGTAAAGGAATTAAAAGGAGTCCTGTTGTCGTTAGGTGTGGATTATTAGTTTACCGCTCATTGAATTGCTAGATGTCTTGCTGGGGTATATTATTTTCAAATCAAGCTCTTGAAACTTAGACTTCAAAATGCCCCTGCATATACTCAGAAGAAATTGGCAATCTGTTCAGAGACCAGAAACTAAGGTTCTGCCAAAGTCATTGGCAGGTTACAACCACCTATTAACATTTTAAATCTAACAAAGATCGGCACCTTTGAAAGTTAATCGGCTCCATAAGCTCCGCCAGATCTTCTTATCTACTTACGATGATGAAAAAATTGAATCAGGATTCGGTTCTCGTCAAGGATAGTGAAGATTCAGAGGGGTTGGCGTTTAGAGGCTTGTGCCAGAAGCTGTATATTTTATGGAAGCAAACCATGAAACCTGGTTATTTGAAGAACTAAGAAAGCTAACGCAGTTGAGGAGGAAGTTGGGCATCACGGAAATTGAGAAGTAAAGATGGCAAGGATTTGTGCACGCCCATAAGAAGATGAACAACTGAGGTTTGGAGATTAGCCATTAAGTCGTGATGAAATTCTCGATTTACAAGTATGAATGTGCCCTCAGTACCTTCGCGTTTGTACCTGCAAGGGCGTTTTTTAGAGAAGTCACCAGTTTGAATTTCTACACTGGAAAATATGCAGAGAAACAGACCCGCCCTGGGGCCAATGCCCACCAGGCAGGCATGGCCTAGGGCCCTCAAAAACATTTTTAAATTTTAGGGTCCCAAAAAATACTCAAAAATCTCAAATTTTTAAAAGTTATCCATTTGTTTTTGGAAATTTAAAATCAAATAGGCCATTTTATGGCCACTATCCATTTTTATTTTAGACCCCCAAAAATTCT
>VIGQ01001310.1:197500-199130 GCA_009663005.1 Actinidia chinensis
CACATAACGATCAAGTAAAATGATGTATGTATCAAGAATTACAGTGATTAATAATCATTTAACAAGTTTGACCATTCCATTTAAATAGTCTATTCGCATAATTTAACTACTATATATTGGTAGGATTATGAAATTGTGAAATTTTTTTAGAAAATGTAACAAGTGTTGCTAATAATTTTATATTTTTATGCTTTTTCTTGAAAATCACGGCAAGTTTGCTAGGTCTCTATGTAAGACTTGCTTGATACAAAACTTCTTTGCGTTGTTTATGCAACTCCTCTTAAACATTAAACCCTCTCTGTGTTTGGACCTGGATTTGGAGGTTAAAAGACAAGGAAAACGAAAATATAGCAAAAAACTGAAGTGGCAAAATTAAGATTATCCATCTCTCTTTTTTATTTTGTGGTAGAAAAATTAACAGAGATTAAATAGACATTGTTTCATAAAATTGCAAATAATAATAATTTCTTTTCTCTTTCATTTTCTTGTCCTTACAAATCTAAGACTCAAAATGTGTAAAAGAAGCACGAGGTATTTTTAGTTACGTTCTTGCAAATTCTACTTCAACTTTATCACATTCTTTTGATCTCTGTGACACTTAAAATTATTAAAATCGAGACCATTCTTATACACTTTTTTATTGTAAGTCTTTCTTATACTTTATAGTTAATACAATGTAACAAGATAAACAATCCAAAAATTTTCCCTAACAATCTTCACAACTCGATCTGGACTTTAGAGTCCTCTTCGCATTTGAAGTGATATATCTTAATAAGATAGTTCTTGATTGTTTCGATTCCAATACTTAAACTTTGTCATTGTGATAGTGGATGGTAAAAAGCACAAAAATGTATTTGTTGTATTTCTTCCTCCTTTTCCGTATGTTATGGTGATACTGCCTCTTCCATCAACACAAATATTTTTTAATTTTCATATCTTATAATTTCAGGGACAACTCATGGGTTTCAGTGTTGCATGTAGCTTTCAAATCTCCAAATCATCCAACAGGTATTCTGTTTTATTTATTTTGTGTATTGTGAAATTGAGATCGAGATTGTGTTGGTTAGTTTTTGCTTGCATAGACAGCCTATTTGATTTCTAAGCATGAATTGTTGAATTCTGAAGAAAACCCCAATCACGTGATGCTATAGAAAAACCAGAAATTTCAAAGAACACCAAGCATTACAAGAGCTTTTCAATATAGACAAAGGACTGTAGTGATTGAGTTCCGTTGAAGGAAAAGTTGGGTGCATGCTGCTACAGGTTTTGGCAATTTTTGGTATTTTTTGTCAGGGGTGGGAGATACAAAATGCATTTAATAGAAGAATAAAGCTAGGTGCACTATATGAATTACCGAATGAACTATTGCATAATCATATGATGTGTGGTCTCATATCCAAATAATAGTGTAGAAGCCGTGGTTCATGTGAGTATGAAGTAATTCATTCGGTAATTTATAGAGTATATTTAGCACCACTGTTAATAGAAACATTTAATTATCTTTGTTTGTAAAAATTTACCAAAATCAGAGAGGTCTAGTTTTGTTTTGCGGGCTAACCGTAGAGCACATTGATCGGAATTGTTTATTTTTTAGTCCTAAATGCATATGTTATTTACAAAAAAAAAAAAA
>VIGQ01000204.1:0-12500 GCA_009663005.1 Actinidia chinensis
TCACAACCCTCTCTCATAATCTCTCTCTGTCTGCTCTCAATCTCACCTCACAACAATCTGCTCTCACCCACAACACAACGCACTGAAAATCGAAGCAACCCTACCATCGTTTTTTCTAGACCCAAGGGAAGGAGGTGGTTGGACTCCTACCAGAATACCTAATCATTATCCTAATCTATCTAGAAAAACAAAAAAATCCAGACTCATCCAGAGTTCTAGATAACTTCGAGAGTTCACCGTCACATGGACTCTCATATGACTCCAAGCAGCTTGGGTTGGCACTGGACTTGACGCATCAGATGGGCATGACTCATCAACAATCTACCCTCCAGCCCACTAAGGGTTCCGATATCTCTTCAAGTTGTTCCTCCTGACAACTTCTGATCCAGCTCCCCCTAGACTGCAAGACACATCCGATATCACTTAGCCTCATCAACGGGCTACTCCACTTCCCACCGACGTGCCCTGCACCTCCTCACCGAGGTGCCCTGCACCCCCATTGGGGTTGTCCCCCCCACCCCCCACAGTTATGCGCCGCAAAGTACATCACTTTGCGAAAGTTGTCGTGGCTCCATTTCTCCTCGCTTGTGCACATAACTTGAAGATACCCCCACTGATCAAATCGAGAGCAAAAGCGACTCGCTTCGGCGTCACCGCGGCCTTCCGCGGTACAAGCTTCTCAAAATCGACTTGGTCTCCCTTCCTCGACTTCTCTATGGACATCCTGCACTGGTTGCACCAACTCGTGTCTGGTCAGACTTCCGTAAATATCTCAAGCATCTCCCCTGCACTCTTGTAACCACTCCCCTGATCCTCCTCCAGGTACCCCTGCCTTGCTTTGTGTATCCGCTATGCAATGGTTGCTTCCCTGTCCCATCTCCTCTTTGCTAATCACCACTGGACCCATGTTTCGGACAGTAGCTCCCCATGTTGACACTTCCCCTCCATCGTATAGCCCTCCAGTCTTCTTTCCCCACATCATCTCCTTGTTTCCCCTTGGAGACGCTGAAGTTCCTCCACTATCGTCAAAGTTTTGCATCCTTTGAATTAGCATCCCATATAATTAAATGTTTCTGTCAATAAGAACATGCATTACCTCAGTCAATCGTACAGACCTCCCGTCTGCCATGCGGAACCGAGCAGCCGGACTGACCCTCTGCCAACAACTCTGCTAGATCGTGTTGTTTCGCCATCCACATATACGTCCCTTGCATGGTGGCAATGTAGATAACACATCTCTAAATCTCTGCACAACTGTAAGCACTGCCTGAATCCAAGTACCCAATCTGACTTTCTCTTCCGATACCTGGCTATGCTAGGAGTACTCACTCTCATCCTAATCCACAGCCATCACTGTTGTCGCTGCTGTATCTGAAACCTGATCATGTGCTTTATACTATTGGACAATCCCTCTTATATGCCCCTCCTGGGTCGCAAATAAAATCACCTAATAGTGCGACCACTCTCGCCTATTGACCCTCCACCGTCTTTTTCCTTACCCCTATGATGACCTCATTCCTTGACTTCGGCCTCTTTCCTGCTTCCTCTGAACTATGGTTCGACTCACTCTGATCTGTCGAACCTATCTCTCTCCTGCTAAGCCTCTTCATTGAAACAGGGCATCCATGACTATACTCGTAGTCAACTTCTCATTCGGCCTGAATGGCTGAGAGAAACGCACCAATGCTCCCAACTCTCTGGCAAGAACTCAGAAACAAAAGTGCCTAGCTCTCGTCTCAACCTGTAGGTCAACACTGGTCAACTAATTGACAAAATTCTGGAACTCTCCCTCGTTGTTCCGCACTGGAGGCTTCCCTCTGAACCTTCAAATTCACAAGCTCCTCATCATAAGCTTATTTCCGATATGTCTTCGCCTGATACATCTCCTCCAACTTGATCCACAACCTCCCTAAGCAACTCGTCTCCTGTGCTACATGACTGGAACAACGCCTCGTGTCCAATGCACTGTCTATTTCGTCCAATCGTCTTCCATTTATCTTCCTCATTCATCATCCCTCTTCGCTAAAGGTTTTTTTTCTCCTTTATTCCCAAAGGGTCGTGCAAATCCTTGTCAAAATCGGATGTTCCTCCATCCTAGTGTTTCATATGGCATAATTCTGTCGCTGAAAGTAGTCATCGAACCCAATTATGCTCGCCTCTTACTACTTCGCCAATAGAAACACAAGCTCTGAAACCAACCCCGCGGATGATCCGGAATCCGCGAAACCTCAGGAAAGGGCTAAACTGTCAAAATAAGAGAAATTTCTAGAACTAAAATGGGTCAAAATTAAAAGTTTTTGGGCCAAATCGACAAAATTAAAAGTTCTGGGGCCCAGTGACAAAATCAAAAACCCGGAGACCACATTAAATATCCAAAACTTCAGGCTAAACTGTAATTATAAAGGACATCTAGGGATCAGTCTATAATTACTCAACTCTAGGACCAACTGTAATTACTCAAAAATCCAGGACTAAAAGTGTAATTACCAGGTCAAAGTCAAACGGTCAACATGTCAAGTAACGGCAATGCTGACGTTGGTGAGTGGCTAGACTACTCGTCACTCGCCGATCTTCAAACGTCTCGTGAGGGCAGCGTCCGGACTCCATTTTTTCGACGCGGTTTATCTGGACTGCTCCGTATCGACGAGAGGAACAACCTGGTGCAATCAAAAATTAATTTTGAGCACTTTCCCGGACACCCAAATTATTGAACCATGTGTGGAATGGATTCTCCTTCTGCGAGTAAAGAACCGTAATTTATTTATTTGCTCAAATGGATAAAAGGTAATGATAAATGGTTCCCCGAAGTGGTACAATGATACGAAAAAATGTGAAAATTTCATTTGGATAACTAGGATATTTTAAAGTGTTTAATATACTCCAAGCTAATATTAATAATGAGTTACTGGAGGCTCCAAAGAGGGAGTTATGACAAAGTGAGTCACATTTACCTTACCTTTCAGTGCACGCTCAGCCGCGAGGCGCGATCTGCGTGGCGCTTTTGTGGCGCACTTGGCACTTTAAACCCCATGTAATTTTTTAATTCCCGATTAACCCCACGTGCGCGTGGGTGAGATGGGGGTGTAACTGAGTAATTGTTTAATTATTTTTAATCCTGTAGTTTTTAATTAACAGAATAAACTCTTGTAATTTTTTAATTTACAATTAAACCCAATGTATTTTAATACAGATTAACCTCTCATCTATTTCTATTCATTGAAGTTTCAAAGACTTTTCATTTTCGATAACAGCATCCATAATAGAGGAGTAATTGGCTGTTAGTGGGGCTGTTATCTAATGGCTTTCAATGGTGGAGTAAATTTATGGCTTTTCATCAGCCATTAAAAATCTTATAAATACCAACATCCATTGTAGTTCAAAGTACACACAAAATTTGAGAGTTCATCAGTGAGAAAAATAAGAAAGTTTTTGCCATTCTGCGTAGAATCAGTCGTGAGAGAGTGAAACACTGCTTAATTGGTTCGCCGATCACAGAAACAAATCGTGTTAACTTTGTAGTAATGCGTTGCATGCTGGGAGAACAGGACGCCAACCAGCCGTAAGTACCAGTGACGAGCGAATTCTGTCTTAAGGAACAATGTGTGAAATGTTTGGCCCTCGATCTTTTTCCTGTTTACATATTCTGTTTTAACTTACAATGTTTGTTTATATATATTTATTTTTCACTTATAAATTCACAGTTGACTGATTAGATTTAACAAAATTTAACAAAAAACTGATACTGAAACTTAAGTATGTGTTGGACCAACCTTCTTAAGGCAAAAATCCGCCCTCGCGATGGTAACCATGATCACTGGACATCAGTTTTCTTGGATACAATATTCTTTGTTTTGCATAACTAACCAAACAGTATAGGAACTCTCTTATTTACTGACTAACCTAGATATATTTGAACTCTTCAAATTAATGAATTAATACTCAATGAGAAATAAAGTATAAATAGAAGATGGGGGATGATATTAATGAAAAGCCAACTTCACGTGTGTCCTTGAACAAAAACCATTCATTCAATGAATATTTTAAAAAGCAATTTTAATTTCCATTGAAAAATAATTTAATAATCCATTTTTTTCCCAATATTGTTTACAAGAGGCATAAGATTTGGAAATTATCAAAGGAGTTAGGCGCGTCAAAGTAATTTGGTGATCATCCACGCAGTCCATCCCCATTGAAACATACTTATGTGTAAATCAATCACATTCAATTTAAAAGTATTACGACGCACCAGTATCCATCCCCATTGAATTGAACATTTTTTTACATGTGCACGAGCAAACACGAGTTGCCATTGTTTGTTCAAAGCACCTACAAGGCCATGGTCTGAGGTACTATACTTTTAAAAAATGATAGTTGTGTTAAGTCGGGGCGGACTCCAGGATTTTAAGTTGGGGGAGCTAAAAATGTAAAAAAAAAATTTAATATATTGCATGGGGCTAAAGTTAAAATAAAAAAATTTAGTTTACAAATTTTAATAATGTTTGAAGGGGGGGGGGGGGGGGGGGGATGCAGCCTCTCCTAGGAATAACGCCTAGTACCCCGCCCTGTGTTAAGTTTTTGTGCCTCACATCGAGTACAATAGTAATTCCAAATAAGAGTAACTTCTCCAACGCATTGCCATTTAGGTTTTTGAGTGTAGATGTTTTAATTTGGCACAGATTGGGCAAGGTTATCTATTTCATTAGTGACGATTCCCTATTTTTAGTGGTAAAAGTCTTCTGTTTACTCATTGGTAATAAATTTTGGAGTTGATATTTTAACAGTATTGATCTCTTAATCAATACATCTCTTCACTATATTTTTTTAGCCCAATATTTACTTAAGCTCAATTGAATTCGAAAGATACGAATTTGAGAGTCTAAAATTACAATCGACGAATCTCTAATCATCCTATAACAACTTAAACTCGTAACCCTTTAAACCACTCAAGAGTTAATGCACTCCTAAATCCGAATTACATGAGGTCAAAAATCAAAATGTGTCCATCTCATGTCATAATCTTGTGACTAGGATTGCATTGACACGTGAGATGTAGAAGGTTCCGCGCAAAAACATTGCCTTGCCAACTACTCTAAGAATTTTTAGTCAATACAATTATTTGGAATTCATTACACTTTGACACCTTAAACCATTGAGCAATTTCCACTTTATCCCTTTAACGATAACTTTCTCACTTTGTACCCTAACCAATGTGACGCTTGCCGTTACGTCAGCTTTCCAATTTCCGCCTATCACTTTCTCTACAAACATAAGCCATAGATATACATCGTGACAAATCTGTAATAATAGAGGAAGATGGAAGATCCATGGGCAATGCCATGCTATAGGTGCAGAATGGTGCACAAATCTCCAAGAATCACAATCTATGCTTGGGAATTTGTGAAATATGCTTCATTTCAAGTTTTCATATTTGAAACTTTTCTCAAATTTGAAATCTCTTTATGTGCTATTAATTTTTGAGTTGGGATCGTCCATACTGAGTTTTGTCCCGATTTTAATCGGGCCCCTATTAGTGGACGATGAGATTGATCTTTCGAATTAGATGACTTTTGGTCTGGATAATGAATTATCAAAAAATAAATCAAAGTGGCACACTTGAACTTTAAACTTACCCAATTGGAATTTCAAGAAAAAACATTTGGAATTCAAATCATCCCAACATTTATGAATTTTCTTGGAATTCGAATCATCCCGACGCATATGAATTTCCTTAACATTTCTTAATATCTGAAAAAAAGACACTTTCGATGATGCAAGGAAGCTTCATTACTGTTTATAAACTTTGAATATTCTCAAACATCGATTCATTCAAAGTCTAAATATACAGTATTAACATGACAGTGTCAACCATTTCGTCATCATCAATGTATCTCTGTGTGTCTATATATAGATACATCCATTGCCATGTTATTCACTTAATTTCTTCCCAATTCTCTCTCATCTCATTCGACTTCACCTCAAACAAAAACCCAACCCCCTAAATTCTCCAGTGCCAAAACACAATTCACTTATGGTGGGCCCATACTCTGCCCCAATTCCCACACCCGACCCGACCCGAATACGCCTCTGACCCGGACATGCATCTCCAGTTTCCCCAGCATTTCAACCCTCCCGGAGCTTCTAGAACTTCCGAACGATCACGACCCGTTTCCGTTTCAGACCGAATTTATGATCCGTGCTTGGGTACACCGTACTCCGTTCAGTTTTCATCGAATCAACGGACGACTATCGCTGCCCTTTTTTTTTGGCCGCCCGATCCCGAGAACTCGCTGCGGAGGAGGAGGGCAGAATACGGCACTGTCTCCCTTCACCCGGGAGGGACGCCCGATGGCCGAGAAAGAGCGTGGACGAGCTGCTCTCGATATTGGGTCGAGTGCATGGAGGGGCTGAACACGCGAAGCAGGAATTGCTGCTCCGTAAGTTCCTTCGCCGAGTTAGAGAGAAGGATAGGTCTTGAACAATTTATCGTGGAGAGATTGGAAGCTCGCGGAGTCAGCGATATCCGGAGTTGTGCGAGAAAATGACTCTTAGAATGACAAGATAATGATTTGATCAGTCAAAGGGGAACCGATGCGGATGATTTTATCATGTCAAGGAAGTTAGTGAGTCCCGTGAAGAGTTGTCCTTGAAGTCTTGAAACTGTTCAAGGTTAAGGACCGTTGATGTGGAGGGACTTATTGTCAGGAGGAAGAAAAAAGTGATATCAATTTTTTCCCCCCCCTTTATTTTTAAATTCTTGTAACATTGAATCATTCAATTTTCGAGTTTGTTTCGATTAAAACTGGTTAGAGACCAGTTCGTTTAATAAATAAATCAAACTCAATATATTTTTAAAATTTGTTAAGTTTCTAACAAGCTATTATATTGTTTCAATTTGTTTGGTTGCTCTTACCAGGCAGCCCTACTGAATTTATATTAATAAATTCACAACTAATTTTGAATCTCAAAACTATTTTTTTTTTCGCTATCTACGTTGAAATCCATTTGAGTTAATTCAACGGTTGAAATCCATTTTTTTTTCTTCTAAAAGTAGCAATTTTCTTTTTTTCAAATTGTGAGGACCCCCATATATCTTACCAAGGACAAAAAAACTCTAAAGTTGATCATATTTTTTTATCCATCTAAATTATTTTTTTAGTGGGGCCACCAACAAACTTACTAAAACAACCTTTTTTTCCCTCATTTTTCTACATTAATTTTTTTTTTAAATGTTATAATTTTTAATTTGTCTTCCTCCTTTTGTAATACTTTCTCTTCGTATATGCATGCAATGTCTCCTTTTATCTGATATTTATTCTTATTTATTTTTTAAATTTAAAATTCTAAAGATACGCCTAAAAGATGTAGTGTGTTCCATCAGGGCACGAATAATTACTAGTTATTTTAATAATCATATTAAAAATGAGTTGTGAATATCCAATATAGTGTGATGCCATACCCCACCCTACTGTTAGTAAACCGTCCATGTTACAATTTCACTCAACCATTTTGTATGTGACATGAAAGTTTCCTTCACTGCACCGAAGGAATTTAGTAAATAAGGGGAATTGCTGGGCTTAGAAAAAAAAAACCCTCCTTAAATTTTAATGGGCCATACGTAGATTCTAAGGCCCATGCTGATCCTTACCATCTGACCGTTTGGCCTATTTCTTAATTTATAAATTCGCCAAGGTCTAGTTTCTCTATCTCATTAACCCAATTAAACCCCACCGAGGCTCCGTTTGGCATTAATTTTTTTTTTAATTTTTTTTTTACTTAAAATAAATAAAAAATCAATCAGAAGTGGCTTTTTTTATTTTGTTTTTGTTTGTGTAGTTAAAGTAAAACCCCCCAAAAGAAAACAAAAAAGTCAAAAAATATTGCCATTTTTGATAGAAATTTTAACAAAGACTTGACTTTTAAACATTACAAAACGAAGCCATGAATAATCTTCACTACATTAAATATATAATACAAAAATGGAAAGGAAATGCAAGTTGTGATATATACTCATCTGAAATATGGCTACTAGCTATTAGAGGGATTTCAATTTCTCTCTTTTTTTCCTCATTCTCATTTTTTTTAATTATGTAAAAAATTCTAAATTCAACACAACCTTACGATAGTCCACGTATCACCAATCGTACTTTATGTACTCTTAGAACATCTCCACACCTAGTTATTACTCATTTTAATCAAATAGCTAGTTGATCGTTGAAAAATGGCCACCGACCGCCTAGCTTACTTGGTTTTGTGCTAGAGTCCGCTAGCCCTCTTTCGTGATGTTCTGTAACTCTAGTAGAACCCGCGATGACTATTTCGCGTTCTGACGATTCTCTCGTTTGCATAACAATATTACAACCAATGTTTTAAAAATCGGAACCCGGGTTGAACGCGAAAAATTATGGGTCCCGGTCTCAACTTCGGGTTTACCGATATGAACCGTGACGTCATAAATTATTTATAATAGATACAATAAAATAATTGAGGAGTTAATTGCAATAATTTAATATTGTGAGTCAATGAGTTATAGTTGATTTTGTGAGGGTCCTAAAGTCTGATAATCCAAAAAAAAGTCCAACATCTCTCAATCGGACGTTCAATCCTGTCACTGACGATTTACCGGTTCAACCGGCAAGTTTGATCGATTTAAGCGTGTTTTGAACAAAACGGGTTGTAAGTGGATATACAACCGGATCGTTTTTTCGACAGGTTACAGGTTCGCCCGGTCGACCGGCGATCCGATCCGATTTTTAAACTTGATTACAACTGGTAACGGTCGACCGGCCGATCCGATCCGATTTTTAAACATTGATTACAACTTTGTTATTTCTTGGCGCTAGCTCAACCCCCCAAGTCCATAACCCCAGCCCATATCCCAACAAAAAAGGCATAAAATTAAAACCCAACAATTTAGTGCGCTTCCTCTCCTCCTCACTATGCTCTCTTGCCTCACTCACTCACTCACTATTGGTTTTCACGTTTGAATTGGTTTCGTTTTAAGTAAAATTACGGATATAATCGAACTCAAGATTCTTGAAATTTTAAGACCAAACCATCTGTTCAAGACCTTGAATCAATACAATCCAACCTAAAAATAACCGATTCAGTTCATTTTTGAATTACTATTTTGGTAAGTCCGTGCCTACTACAATCTTCAGTTACTTAACAGTATTAATTCCACTCCCAATCCAAACCTAAAAATAACTGGTTCGATTCTATTCTTACTCGATTTTTGGTAGGTAAATTTTCTACTACAATCTTCATATTACTTAAAAATTATAATTCACTCTATATTAAAAAACTAACAACTAAATAGAACCTTCTTACATAAACATATATATTTCGAGAATTGTTCAAACTATATGAAATAATATATAAAAGATATTAATATAAATGTAAAACTATTAACAAAATATTATTAATATTATCCGAGTTCAATTTGATTCAGAACCGGAATCGAACTACAATTCGCGAACTGAACAATTCAAGGCGATTTTCAAAAATTTAGAATCAGAACCGAACCAATATACAAACAACCCAACCAAACCTACCGATTGGATCGGTTCGAACCGGTTTTTCGGTTCTACTGATTTTTAGGACGCCATCTCTCTCTCAATTCTCACCAACAAGACACCAGGCGGTCAGCCTGCCAAAACCTGCCCTGCCTCATTTTTTCTCTCTCTCACACACACACCAGGTCACCCACCGCTGCCTCTTCTCTCCTCTCTCTCTCACTCACAGGACACGCACACAGGCCATAACCATTGCACAGGCGGCACCGCCAGTATGCTACACCACGGTCCACCACACACCACCCAACGAGGCAAGTCGATCAAGTGGCCATGAGAGCTGCGAGTATATGAAAACCGTGGTGTAACCGATCCGAGGACTAAACGGTTTAGTTCAGTTCAATGCGATATTGTTCATAGTTCGATTCGATTCAGAAAACTGCTAAATTGTTAAGTCATAATTTCGGGTTTGTCCCAATTGGAAACCGCTGATCTCTTTACTACCAACCAATATTTTACTATTATTTGTCAAAAGGTCATAGATGATGTTGTCCTTTGCAGTCAAATAAAGATAATATCGTAACTATTGAAATATCAAATTAGATAGATAACACTCTCAAATTGGTTAATAAACTATCAAATGATTATATTTTTTTATTTTTTCTTTATTAAATATTCAGGCTAATATCAAATTAGCAATATGCACATCCTAGATTGGTTGACGAAAAATATCACCTTACTTAATTAAATAAATAGTTGGTCTGAAAATCTAATTAGTGGTTATCAAAATATCAAATGACTAGTCAATGGAAATGGCTAGTCATTGTTGTAGTTGCTCTTACTATTGAGGAGTTGCCTATTTAGGCCACAAATATAGACCCACTCTTCTAAGCTGAAAACACCTGTAATCAGTAAACGAGTCAAATACAAGCAACGACAACCCACAACACAAGTCACAGTAGATATCCGATCGATATTTTCGGTCTTTGAAATCATTTTCCTTTTAAAATAGGTGCCTTTATACTTCATGGACAAGGTCATATTTAAATTTGTAGCTTAACACTTAACATATTAATTGTTAATAGATGGAAAAACTATTAAGTCTTGGGCGAAAAACTAAAGGTCGTTACTCTTTAGTGCAAAATTTCCATTTAAAGATTAGATTGGTCCTTGCCAAGCTTGCAGAAGGAAAGCAATCATGCAGTAATATGATGATTTTTCTTAGACTAATCAACATTTAAGGTGGTGCTTAGACATTGTTAAGTAAAAGACCCAAATATCATTTTCGTAGAGAAAGGAGAGAGAAAGATATATTAAAAGTGTCATTACAAATATGCCGATGCATGTTTTCACTGGTTTACGATTGTAAACTCAATTGCGGCAGTAACAAATCAATTGATACTTGGTAGATTTGTTTTAATGGCTTTTGCTTACTAATCTATCGTAGGATTAGATTAATGTAATTATAATGGGATTCTCATAGGCATTTGAGCTGTAGTCTTGTTTCCGCATAAAGGAATATATGGAAAATAATTTTGGTCTCGAAAATATATTATGGTGAAGACAAACAACTTATAGATGGTTGAATTTTTATTTTCAAATTTCTTGTTTAATATAAAAAATACTCGAAATATTTTCGACAAACAACTTATAGATGGTTGAATTTTTCATTTTCAAATTTCTTGTTTAATATAAAAAATACTCGAAATATTTTTCCTTGCCAACTTTGAGAAAAAGGCAATCAGGTTTTTTGGATAACTTAGTATCCAATCTGCTAGACTAAATATCTATCCTTTAGTTTTAAGATGTATTGGTGATTAATTCTTTTACATTGAATTAACGTAATTCTTAAGTTGAATTATCAAGAAAACAAACACATGTTGTTAGGGAGTAAGGTCCCATTTTAAATACAACTAATTTATGAGAAATGCTATATCTCGTTGAACTTTTATAGCCATTTTATACCATTGAGTACATATAATCAATGTGAATATTATCTTCATATCTTGCCACGTAAGTAATGAAATTAAATGGGTGATATAAATTAATCTGTTGATACATAGCAACTTCTTAATTTATAATCAGTTAGGGTTATCTGATTTATCATTGTTATTTTTTGTTGGAAGACCTATATTTAGACCATATATAGTAAATTGGACAATGGTGCAATGGCGTATCAATCTTACTTCTTCATGATCAGATGGGCTAGTGAACTTTGGAGAAATAAAGTGTCATGATAGGCAATTGTAGGAGAAACATAAGGCCATACTATACAAGCACAGTCAATAGGAGGTGATATTAATACGATTTGTGGTGCTAAATTAAAATCATTCTTTAATACCTAATAATCACTATCTTGACTCATACCCATTAAGGGATTTTGCCCACTGCCCCTGTAATTGAGAACAAAGCAAATTTTAAAATATCGTGGCGTCAAGATAAATGGTTCAAATCAGCATCAGTGTAACTCAAGCAAGGACCTTCAAAGCAGGATCCCCAAGAAATGTATAGATGGGAATAGAGGGATGAAAGTCTTGGGGGAGCTCATCCCTATTTTGTGTGCCTCTAAATACTTTTATTAGAAATCACGGTTTGGTTTTGGTCCGATTTAAGGTAAAATCATAAATCGAACTATGAATAACGGTTTAGCCTTTTTTGGACCAAACTGAACCGTGAGAATTATCGAACCGACACTGGTTTATTTTATGATTTTCGTTGCTCATCATAGTACTGCTATACACAGGTAAGACATAAAACAAAAACTTTGTTTAACTGTAATAAAGCTCACAAAACTAAAAATCTAAGCTAAACTAATAAATTAAAAATCGTAATCTAAAATAATAAACTAAAAATACCTCATGGTGCAGTTCGTCTTTTAACAGTGGTTTGGACAAAAAAACTACAAACCGAACTTGAGGGAACAATTTGATTTTTTTGAATCGTAACTGAATTGTTCGGAGAAAAACCAAACCGAACCGTATGCTTTCACAG
>VIGQ01000204.1:27500-35000 GCA_009663005.1 Actinidia chinensis
AAGGAGGAGAAGAGAGAGAGAGCGGCTGAGAACATCGACAATATCGCAATCGCATTCACGCTTTGGCTTTTTTTCCAAGCCACAGTTTCAAAGGCTGTTTTGTCGGTTTACTTTTCCTGCCCTCGGTTTCGGCTCGGCCTACATTGGTCAGCTTTAGACTCGTTGATCGTGCTTAAAAATTAATTTTTTTTAAATTTATTATTAAAAATTAAATTTTTTTATTTTTTTATTTTTTTTGCCTTTTTTTGATTTTTATTTTTTTTTTTTAGTTAAAACTAAATAAAAAAATAAACTAAAAAAAACCAACTCTAACTAACTACTAACTGGCTTTTTTTGTTTTCTAAGTTTAAAAAAATTATCCGAAAACTAGTATAACCCACGGAGCCTTAAAATTTATTTGATTACTTACCTAATAGGAGGTTTTACTTTTTTTTAATAATGGTATGGGTCATTAATCAACAAAAGAGGAGCTCAATTCTCTTACCTAAATAGGAGGTTCTAATTTTGCATTTTATATACTTTCCTTTGCACCCTTGCAATTTGGCTCAGTCCCACTTTTTCGTAAGAGAAAGTAGAACTTTTGAAAGCTCGACCACATTTAGAGAGTTTAATACTGTTTTTCATTGAAGTGAGAGATTCAAAGTAATAGTTGTGTTGGTCTTATAAGCTTTTAATCTTTTTTCTCGACGATTTTTTAGCCTAAAACCCATAAATAGTCGTAAGTAGTGAGCTAAGATTTAAATGAAAATGCTTCCTTTTGAAAAAAAAAAAAAAAAAAAAAAAAAAAAATATCATGTGAATCTTCTTTAAAAAAAAAATTCAAGAATTTAATTTCTATAGAATAACAAACAACCTAGTTTATTAGCAGAATCTACGTTCTCCACTGTAAAGGTCTATCTGAAGTCTCTGAATTCCATGTGGAATCTTCTTTAAAAAAAAAAATTCAGGATTAATTTCGTATAGAATAACAAACAAAACCTAGTTTATTAGCAAGAATCTAGTTTTTCTCCTCCACGTAAAGGTCTATCTGAAGGTCTCTTGAATTCAATGTGTACATCTTCGTTAAAAAAAATTCAAGAATTTAATTTCGTATAGAATAACAACAACCTAGTTTATTAGCAAGAATCTAGTTCTCCTCGTCCACGTTAAGGTCTAATCTGAAGTCTCTTGAATTTTTTGTACATAATTTTCTTTTTTTCCTTCGTTTGTAATAGTATACATTGTGCTTGACTTTTGGGTTCAAAAGTTCATTATGAATGCTGGAGGCTTGCATGACATTAACTTAGAATCCAAGATAGTCTCTCGTTAACTTAATGAAATTGGCAAGAATTTTGAATTATCAAAAAATTATATGATGAAATGGTCTTTTATGAAATGGTGGAAAGGGATTGGAATGAAAAAGTGAAGGAGTTCCAAAACTGACCCTTCCACAACCACAAGCTTATGATGGTTTGGGTGGGAAGAGTCAAAACAAGAGGTGAAAAAGAGGCCCACTGCCCATTGCACGGTGATTATTGATTAAAGAAAAAAAAAAAACCACCTAATAAAAATCAAGCACAATAAACCTTTGGGTTTTGGAGTGAGTTGAGAGAGAGATAGGGTGTGGTTGGTGGATTGATACAATGGAAACCAGAAGGACACCTATTAATCTGGGGGTTAGGTGTTTGATGGGTGGGTGGTATTGAGCCAAACCTAAAACTGCGGGTTAAGAGTGGAAGAATGGAAGACCATTAGGTTAGGTGCAGCAACTGGCTCGACCATTCCCCTCGCGGGCTCGCCAAATGCATGGGAGTGGCCCTATGGTGCACTTGCCTTTCCCATATTTTTTCATGCCTCAGTGATTTTTTTTGGTTGGCCACATAACCTGGTTTATAATCAAAATTGTTCATCTTTTAAATTCTGTGTGGATTATTTATGAAAAAAAATAGTTTAATAACAATAATTTTTCTCAAACGATTTCAACATTTTAGTTCTAAAAAACTAGATGATGTATTCTCAATATCATACATGATTTGAAAATAAATATGACAGTCGTGTGACTATGACGGTGAGCTATATTTTTTTTATAAATAATAAACGGACCTAAAAGATGAATGATTTTAGTTATCTAAGTTGGCCCGGGCTCAAGTCCAGTTCTATTTCTTTTATCGTTTTTTTTATTAAGTTCCTCAACAATACTCTCTCTTAAAAATTAACCCTTTAGAATAATTATGTTTTTTTTACCAATTTATTGTTTAATTTTTATATTGCAATACTACTTTTTATTTTATTGAATCATTCATTATCATAGTTAAGAAGTTGGTGTTGGGTTCAGACCTAGACTAACAATGAAAGCCCTTACCACCCAACCATAATTTCATACTTTTGCATGAATCAGTGCAAAACTAATTAACTTAAAAAGGTAATAATAAATAAGTGTAAGACCTAAATAAATAATGAATCATCAATTATCATACTTTCATCAATACCTATTAACGATTTCTACGATAAAGAAGTGCGTGATAACACACATGATCATTTTTTAGAGATCAAAATATATTAAAAAAAAAATCCAAACTACAAGGACCATGGTAATAAAGTTTCCCTCTAAAGAGGATCAAGTGAAGGTCACGTGCTAACTTTACATTTAAAATTTTCACAAATATAAAGGAGGGGCTACGTAAAATTAAATTAAAACGGTAGGGTGTGTAAGTGTTTTACATAAAATTATATGGATCAGAATAAAATTGTTGTTAACTACAAGGACCAATGGTATGAAATTTACCCTAAAGAAACTAATTACATAGGTTTTCATTTCACTTTGACTTACTTAAAATTACACATTTCAAACTTACCACTAGAATTTTCTCTTTTTTCTTTTTTAACCTAGTCACATTTGATATAACTCTAATTGACTCTCGATTCTAACTTTATTGCCTATTAATGCGTTATTCGTTTGTTGTTTTCTCTTCTGTTTACGCATAATCCGACAAATTTTTGAAAATATTTGTAGCAATATTAAAATCCTGAAAAGTTTTGGCTTAGTCTAATGAACTGAGTTGTTTCGAGATTCACTAGCTAATTTAACTAAAATTCTTGCTTGACTGGGATGGTGCGAATGCTCTTAATGCTCTAAGTGTATTTTTTTTCTTTTGGTCTTATAAGAACTTCAAGGATAAAATTAGAGGGGGTGATAGGTGGGGTTAGGCGGAAAAATGATTGGGTGTGGCGAATTTACTAGCTGGTGTTTATCTAATGAATGGAGTTTCTAGTATTCACTATCTAAATAAGGCCCCATTTTGGATTTAAAAAAAGACTCGATTTTTTTTGATAAAATAGGACAAAAAAACATGATACTCTATCATTATCTCACACCAAATAAACTTCGTCCCCAAAAAATACTCAAAAGTGGGCCTAAATACTTAAAAGCTATATCGGGTTTCAATTTTGAATAAATGATACGTTAACATTTACAATGGAGCTGATATTACGTCTTACTTAAACCGTCTCTATCATTAATTTAGTATAAATTTAATCATCCCACATCAGCATAAACATCACGCGTGCTAATGTTTAATT
Source organism: Actinidia chinensis (assembly GCA_009663005.1). Lineage (NCBI taxonomy): Eukaryota > Viridiplantae > Streptophyta > Magnoliopsida > Ericales > Actinidiaceae > Actinidia > Actinidia chinensis. Next base: position 31,059 of record VIGQ01000204.1, read on the forward strand.
TATGTACTTTCGTAACTGGCACCATAGCTCACTGAAGCACGATTCTGTTTTAGGTATCTCGTTTAGATGGAATTATGCAATATCTATTAATATCGTCCCCTAATCGGTTGACTTCTTCGCCGCCTAAAATGTTTTTAAATTTATTTATTTATGTTTTGATTGGTTGTACATTATTAAATCATTTTCATGATTTTTCCATGGAGAGGAAAGTTGCGTTCTAATAGTCAATTTTATGTACCGTTTATACATACAAAATTATAAATTATTGTGATTAATTATGAATATTTAAGTTAGTTACGAAAGTTAGTGTTAGTTTCACGAATTATTTGGCTAGTAATTACGACAAGAGTGTAAGTATTAGTTATGAATTATCGTGGCTAGTGGCTAGTTAATTATGAAATTGTGTAGTGTTAGTTAGCTACGAACTATGTAGATAGTTATGAAAGTTAATGACGTTAACTAGTACGAAAATGAATAAGGTTTGTTTTGTTGGCTAACTACCATACAAAATATGCAAACTGTATATATGGTCAATAAAAATTAATAGATGGAGGCTTCTCCTTTTGGTTAATATAGGGTTTGTTTTTGTCAAGCCACTTCCAAAGCCCACAATCTGTTGTTTTGCTCTTAGAAGAAGAATTGAAATGGTTTTTAGGTCAATTAGGTGTGAAAGTGTGAAACAATTTGATTCCAAAGTTCAATATGAAATCAATACCCCAAACTTTAGTTTATAATTTCAAACAGTCAGACTTTTTTTGGTTCTTTATCTTTAACAGGAAATTTTTCTTCTTTTTTTTGGGGCGTGGGGGTGGTGTGGTGGGTTTGAAAATTTGCAGCCTAAAGCTTGTGTTTATTATATATATTATTTTATAAAGTTGACTAATTCTCAAGAACTCACTTCACTTTATTTCTTTGCCATGGAGTGTTTCACATATGCAAATAATATTAAGTAAAAACTTGATACTGGTTGGCAATTGGTTGAATCTTTGCAGCCTATATAAACCTTTCTTTTTCTTTTGCATTGCCCCATTAGTTTGGACCATGTGCAAATTACCCCTGATATTTAAAAATTATCATATGATTTTTGTAATTTGTGGACTAAAATGCAACTTAGACGTCTATCAGCAAAACACGCAAAAACAACTTCCAAATCCTCGTCGATCTTCTTCCTCAAACATAAAAGGGGCACACACATATACATACATAAATATAAAACACACAATTATGTGGTGGTACATGGCTGAGGGAAGAGATTGAGGATGTGGATGGCGGGAGAGGAGGTAGGGTGGTGTTGGAGACATTAGGACATAACAAAAGTGGAGAAAGGAAGAAAAGGGAACAATGGCCTTCTTTTGAAAATTTGAATATTTTTTGAGATCTTATGTTATTTTTTCTATTAACATGTTTCATTCAAGTGGGTTTACTATGTCAGTACTTTTATGATATATTGTGATTAAAATGACAACTTATAAATTAGTTTAGTATTTATTACGAATTATTGTGGCTATTGTTATAAAAAAGTTGTGGTATATTATTTATATTAGTTATGACTTTTTTATGATTTAAAGTTATAAATAATAGTGGTTTATTTATGATAATTTAAGATTTATTTTACGAGAACTTATGGTACTATTTCTTTCATTCATGTAAGGTCCATGTAGTAGGGTCCACTATATAGGCACTTTTATGATATACTGTGGCCAAAAAAAATAATATTGAATTAATTTGGTAGTTTTTATGAGTAATTATTTTTTGACATAAAGTTATAAATAATAGTGGTTTCTTTTATGATAATATGTAGTATATTTTATGAGATTTTATGATTTTATTTTCATTTGTTATGTGGGGTCCACATATAATTAACGAGGGGCCATTATATCTGTATTTTCCCGAGTTAATGGCCAAAAATTAATGTTATGACTTACTTTGGTACAAGTTATAAATTATTATTGAGTTTACTATGAATTAAAGTGGGCACAATTTAATTAAAATGGGATCTATATAATAATTGAAAGTGAGGTCGCTTATGACACAATATCAGAAATTCTGCTATTTTGTGGTCAAAAAAAAGTTCGTTGTGAATAATGGGTTTGTTATGAACTATTATGACTCTTATATGAATACGATGAGATCCGCATAGTAATTTATAATAGTGTGATCTATTAAGTATGTCTTACATATTTTTATGAAATCTCTTGAGCTATAATAAACTTTTGAATAGTTTTGATAAAATGTATGATTTTGTGGCTATAGTAATGAGGAGTTGTAGCTTAATTACAAGAATTTTTAAGAATGGTTTGTTATGAAGTTCAACAGATATGTTGACTATTTCTATGAATTTTTGTAGTTAAATTTTTGAATTTTGGATTGGGTATGAATTTGTTAAAATTGAATTTATGAGAATTTGTGGCTATTTTTGATGAATTGCTAAATGATTGGTTTTTCCGGTCAAAATTGACGATCCGTGTGCATCTCAACCGTACATTGGGTGCGGTGGTTTGTCCATTTGGCTTATGTATGCTAGCTTTTCCGGCAAATAATAGTAGTTTATAACGCTGATAATCTGGAAGATTCAATTGAAGCGTTAGCTAAGCTGTGTTTGGATTCATTCATTTTTAGAGCGAGTTCACGATATGATTTCAAGTTTTAATAACGGCTTATTTGGCGTATAGATTATGGGCTTTTCGGGTTATAGTTTCCGAGGCTTGGCGCCATTTGGACGGGCTTACAGTTGGTCTGGCCCAAAGCTATTGTATGGGAAAAATTCAATGGAGGGCCCATTATCTTGCTTCTTTCAGAGGCATTCTCTTGCTTCTTTTAAGATGTGTTGATTTGATTAGTATGATTCAAAGCTAAACTAGGCCTGTCCAAAAAAATCATGTAGAACTGGAAAATCGATCGAATTGGTTCGGATTGGTTCGGTTTTTTATAGGCCGGATGATTTCAGTTTCTCTTAAATATGAAAATCGCAAAGGACGGTTCAATAAGTAGTATATGTGAGCACGTGTTGTGAATTGTACCAAAAAAATTAATAAATGTAGTTTTTTATTACTTCCAGTCTCCACTTTACTTAGTATTGACTCTTCTACGAAACAAAACGCTACTATAAAATCAAAAAAAAAAATATATTATACCTTTACATATTTTGTTGTCTTTGAACAATTTCCTAATTACTTTAGGAACCCGCTTCATTTTAAGTAAAAAAATAGGGGGTTAAATTCTAACACCCTTTATTAATAGATACAAAATAAATTTATTTTTTGTTTTCTGGGAGGCCCGATTGGTAAGACCCAAAGGCCTAATCTAGTCTTGAGATACGATGATTGACTCATTTAGAAATCCTTTTAAAAAGAGGAATTTCTAATTCTTCAATGATATTCACACGATCCAGATAATTGGTTGAAACCTCGGGAAATTGTTTCAGAACCGATGATAAGATATGTAGTGTGTAAGCGAAAACTCTGATAATTAAACCATCTATTAGGTAGAACAAAGACCACAACACACAATATAAATATATGCACAGTATTGCACCACATATATTTTTATTAAACAATAAACTAATAAATAAAATTATCCTAATTCATAGTGATTTTTTTGACCAATAAATTTCTCTCTATTCACAGTTTTGTTATTTTGGAAATTTCACTTACCTTTGAAGTCCTAATAAATACAGTTATCGCTTCGTGTAGCTTTTAAAAGATCACTAACCTCCTTATTGTTAACAATAGTATCAAGATTATTTTTGAAATTAATTTTTGTTAAAAACAGATTGCCCTATCTTATTGTTAGGATTTCAAATTTTTTTCTCAAAACACCAATTAAAATTATAGACATTCTATATTTTATTAAAATAACCTGATTTATTTTAATATTTTATAAATTAATTTATTTTTAAATTGTTATGATTTTTAGTAATACATGACCATTTTTTATTTTTTT
>VIGQ01000204.1:82500-87500 GCA_009663005.1 Actinidia chinensis
TCCAAAAATAATATTTACACTCCAAAATATGGGGAGTGTAGAAATCAATAATCATAATGGTGTTGATTTCTACCCTGCTATTTTGGAGTGAGATATCAAAAAATAGAGTGTCCAGAAATAAATTTCAAATTTTAATTATTTTTAAAAGAATATGAAAAAAAATTAAAAATTTAAAAAATCAACTAACTAAAATTCCTCAAAAATCAAAATAGTTAAAAATTCTCAAATAAAAAAGACCTAGCCAAACAAAAACAAATCCCTGTTTTTTTTCCCTCTGTAATTTACGTTAATCAAACCCCGAATTTTTATTTTTCGGAAACCGACAATATTTCCAGAGGTCAGCTCGAACAGAGGGGGTCTGAATTCAGGAGTCCAGGAGTGTCATGCACCTTACCTTCTCTCTCTAGATTTCCTCTCACTAGAACTTGGCTTTCTCGTGCTGTTCGGAAAGAAAGGTTTCCGGGTTTGATTGGTGACGGATCGCAATACTCTGGGGAATTATCTAATTCCACTTTTTAAAATTAATTTCGGGACATAGAGGTATAGTGTAGGCATCAAAGCTTTGTGGTAAATTACACTGAACGTCCATTTTAATACTACTGAATTTATTTTATGCACCGTATTCTTTGAAATAATACTGACAACCCTTATCAGAAAAAAATTACAAAGTATTCACCCATCATTGTCAGGTGTATCACAACCACACTACTACACACTTTACATGTTATATATGAAAACCAAATACTCAAAAAATACCTTAATGCCCTCATTTAATAGTCAACAAATAATAAAATCCCCCTATTGGGTTTAAAGTTGAAGTGGGATGGTGAAGCATGGTATCCACGGTTATAGGGGAAGCCAAATGAATTGTTAAAGGAAGGTCAAAATGGGCATTTTATAAGTTATTTTGCTAACATAATCAATCTATATTAGGTCAACTAATAGTTGAATGATAAAATTAAAGGCGTGACCCAAGTAGAATGTCAAATAGGTCAGGCTGGCATGGGCACTCGTTAAAGGGTCAACACGATTAAGCTGGCAATTAGTACAAACCGGCATCGCACGATGATGAGCCTTAGATAACCACTTTTTTGGGTCACAGAGATTAACATTTTTATGTGAGTAAATCTTAAATGATTTTAATTTTTTATGCATTCAACTCTTTCTAAAAAATCATGATAGCTACACGACCAAGCACAAATGGGCCGAGACCCTAGAATTTATTTTAATAGGCATAGTACAAATATTACATGATTAAAAAATGAACACGGTACAAATACAGTATTAGACCTTCCAAAGTCCCCCTTAGTATATTTTACTATAGCCACAATTCAATATCTGAAGTGTTACATTTATGGACTCGCACATCGGTAGTGGTATAATAACCATACTCCTGACGCTAGTTATGATTGCCCGTCTATAATTTGAATCAAATAGTTTGTTCACTAAATGCTATTTTCTAAAGTAAAGGTGTCCAATGTGCTTTCAGAGAGTAAGGGGTAGATAATGCTATTTCAATGGAGTAAGGTGGTGTTACCATAATTTTAATCTAGAGCTTGATGTACCTGATCTTGTAGTTGGCTTATTCTACACGAGACAATACGTCATATGAAATTGACCTGTAAAAAATTATTTAAAAATACATCATAGGAACATTGGGATTTCTCTCCGCGCTTCTGATCATTTGGAACCCGCTTCACAATTAATGCATATATTTTTTATATAGTTCCATTTGATGTCACTTTTTTTATTATTTTTTTAATTTATAATAAAAAGATCATTAAACTTAATTTTTTTAATATTTTTTTATGTAGTTATATTAAAGTAAAGTAAATTTTTTTTTTTTTTTTTATCACAAGCTTAAACAAAATTAGCTTTTTAAAGCATTACCACTAAGCTTTTGTTGTAATGAAAATATTTTGTAAATAGTTTTTAAATAAATTTATATCTTAATAAATAAAAAAAATATAATTAAAAAATAAAAGTATAAAGTCACGATTCAAATATATAATCATAGCAAAAGATAAGTATGTAATGTCAACTCCAATATACAACTCTATCAATATCTCTATCAATATTTAATATAGATATTACCCCCAAAAAAATAACATAATCTATTTAAATACATGTATAGATCTTTTTACGCCGTATTAAATCTAATTTAAAACTTGACTTATATTCTAAAATAATATGATTTTAGTATTTTTTGATCTGAATAAGTGCATTTTGGTATCGTGTAATACTCTTATAAGTGGTATTCATTTTTTTGTGGGTGTCCACGTCCATATCAAAAAGAGTACCATTATCAATGCACTGCTCAAAAGACATTGTCTCTAATTTTTTTATTTATGAAAGACGACAAAAATCCAAATATTTAAGGTCACTAGCTATTTGCATAAGTTAAATTTGAATTGAATAAATAGTACTTGATAGAGATTATTTCTAACGCCATGAGAAATAATCAATTGGATAATCAATCCCTATAAAAAAGTTAACAAGCAAATACGAATAGCAATTGAGGCTACCCATTAACCTGGATCTTCTATTTTTAGACACAATTTTGCTCTTTTTATAAAAAAAATAGAACATTAATGGAATATATATCAATATGCACTATATGGTAAAGATTAAGTTGATATCATATTGTAAAATAATTAGTCTTTTTTTTAGTGATTTTTTTAACTATTTAATTACTTTTTTTTTATATTTTTTTTTGTATTATCCTTACATAGATAAATTCGAAAGTGCGTAAAAGAAAAATTGATATACTTTAAAAAAAATCAAAATTTCTAAAAAATAAACCAATTTTGTGTATTATTATTTTTTAAAAAATTGAACAATTTTTTTAATTTTCAGATTACTTTCATAAAAAAAAATTTTTTAAAAAAAATATCAAACATTGAAAAAATTAACTAGAATGAAAGAAACTTCAAAATCAAAACAACTAAGGCAAACAATTTAGGATAGTTTTTTTGAGTTTATACATCTGCTTTGATTTCGAGTTATTTCGTTTTCAGTTATTTTATTTTTTTTTTTTATCAAAATTTTATTTTATTTTATTGATTTTTCTTGACGATAGAGGTTGAAATATAAAAAATATATATTATTAGAATAAATCCATTAAAAATAAAAATAAAACAAAATATATTTCAAACAAGACCTTAAATTAGCTAAAAAATAACTGGCCTAACTAGCTCTTAGCTTTCCTTTCTTTACGTCATTGTGTCCCTCGCAGCGTGAGGCCATCTGCAACTGAAGTAGGAATGCAGGGCCATCGCAATGAACGCAATCAGATTGGCTTACGTGCTAAAATCTAGCTTATAACAAAGCGAGTGTGAGTAATACTGTACTCAGGTAAATATGAGAGGTCTCGAGGATTGTAAGGGCTTAAGAGCTTCTCCACAATACTTTTTCATTTTCATTTAGATTTTAATAGAATAGAGAATCTTTAAGAAGAAGACCTAGTTTGAGTTCTGTTTTTTTCGTTTTTTTTAAACTGCTTTGATTTCGTCTTTTATTATTGTGATTAAATTTTAACATTTTCTTGGTTCTACGGTGAGAAAAGTATGAAAATTAATAAAAAAAAATTATCTAATTCGTGAAAAATACCACTAGGAACAAAAGATACATTTTCAAACAAAAAATATCTAAAAGGAGTTTTTTTCGTCTTTAGTGGGAGTTTTTTTTTTTTCAAATTAAATAATTTATTTATATTTTTAAATTCTTCTTGTTAAAAGAAATCAGAAAAATATTAATTTCGATCAGCTTTAAAAAAGAAATTCTAAAGATAAAAAAACTCAAAATCATACAGCTTAAAAAATATATATTATCCTAAACTGGGCTAGTTTACAGTATCATTTTTTTTAAATTTATTCTCCAACATAAAAGCGATTTATTAATCTAATTCATTTAAACACAATATAATGATGTGGAGTAAAATTCACACCTACCAACGACTAAGATGGACTATCGCTTAGAGGGAGTCACGTCTTCAACATTTTTTATGATCACTATTTACCTTGAGTCGTGTCGCCTCCGCAAATGTTCATGTTGTTGTCAATCTCTTCTGAGATCGTCGTCATCTATCTCACCAGATGGCAAGGTTGAATTCCTTTGCCTGCGGCAAAGACTCCTCCTCGTTAGGAATCCAGCTATAATGAGACCTTTTTCAACACGTTGCCTATAATTGCGGTGTATTCTTCAAATAGTATCTTCTTAGTTTATCTCCGATATCCATGGGAATCTGTCATACTTATCTAATCCAGGATCTCGCCGTGATCTCTTCACACGGCTCTCTCCATTCTCCATCTACAAAAATGCCACTCTCACTACCAAAAAAGGTATGCTCATGCAATCACATGACTAGACCCTTATAATTTCGAGAGTTCTAGACTTTGTTTAGTCGAATTTATATTCGCCTTGGTTTGATCTTCATATCGTAGGAGTTTTGAGTGACCTAGTCCCGGGCGGTTACGTTTGTTCTTTTGCGCAGATCATCTAGATCATTGTCGAGGTTCAATTCCAAACTTGAAGAGCAATTTTGATGGCTACTTGTCTCTAGATTTTTACCACAATAATAATAATTAGTTTTTAATTCTCTTTAGTCTTTTCAAAATGTTGATTTGACATGCATAAAAGTGGACGGAAAAAAGGGAGAGAGAGAAAAAAAACAAAAACAATTTGGAATAATAAAAAGAATTGAGTATCAGGGGTTTCTAAATTTTAATTTGCTTGACTTTATAGGAATTTACGACCTAGGATTTAGAAGTTCTAGATAATGATGAGATCAAAACCAATAAGAGAAGCATGGAAGGATGGTTGTTGTTGTTGTAATTATTGACGACAAAGCAGCTTGAAAGAATGATTTTATAATATCTATTAATTCGTACGTGATTATAGGATTACGCATATATACTTTTCATATATGATTTTTACATTGCCTTTGAATTTCATATATTATTGTAAGGGAGCAAAACATACACTGACAGAATCTAACTAAC
>VIGQ01000204.1:115000-120000 GCA_009663005.1 Actinidia chinensis
AGTTTTTTGATTTTTTAATGATTTTTTTACTATTAATCAAAAAATTAAACTTTTTTTCGGTCTTCTCTATAAAAGGAATTTAAAAAATATAAATATTTTATTCATATTAAAAAACCACCAAAGACAAAAATTTAGATGATTTTTTTTTATCTTCAATAATTTTTTTTCAATTATTTTTTTTTAACATCTACTTTTTACCAATTTCAATTTATAAATCCTATTTTTTCAGATCTATTGTATTAAATGGTTGTAGAATGTGCCACTCCGATGATGATCAAATTATGTTGCATAACCATTGTTCACACCACTTTTTTTACACATCATTCTAGAATGACGCTTCTCTTGCCGTCTAAGCATTTTGATTTAATTTTGATATTTAAATTATTCCTATTTAAATTTTATCGAGAACTTTAATATTATAAAAATTAAATTGATGGGTACAGCTCAATAGTCAATCAATAATATTTATATCACATAAATATGTATAATTCTATGTGTCCAGATACTATAATATGCTCAATCAATATGATTGTTAATAGTTTTAATTTTTACGATAATTTACATATAAAGGCTGAATCGTTAAAATTAGTCTAACAAAAATTAAAATACTTAAACTGTATCAATACAATTTTTTTGTGGAATTTAGAGAAACGAGTCATTGTAAGTCCTAAGGCTCCGTTTGATAATGCTTAAAAATTAATTTTTTTTTTAAATTGCTATTAAAAAATATTTTTTTTAATTTTTTTATCTTGTGACTACTTTATCTAAAAATAAAAAAAATAAAAAAATTAATTTTAATTAATTTTTATTTATCAATTTAAAAAAATCAATCGAAAGTCTGGTACAACGAGCCTAAACTACTGTTTTGTGCAAAAATTGTTTGCAAGTCATTATTTTTTCAATGTTTCATCGAGAAAGAAGATTTCGCTCAGGACATGACGTGGCTGGTGCCCAGTGGCTTCGTCCATTCACTTTCTGCTGTTTGTAAGTGACCTTTGGTTGCTTTAGCATTGTCCTCATTTAGTGACTTTTTAAAATTTTTAATTAATTTTATATTTTTTAATATTTCTCTTTCGAAAAGAATTTTTTTTAAGTTTATAAACACAACAACCATTCAAAGTTGGTTTTTTTATTTTTTTTTTATATTTTGTTAAGTAAAGTCAGAAAGACAAAAAAATAAAAAAATTAACTTTTCGATGCAGTTTAAAAAACATTTTCAATTTTAAACATTAATCAAACAGAGCCTAATATTATAAAGTTTATATTAGCCCCTATCCAAACGCCTATATTAAATTGCATATTTTAAAATTGTTTGATGTCACTTTATTAAAATAATATAAATATTTAATTATACTAAGAGATATAATCTAGTGATTGAGACGCTCCCCTTAGAATATAATGTTAGGGTTCAATTTTACCTGGTTGAATTGCAGTTTTTCTTTCTCTATTCCGATACAAAAAAAAATACCAATTATCTAGAAATACAACTATAATAAAATATTATTAATTTTTATATATTTTACGAGTGGATGAAGTCTATAAGCAAAATATACTTTCTCCGTGCCATATTGATTGATCCATTATTTAGTTTGATATCCCAAAATATAATGTTCACTTTCAATGAAAGTAAACAAAGAAAAATAAATTTTTTTCGTTTATCCTTTTCTATAATATTTCATCAAAATAAAAATTTAAAAGTAAATTATTACAAAAGATAAAACTAGAAAAAATTAATTTAATTATATATAATTAATCGAATCAGGCTCCGTTTGGCATTTTTTTTCAGCTTGTTTTTTGCCTATAAGCAAAAAAGTCCATCAAAGTTGATTTTTTATTTTTTATTTAGTTTTAAGTAAAGTAAGCCACAAAAATAAAAAAATTAAAAAAATTAAATAGCAAGTTAAAAAATACTTATCTTTTTAAATATTATCAACGGAGCCTAAAAATATAAATAAAAAAATACTAATTAATTACTTAATAATATTTTTAAGATTTCCTTGTCATCCAATGTACTGAAGATCTCGGTACTTTTCAAACTACCTTTTGACTTCTACTTTTCAGTTTAATGACATGCCAAAATTCCAGCGCCTAGAATATTCGTAAGAATGCGGGCCTAATATTTTTGGTGGGTTCCACCTCTCGTGAGTATTCTTTACGCTTTTTCTGTTTGCCTAGATTTCTTATTTAAAATTATCCATTCCTGGCTGCGTTTGACCTTTAAAAATGTGGCCCTTCTGATACTGGGTCACAATTTACCGTGAATAGTTGTACCTTTAATCCAAGACCCCAATCATCTACTAGGGTCATTTTATTTTACAATTTTCATTTGTTCTAATTTTGTATTTACATTAATTGAAATATATTAATTTTTAAATTTTAAAAATTGTTGCAATTAAATATCTTTCACTTATATCCATTAAAATTTGTATAAAAATATCATGTGTTATGCACATGATCTATATAAAAGGCAACAATAAGTTTTTTAATGGTTAATTTGGATAAAAACAATTTTTTTTTCGTATTTATTATTTTTTTTTAAATATTAATTTTTTTTTATCACTATTTAGAAAAAAAAATATTGTGTTTATCCTGTTTTTTTTTATTTATTCACTATTCACTTCTGTGAGATAGTGAAACTTCTATTGGTCATTGTGTGATACAACGTCTATTTTCGTCCACAAATTTTTTAACAAGTGTGAACAAAGAATTCACATTATATCGTTTTTAAGTTCAGAATTTTTTAAATTGTTCAATATTAATACGTAAGAAATGAATATTGAAAGATGTAAAATAAAAATTATTCCGTCTACAATGATTGGGACCCAACTTCATCTCATTTTACAATATTTATATCTGAAAACCTTTTTGACACAATCGTGGACATCCTCAAGCCGCCCTTTACACCCTGTTTTGCCATCGGAGATGGTTCCCTGGATTTGGCCATCTCCGAATTGTTCCCTCTTCTCCTCTGTCTCTAGGATTTGGCAAGGATTTTTTCTCCTTGATTTCTTCTCCAGGGGCATTCAAAATCCCTCAACAGCCGCATATGTGACGGCAGGGCTTACCCCGTCCGTGGTTCACGCGGAGGACCGCTTGATGGTGAAAGCGTTCTGTCCCTCGTTTGGCTGGATGATCCACCCACCCCACACCAAAAAAAAAACTCCAGAAAATTTGACAAATTCGCTTTTAGCCCAGAACCGAATCAACTCCTAAAAAACAACAATACCAAAAATCAATCGAAACTCGAACTCGAGATTTGCAATAACTGGACGAATACATGGGGTGTTGCCCAACAAATTGCGTTCCACGTCGCTAATTACAAATCGGGTGCGAAATTCGCGAACTCAGCGGAGGAGAGGTCGCAGCAGAGTCCGGTGGCGAGGGTGGTTGCTGTGGAAGTGGAAAAAGGGGGGAAGAGAGAAATCAAAAGAGAGAGAGAGATCTGACTGAGAGGGGATGAAATCGGGAGGGCACAGGGTTGCGGTGGTGGTCGACGGTGGCGTGGTGGTGAGCACAGTGGCGATGGAGGGTGGGAGTTGTAAGAGAGAGAGCGGAGGGGGACGAGAGAAGAGGAGAAAGAGAGAGAGACATGAGTGGTGAGAGCGAGCCAAACAGCCGTGTGTCTGTTAATGGGTTTTGACACAATAATTACACCATGGCCCTTCAACGTCTTTTTAGTTTGTGATTATGAGTCCTGCAACAGATAAATGATATGAATATATTGGTTGTACATATAAGATTGGTTCCTTTCACAAACTAAAAAATCAAAATTATATATTTTTAGATTATATATCATATTTTTACAGTGAAAAATTTTATTTTAATAATTTAAATTATTAATTAAATATAGGGTATCTAATTAAATAAAATTTTATTTCATAGTAATGGACTATTCATTGAGATCGAGGGTTAATTTTGTCTTTTGACCATTTTATCATCAGATCCCAAACTTTCAAATCCTATGCTCAAAACACATCCAAACACCAACTAAAATCCACCTTCTTAAAAAGGTGGGGACCCCCTTATATAAATCACCCCTCATTTTAAATCCACCCAAATAAATCCTTTAGCCAAACGGGACCCTTAAGCTTGCCTTTATCTTTCCCTGAGTTCAAGAGTTAAAATCTGTTTTTGACTATATGAAGGACAACAGAGTTGACCATTGATTTACCTATAACAACAATTGCCTCCACGCGTGAAGGGTTTGGACCCTGTATATGACCGTGAACCAGCCATATGCGCCCCCCCTTTATGATACCGTGCGGTGTGTGAGTTTAGTTTTATAAGATGAGAGAAATGAAACTGAACTAGAGGATAAACACAGGTGGTAGTCCTTGCGACAGTACAAGTTGCATGCAGTTAGTTACCAGTCAGCAATGTACCTAGCTGCGCACAGAAATAGTAAGAACGACCATGGAGTTTTCTGAAAATGGCTTTCGCCGATCAAGTTAGTGACCAGAAAGTATTTGTAGAAGAGTATGTATTTCTCCAAAGTGAATGTGATTACCTTTTAGAAAAATAAATTTGGAATTATATGCCACAGCTCGGTTGCGTGCCTAACGCGCTAATGTCGTGTCACTTCATAACAACCTGCAGTTCGGCGGTATTCGTAAGAGTTGACGGAGCTGTGTTAGTGAGTAGACGGACAACCCAGCACTCTCCTAGGCCTGGTTGGTAAGCTTGTCATCATGCTTGCGATGTCCCCCCCACATCCGGGTATGGGGGCTGTCAGAAGAAATTTCGCGTACCAAGTTACCTCTGTCCTCTCCATCCCTCGGGAGTGCCGCGGGCTGTTGCCCCTCATCCAAGCCTAGCGCAGTTTTCGTCCGAACTTGCTAAATGCGACAGGTCGCTTAGCCGGGCAGATGCTGTATCGTAAGTGTCAGCACCGAGCTCCAGCGTAAGGGATCCCAAGTTTGCTCCATAGCAACAGCTTAGTGGAGGTCTTTGCCGTTAGTAAGATCAAAATCTGTCCATTATAATTTATCCCATTATATGAT
>VIGQ01000204.1:125000-137500 GCA_009663005.1 Actinidia chinensis
TTCTCTAAACTCCTTGATTCTAACGAATAGTAGGAATAAATGTATCAATGACGAATGCCAAAAAAATTAAAAAATACAAAAAGAAAAATCTATAATTTTATTAATTCAAAAACTGATCATTAACGTTACGAATTTCAATTTTATAAGAGAAAACCCTATATTTAATAAAAAAGAAATAAAATCATAAAAAAAGAAAATAAAATAAGCTAATTACCAAATCAAAGCAAGTATTTAAATGCTAGGATTGAGTAGAGAAAAAGGCAAAATAAGAAATCTTTCTAAAAGAAAATTCTAGTCCAAATACTTAAAATACCGTCGAAATTTAAATATTTTGGCCAAAATTTGACAGGTCGACATCGATCTTGATCACTTTGTTAAAGCTTTCCAAAACGGTAAAATTCAAATTTATCTGAGTTCGCATCCAAAGACCCTCAAAATGTAGGCATAATGATCTTAACGACCCTTACGGGCTCTCGAGCCTCCAATAACTCTTTCGCTATGGGATAACCCACATTCATCCACAATAAATCAGATATGGACGAGTACAAGGAGATATGCACGGGAATGATTTTGGGCATTTTGGCTTTAGTCTAATGGAATCAATTAAAGGAACGTTCAGAGTCAGACCAAAAGTGAGTGAAAGATGGCAAGTACACCACTACTCTCTCTCCCTCTCTCTCTCTCTCTCTCTCTCTCTCTCTCTCATGATTGTACTATTTAATACTATATGTATACATTTGATGGTATATGCAATTAATACTCCTATTTTGTAAATGTAACACTTCTACTGATAATACAAGTAAAAGGGGTCGTTGTTAGTAAAAATAAACAATAAAGCCGCCCTTAGTATTTTTTTGTCGACAACACCACACCCCTCCTCTCTCTAATATGTTTGAAGCCCCCCCCCCTTTATCTCCTTCTTCCTTCACTATATATATATGGCAACTATATCCATAATATTTTTGAAATTGGTAGGACCGACCACAATACTCATCTCCTAATGACAACAAAAAGACAACTCCCGATCACCGAAGAACTCAAAATTTTAGATGTAGTCTTTCATGGGTGGGGTTTTGGCGACACTCGGGTGCAAATCTGTGGGCACAATTTATTATGTATACAATTTCACATTGGTTTTCCAGTGGCCATAAACATATTTTCACTTGCCCGCACATACCACTTATCAAACACATGCATATAGAGTTGTGAGCAAGGCAGGAGCTGAGGAAAAAAAAGATCAGCTTTTGGCTTGATTTCCCTTGGACTGGTCAGCTTTAAGGAGATCTGGAGCCAAGATCGAATGGAAATTGGCCGGGATCTGGGGTTTAAGCCTGTGAAGGAAGGGATAAGAATCTCCCCCAAGATTCTTCTTGGACTTTATGGAGATTGTTTAAACTTCTGGTTATGTGTAAACTTTGATAGAGATATTGTGGGGATGGTAATAAAACCCCAAGATTCTTCTTGGAAGTTAAGGATATTGTTTAAACTTAGGGATATTTGTCAACCGTTGATTAGATATATTGTGGGGATGTTACTAAAACTTTCCTTTGGTTGGATAATTGGTATTTCCTTGCTAGCTAAATTGTTTTCTATTATTTGTAATGGCAACTGGAATTAGCCTAGACAGAGGAATAGGCTAGTATGCACATCATGGCACATACTCCTACTGTTAAACATGTCTTAACCATAGATAGGGATATGGGCTCTAGCTGCTAATGGTTGCTTCTCTCAGTGAAGTTGTGCTTAAACGCTATTAAGGTTACCGAACCCATAGTTCCCTGGTGCGCTCAATTGTGTGGTTTTAAGGGTGTAAGGTGTGTAATTGGTAAAATTTTTATTTGATGTAATTTTGAAATTTGGGTGTGTATACATCACAAGCATTCGGAAAGGTTTTCAAGTATATTCATTGCAACTTGTGCTAAGAGACTTGATGATATATCTGGATGATAAAGGGGATTTCGAGGGACGTCGAGGATTTCGAGGAAAATGCTCGGCAGGTCCTCGAGGGATGTTGGAGGGATCTCGAGGGTAAGTGCTAGAGCTAGCAACGTCACATCTCGAGCTCTGTGGGTACTTCGGGGTACTTCGCAAGATGTCGCGGGGCCTTCGAGGGATCAAGACGCTAAAAATTGCAAGCGTCGAAAATTTGCCGGCTGCTAGAATTTTTTACACTTAATAAAAGGCCCCAAACACTTCACCAGACCCCCCCCCTAAAAAATCCTGAACCGCCACATTAAAAACGCAAAGAGAAGTTTTTCATCTCCCGAAGAGCTAAGAAACATTCTTAAACACATATTTTCTTAACATATTGAGAAATCAAGATTTTGATGGAGTTCAAGGTGTGACATCCTTCTAAAGGGATCTGGACGGTGATCAAGTACGGAGACGGTGAATCGTGGATACGAGCTAGATCTAGACAATCATTAGATCATGGAGTTGATATGTTTTGATTGTAAGAGTCATATAACTATCTGAATATCACTTGTAAGTGCATATACACATGATTTTTCTTTTCCCATTCCAAGTTCCTCCTTTTCCACGAAAAAAGTCTGGTATGTTCTTGATTGAATGATTTGTTCTTTTTTTTGTTTTGAATTGTACAATATTGCTCATAGAGTGTCGTAATATCTTAATTAAATATTATAAGTTTTTAGATCTTTAGATAAAGCATAGCCAAATTTTAGGTTTTTTCAAAGGACATGTTCCTGGGCTTTTGTTCAATGGTTGTGCTGTGGTTTGCTGCCAACACGATGAATCTCGTGAACATATCATTTTTTTTTTTTTGAGTGTTCCTACTCTAGTTTAATATGGGTCAAAGTATTGAATGGATTTCAGGTTGATAGAAGGCTAATGAGTGGCCCTCAGTGTTTGCTTGTGGGTTGCGCTAATCTGTCACCATTTATCATGTTTGGAGAGAGAGAACGCTAACTTTTTCAATAATATAGCTAAGGATGGTGTTGTCATCTTACAGTCCATTGAGAGAGATGTAAGGGTAGACGTAGCTCATGGAGGATGGTGGAAAACACATATTCTAATTGGCCCTATGTCTTTCTTGGAATATTTCTACCAGAATCCTTAAAAGTTTTGTGGAAAACACATGTTCGTGTCTTTCTTTTTTTTTTTTTTTCTTTGTAGTGTGTTGGATTGTGTTCTCAGTCAGGGGTATGCCCCAGTTTGATCATGTAGTTTTGCTGGTGCCAAAAAAGGCATGAGCTGAGGTGTTTGGGATCCTCTTGATTAGAGAGGGCATTGGGGCAGGGAGTTCGGGTTGCCAGACCCTAAATGGGGGAAAAGGGGATACATAAATTGAGGTTGGGGCTGGGTATCATGAAGGTGATTTTTTGAAGCCCGCTCTTGGATTTGGTCGTCGTGGCCTCGAACTTGGCCCGATTAGAGCTGTATTATAAAAATATGCTTATTTAGTGTAGGTTATTTAAGAGTTTGAGATTTTCGTCATTATGAATCTTATTATAAGGTGTGGTTGAAAAAAAAATTATTTTTAATGTGTTTATTATGGTTAGTTATATATATATTTTTTTTCAAAACACATGTTTTGATAGTTTGAAAATAAAACAAAATTGTTATATAATATTATCTCTTTTTATTTTACAAGTGCTTTTGAATCAAACTAATGACAAACATTTATGTCAAGTCAGGAGGGGTGGGGACATATTACCGGGCTCTATTATAACAGGGGGTAGGATTTTATACTTCATCCTATTAGGGTTTTGAGGTGGGATATTTGGGAGGATTTTTGTAAATGGGACCGGATATGGTAATTGGTAAAACTTGTCTCAATTCGCTCAATTGCCATTCCTTCTCTTATTATGAATACGTTGATTTTTGGAAGAATGGTTTCGGGGTGGAAGTGGAGTAAGTGAGCAAAAAGGGGTAGTGTCTAAGGGTGTAAACGGTTTTTTCAATTCGGTTTAGGTCAAGTCAAAAATCAATCAACTAAATAGGGTACAAAACCAAATGGTTCGGTTTGATGTTTTTTAGTTTATTCGGTTTAGACGCGAAATTATAGATCTTCTAAATCATAAACCATCCCCCTATCACACCCAAAAAACCACCCAAAACCCCATTGAATAAGCTATATTTAATTTAACCTTTGTCCATTATTTTGGGGGGCATTCAAGAGATGCCAACAGAATACTAATAGCTTTCAAATATTTAAAATTGAAAATGAAAAACTTCACACCTCTTATAAAATTTTTTCGGTTCAGTTCAATAATTTTGTAAACTAAAATCAAATCAATCAAAAAATTTATTTTTTTTAAATTTCAAAAAAACAAAACCAAACCGATGATGTGATAATGGCGAAACAAAACCAACAGCACCACGTTTTCGATCTATTTTTTTTGTCGTTTGATTTTTTTTTTTGATTTTTTCTTACTTTCCTCTACTGTGGGGTTAGTTGGCCATGGATAATGGATCGTGATGGTGTAGGTGCATCTGAATGGCCCGGATGGTGGTTGGACGATGTCTGTGGACAGAAATAGATAGAGAGAGAGAGACAAATGAGGAGCTGGTTTGTGAATGACAGGTAAAACGAGTTTCTGTTCCCGAATTTAGGCTGTGGAGAGGTTTTTTGTATACACTGGCCAAAACTATATCGTTTTAATTAATATAAAATGATAGTGATTTATATTTATAATTAAATAATATCATTTTAAATTTTAATATCCAATGATTTGTTTTCCCTGCAACTTTAAAAATACGCCATATAGCATTCACTTCAGATGATCCGAATCCGTAAAAAAAACACATGCTTCAACGGGAAAAAAAATTCAAACTAAAACCGTAATAATGAACAAAGTGTTAATTCTATTTTTATTTATATGACGATAAAAATAAAAATAATTTAAAATTACCTAAAAATATTTTTATAATTTTACGTATAACACCCAAAACTAAGACTCTATCAGTTGGATATTTAAAGGACTAATTCACCAACACTCTGTAAACTATCACATTTTATTACTTTCAATTTTATCATTTCAAAACTGAATATATCGACCAGCTTAACTATTTAATAAAAAATTAATCATTTCTTCCATTATTAATCTATTGAAATAATGATAAACTCCATCAACACTTGTTGTCCATGTGTTTAATAAATAATGCCCTTAATCTTCTAAAATACTATTATTTTTTTTTATAACATAAGTCAATACCATAGACAGACTTATTCAACTATTGTGGGAACAAATTAACTCTTATTACTAAGCCTTGAAAATAGAGGATGCCTTTTTTTCCATAAAAAAATAAGAATATTTAGATATAAGACATTTGATTTAAGCATATTGATAACACGTGATAGATTTTTATCACTATTTTAAATAGTTATTAATGAAAAGAGTATATATGATACAATTAAATAGTTAAAAGTTAATTAATTTATACTTCACTTTTTAAATGAGAGAATAAAAATAATAAAATGCGATAATTTACGAGGTGTACGGGAAATTAAGCCTAATTTAAATCCAAAACTCACCCACCCTTCCATTTACCGTTAGGTAAGTGGAGACCCATCGGCTATTGACTTTTCTGCCATTACTAGACACACTTAATTGGCTAGAAATAACGACAGCTTGAAAAAATTTAAGATTAGCTATGTTATTCATAGAGAACATTCATGTAGGAACTTCTATCATTGTTTTGAAAATCGGACGGTTAAGCGAACCTGAAAAAGAGGTTAGATTAACGGTCACTGGTTCTCCGTCTATCATCATTATTGACCCGTGATATCATAATTATGTCATTAATTTATTTATTAATAATAATAAAATATTTTTTATTTTTACACTAGTGTTTTATACTTAAAACCTAAAATTTTAAAATTAAAACATAAAATTTTTTCCTAAATAGTGAACCGAATGGTTTCAATCACCAGTTCAACCGGTTGTGTCGCGGTTCAACCGCGGTTCTTACTGAGTTTGATCGGGTTTGACCTAACGGGTTTAGAGAGCTAACTGGATCGTTTTTTCGACCGGTTGAACCAGCCGGTTGAACCCAAGTTTTAAAACCATGATTAGATAGAACGATGTAACGATATTATTTTAGTATATTAAGTCTTTTCACGAGTGATTTGTTTTAAAAAACTAAATAATTAACATTCAACCATAATTTATTTTGTTTGAGTTTTCTGCATGCATATCATTACTCAAAAGAACAAACTTTACATCCAATTGGATAAAGTATAGACGTTTCCTTCTTCTCTACAAGTCCCGACACTACATACCTTGATATCTTTCCTAATTTTGAAGAGTAATGCTATACAATAACTACTCGTAATTTACGAACTTATTTTATTTATATGAACTATTTTTATCACAATATTTTAGTGGATCCCTTTTAAGTACCAAAGTTTCCATTACTTACGTAGAGCTGTAAACTTTGTTAATTTGTCACACATGAAACCAGTAAGTAACTAACAATGACTTTGGGGCTACTTAATTAGGCTACAAGGCCACCATCAAGTAAACTCATTCATTGATTCCACCACTACACTCAATTAAATAAATGGGACCACCTCCCTTTCCTACGAAAAAAGCTTTGAAATCCATCCAAGGTTTTGTTGCCCTTCCTCTCTCTCTCCTCTCTCTCTCGTCTTCTCTCTCTTGGAAAGCATGCTTGCTTATCCTTCCTCTTTTTTCCTGCATTGATAAAGAACGATAAGCCTTGAGAAAGGGGAATAATGGCTGGACCACACCATCAACCGAACCACCACCACCACTCCCCTACCCCCTTGTTTTAAAGTACTCATTTTGTTTTTGTGTGGTGCATTTGAGAGTACAAGCTTTCACAACTACCGATTATACCCCACTAGCTTCTAGTCCTCCACGTATAGATTTACACCACTACATGTTAAAAAAAGGCAAATCTATGGGTATACCAAACTTGTACCCCAAATGGCATACTTGATGACTTATGATTTAACTTTGGTTGGAGTGTTGACTGAAAAGATTGGGTGAACCCCCCACACAGTCAATCCTAAATGCACCACCTCAATCAAATGGGTATTTGGAGTGCAAGTTGAGTGTACACGTAACCTTACCAATGTTAAAATGACCGCTTCGGGTTCAGTTTTTACTTTTTTCTATTTAAAACTAACTCACTTCATAAACACTTGGAACCAAAGACATAAATAATTTGTAATTACCACAACTGTAAAACCCCTTTTATTTCTTTGAAATCCCGATTGCCAGAGCCCCCCCTTTTATTATCTAAAAATCCCATACAACACACCCTTCCAAAAAGGTGGTGGGGGGTTACTTTGAGATTTTATCCGTTAGTGGAATGTCCGTTGACCAACGCTAAAGAAGCTGAAGTCAACAAAAATGCCGCTATGTCCCAACTTTATCCTTCACCTTCTCTTGGTATTCATTACCCTTAGTTCTTTTGCAAACTCTTAGGCTAGATAGCCACCACTTAGTTCTTTTGCATCGCTCTAGGCTATTATAATAGACAACCTTAAAAGCACTGCCATTGCACCTTTATTTTGCATCCCCTCCACTCTTCAAGCTAGAGTGATAATTTTTATTGTTTATCGACCTAGATTTTGTGTAGGGTGAGTGAGTGAGTGGGAGGTGGTAGATTGGTTGATCGACGGATGGGTACATGTTGCTGGTTGTAGGGTGATGGCAATCTAGACAAGATAAAGACAAATGCCCTTAATCATCTTAATCACCAACAATCTTCACCTCCACCTATCTCCATCCATTGGAATTGTTGGTCGTTCTAGATTTTTGGGAATGGGAGAATACGTGTGGGCGATGACAGTTCATTGATCGGTCAATGTTGGTGGGTACAAGTTTACTAAGTTGTCGGTTATGGCAACCAACCTCATGGGAAGCAATGCTTCTCCTTCTTTTTTCATTTTACCTTATTTAATTTTTGGATTTATTTAAAGAGGGTTTTGGTAACTTCAATGCACCTCAAATAGTGTTACTTCAGAAGGTAGTGTTAGTGTGATTTTGAAGAAAATAGGGAGACCAATGGGAATTTCCAGGAATACAGTGGGTGTTGGTGTAATTTATTCTAAATAATTTCGGATTACGGTTGCCCTCCGTGAATTACAAACACAACGCAGTGACAACGAGCATCACAATGCCAATGTCATTTATCATTCTTACAGTTTAAGCATCTGATCTATGGGTGGAGAATACGCACATTTTTTATGATTAAATAATTAATTTTATCCCATTTAAAGCAGTAAAATCCACTATCAATTACAATTGAATCTAATGTTTGCTTACTTATTAGGCAGATAAATAAAATTAATTTTACATTCGTGAAAAATCTCACAATATAACTTCAGTAATTTATATATTTTTTTACTACTATTATAATTTTTTTTCATTTCTCGTTATTTGAGATAAATATTGATGGCGACGATACATATCATCGAAGGTCAGTAACTTAAATTCTTTTTTCTTTAAAAAGATCTTGCTCCGTCGCCCTTTCGCGACGGATGAATGCGCACCGATCCTTAACTCATTTGATTCTCATGTTGCGTAAATAGCAGTGACATTGATGATTAATCATTTGATTCTCACATGTTGATTAATCATTTGATTCTCAGTGCGCATAACGTCGACTCCCGAAGGTACCACCGGACGCAGTGAGTCCGATCCAACTAGCCAGTGATCGTCGTTTCATCAGCTGTTATGAAAACGAAAACGTCATAACATTGCGATGCATAGGATAGCTTGTCGACGTCCCAACCAGAACTTGTCACCTCAATCCATCAGAGCAACACAATATGCTTGTTTCGAAGGTTTGACCTAAAAACTGCTACCAACTGCGATGCGTGTAAGATTTGAGGTATAATTGATTTTTTTTTTATGTGTAAATACTAATCTATAAGGCCTCTCATTGGTAGGTGCTGCAACATCTCGGGCGTCGAAACTTATGGTTATGTTCTCGAATCAGTTGTTTGTAGACGGATCCTAGTGTACGTATGAAAATAGTCGGATAAGACTTTGTATTTGAAATGATATGTACCCACCAAGCCTAGTGTTTTATATATGTATGTATTTATTGATCTTTTTCATAATATATTAACCCAAAAGCCAGACTTAGGTTAATTAACGATATGGAGAGAGCGAGACAAGTCAAGAGACAGTGCCGACCAATAAGTAAAAAATTACACACAAGCTACACTTACACCTGATGTGGTGTAAGTATAACCGTTTCATATATGGTTACACGTGACATACTAAAATGAAATAAAATAGTTAGTACAATTGTCACTTTGATTTCAGTGTAACTTCTCGTGTTTTCTAGAGTACCTTGTTTAAACATTAAAAAACAATCTGTCGCCTCTTTCACAAGTCAGTGGTGTCGCACATGAGATCTATTATGTTTTTGAGAGTGGATTTTTTTTAGGTATTTATGGTATTTTATGCCGTTAATTCCATGGACTTTTCAAAAAAGAAATAAATACAGATGATTATTAGTAACTGAAAATTAGAGCCTTTATGTGAAAATATTACTAGAATGCATCAACAATACCAGGCCCAAACATGTTACATGACTAATCAAGAAGTCATACCAGGCCCAAACGAACAGGAAGAAGAAGAGGCACCAAGTATTAACCATACAAGCCCAAAATATGTTAAATGGGGCCGAAATTCTATTTTCAAATTGATTGGGCCCCCCTGGGCCTGTATGTATAGATCTGGTCCATTCATCTCCAATACTATAGAAAAGATTGATTGATAAAGATAAATCGTAGCAATGAACAACAAGTGGTTCCATTTGAAATTATACTAACAACACTTATAGTAAATTTTGTTTGGCTATGATTAATAAGGAAATTGGAATATTTTCATGAATGGTCGATGATCCGTGTAAGTGCATTGAACTAATGAAAAATACATAATAATTACAAAAAAAATATAAATTAACCACTGCTTCGCGATTGTTGTTAGCAAAACCTGATCTAAAAATCACAAGATAAGTCAGATACCAAAAAAATAACTAGAAATACCTAAAAATGAATTGATATACCAAGGAAATGGAATTGTAGACAGAGATTTATGCAAGTGTGATTCACGTCACAAAACAATTTTCACAATCTAAAATATATTCACTTTTGAGTTTCTGGTTACGTTGCCATTGAAAAATTGTGAAATATACACATGCCTATAAACACAATTGTAAAAGCCATCGATGTACTATTGGAGAAATTACTTAGTACTTTAGAGCAATTGTAAATAATGCTATAACCGGAGTGGAATTGTGTATAAAAAACAGGCGGGATTCATATTTTTTTTATCTAGGTGTATTCAACATGTACGTAATGCTCTAAAGAACCCAAATAATATCCTTGTATATATTGACGCTTAAGCTCCGCCAGAGCTCAAACGTTCTTCCTCTAGGATTTTTTCGCGTTCACGTATAGAATTCCTATAAACACAGAACGAAAAAGTTTTGAAAGGACACAAATTTCACATTCCCCCCTTCCTGAATTTTTTTTGTAAATATTATAATCTCGCCCCATATCCAGAAATCACACTAACCTCCCTTTGGTTCACTTTGAAATTTCACATTCCCCTTTCCATTATACAACCATCGAATATACCGATAAAGGGACAAATTATAGATGACGGAATCTAGTCGTGATGAGGGCAGGGACCTCGCTGAGTTGTCGCTATAAAGCAAGCTCGGCGGAGTCTGCGTCGGAGTTCGGTGCAGATACTACCAAGACGAATGCGCCCGAGCTAAGGCCTTCGTTATACCCGAGATGCCACTGTTCAGCGAGCTTGGAACAACACTATGCTGGAAGCTTGTGCGAGGGACAACGACTAGAGGCATCCCGAGGGATATTAGGAAACAAGGGTGGCTTGCACGTCAGAGTACCTTTTTGATAACCACACGCCGAACGAAGATATCAGCAATTGATCATGAAGCTACTAGTCACGCCATAGGGGCATGGGGGCATGGCATAGGTCAAAGCCGCCTAATCACTTGACACAAGTAGTCAGCCGTCAGTTGCCACTGCGCTGAGCCAGAACAAAAGGAAACAGTGTATTTGAAGGAGGTACGTGCAATCATGCCCACAAGAACATACAAACATACATATATTTTCTCTCTCTCGAGATATCTGGAGTCTAAATAACCGGGAGGCCGTTTCCGAAAACAGCTCCGGCAAACCATTCGCACTTATTTCTGTGCTTGCATATAGGGTATTGCTGGTAAACGGACGGAGGGTTGGATCTACTTACGTCGCCGTAGAAAACCTTCGTGAGGAGTCTATCGCCTCGATTCTTTTCCTCCCATCCTAAAACAACCCCACAATCAAAGGGAATTTTATTAGGGAAATGAACTAAATTTTCATTTCTTGATTTACCCTATCATATTTTCAAGAACATAAATGCCCTTGTATAAGAAAAAAAGGCCTAAATACCCTAGTACACAAATTGTAAACACCCACTGAGGTTAGCACTCCCTTTACCCCGTCCCACCAAAATTCAATCGTCTCTCCTTCTTTACTTGACACCACACCTACCCCCTTATTCGTATGATTAAGACTACTTAAAAAAAATAAAACAAAGATTATTTTTTTAACAAAATATTTATTAATAAAAAAAAAGAGAGTGATTTATAAATAAATGGTATATTTTGAAAAGAAAAAAATAAAATATTTATTCATTTTAATTGGTGTATTAAGAATTTTTTTTAAAAACTTAATAAGGGCAATCTTGTTAGGTTTTGTATAAAAAAATTTCACTTTAGCGGAAAATCTAATAATAACATTTAAAAATAAGAATGATTAGTGTTATTCAAAAATTATAAGGTCGGGACGGTAATTGTAAAAGTATTAAATTGTGTGTAATGTTGTCAAAAAAAAGTTTCATAAAACTTTATAAAACATCATATAATAATTCATAAAAGTTGAGCAAAATATGTCTTAGAATCATCATAAATGTATTATTGACAATTTGATTGTGGTTTAACCACAACCCTCATAAAAATAGACACAATAATTTATACATTTTACCAAAACTCCATAAATTTTTTAATGTTTCATAAAAAGTATGCACGTCAACTATACTTAGCTGGATTCCACACCGTAATTCATAAGTGCACCCATGGTAGTTAACGTGGACCAAAGAGGTGTGCATGATCGCGGTTTGGGCGGTTCTGTAACAGCGACCCAGAAACCGAGCCGATTTTTGTGATCGGTTCTTTATTTTAAAACAAAACGACCGATCGTATAAAGGAACCGAACCGAACCGAACCAACCCGAGTGAGATCAGTTCAGTTCTTTGGTTCTTTCTCAAAATAAGCCATCGATGAGCAATAATAATGTATGCTGAGTGCATTGCTATTACTATATGATCGAGTCTAAACTTCGATTCTTGTTCGGTTTTGATTCAAATTTCGCTTCGGTTCGATTCTGGATACAAAAATCATACAGACTTGAGAACCGAACCAAACCAGACGTGTCCTATAATTTTCAAATCCACAAACGAACTATCGATAGATAG
>VIGQ01000204.1:142500-152139 GCA_009663005.1 Actinidia chinensis
ACCTTTTATTAGCGCCTCTGATCAATTGAATTGAGCCCCTTAATTGAATACTTTAATTTCTTGGCTCACCTTCTTCTCTCTACTCTCTAACTTTAAAGGATAACCGGGAATAGTCTAATATGATGGAAAAAATCAAACGTTCAAAAGGGTGGTATCCTATCTTTAATAGAGGAGAGAAGAGGGCCTAGAGATATACTTCTAAAAGGATTCCTATCCATCAATGGTTATCCTTTTATCATAAATAGTTTTTCTATTTAACATATAATTAGATTGAACCTTATCT
This sequence comes from Actinidia chinensis, assembly GCA_009663005.1. Classification (NCBI taxonomy): domain Eukaryota; kingdom Viridiplantae; phylum Streptophyta; class Magnoliopsida; order Ericales; family Actinidiaceae; genus Actinidia; species Actinidia chinensis. The sequence goes on from VIGQ01000204.1 coordinate 142,784, forward strand.
TTTTATTGGCCTTAATTATATGGAGTCTTAGTATAACACTATGCCTAAAAACGTGAGACTAGTGGGCCACTAACGTGAATAACATTCTCCCACTTGGCCATTAGCCGATTGTGTTTCAATGTGTATTTTCTTTAAAATATCAATTTTTTAAATGACCTCATGAGACTCCATAATTTTAAAACTTTAAAACACGTGAATCACCAATTTTTCATAAAATCAGCCAATAGGTTCAACTATTAACAATTACTGTTGGTTACTACTTTAGATCACCATGTGAGTCATAGCGGTTGTAGGCAATCCTGCCATATTTCCTTCTATGGCACTACACATTTATAACCTTTAATAACCCATTGCAAATAATAGAAAAAGTACAATTATACTTTAGGATACCTTCCCTAAAGAATCCCAATAATTTGTCTGTCAGACAATTTCCTGTTTAATAAAATCCAACATATATGTGCACACATAATGGAAACGAAAACAGAAAACACTCTAAGATGCGGCAATTTTGAGTGTCGAGTACAATAACCACTCAAAATACTATCATATGGCTTGCTCAAAAAGACCCCATCCTAAACATGTTCTTTATAAGTCTTTGGTGCAATCCCTTCATCAGCGGATCAGCTATCATAAGAGTGGTGCTCATAAGTTCTCATTGCACTTGTTATTCTGGACTCTTTTCTCTAACACCAAGTATTTAATTAATAACTTCGCATATGCTTGGACCCATAGAGTACTTGGCCATTTCTTAGAGAAGAACACTGCTGCGGAGTTGTCACAATATATCGTCATCTGGCTTGGCAATGAGTCGAGACCACACCAAGTTCCTGAGATAAAATTTCCCGTCAACCATAAAGCATGACCTGTGGCCCTCAAAACATCCACAAACTTCGTGCTTCCCATCGTGGATTCAGGCAATAATAGATTGCTTTATACAACACTCTTCCACGAATTGCTCCACCAGCTAACAAAAAAATAAATCCTGATGTTGATGTTTGCTATCTACACAACCAAGGCAAATCCAATCCGAGTATCCGATCACTTCCAAACGAATCCGATCTTCTATAAGTGAGCATGTAGTCTTTGGGTTCTTGAAGTATCTCATAAACCTTCTTATACGCTTCCAGTGTTCCATTCCTGGTTACTTTGATATCTACCAAGCATCCCACTGCAAGCTAATGTCCGGTCTATTCCAAGTTTGTGCATACATCAAACTCCCTAAAGCGAGGCATACGGAATATCCCTCATCTGCATCCTTTTCAAAATCATTCCTTGGGCAACTGTTTTCATTTAATGTTGGTCACCCTTCACAATAGGTTCATCACATGCTGAGTAACTTTGCATATTAAATCTCTCAAAAACTCGAGCGATATAACCCTTCTGAGACAATCCTAGCCATCCTGAGATCGATCCTCTATGATCTCTTGCCAATAACCACGTTCCTCACCTAATCGACCATCTTAAAGTTTTTTTGGCGAGATATTGTCTTTGGTTCATGTAACAAACCAAGATCTTGCAAGCTAAACAAAATAGCATCCACAAATAGCACTAAAATAATAAACTTACTCCCATGATCTTTCATTATATACACTGATCAACAGCGTTTTCCTTAAATCCGAGGGAGGTAATGGTATCATTAAACTTTAAGTACCATTGCCTGGAAGCTTGTTTAAGGCCAATAATGGATTTCTTTAATTTGCAAGCTAAATGCTCTTTTCCTTTCTTTGCGATCCGCAGGTTGTTCCATGTAAAATTTATCATTCAAACTTACCATTTAGAAAAGCATTTTCACATCCAATCTGATGTAGCTCTAAGTTCCTAATAGCTTACAATGGCCAAAATGATTCTAAGTGAGTCCTTTTTTAGATACTGGAGAAATGTCTCTTGTGTCAATGCCTTTTTCTGAGTGAACCCTTAAAAGCCACAGTCAGTCTAGCCTTAAATCGTTCGATATTGCCTGTGCAATCACGCTGGTCCTAAGACCCATTTACAGATCTGATTTTCTTGGCAATTGAAGGCAATTCTAACGAGATCCCAGATTCATTCTGGTAACATAGATTTCACTCATCTTCATGGCATCAACTCAACCATTTTAGTAGAATCATCACTACTAATGCATGTAAAATAAACCGGATCTTCTTAATCCCAATATCAAAATCAGATTCTTGCAGATCCACACTAATCATTCGGGATGGAGATCTCTTTCCTCTGAGATGTCTAGACGTGCCGTTGTGGTAAGTTCTACTACATTATTTTCAATGGCGAATATCCTCGTGAAGTGGGAGAAATCCATTTATCGGTTGTTCGTCTCCTCAGACTGTTGTTTTCTAAGGAGTGACAACTTCTCTCTCGACGAGAAAAGAATTGTTGGATGAGTCAACTCTTACTTCATCGAAACTCAACTTTTCTTGAATTTCTTCTCACTTCCCCACTAATTTCGCCATCCTCTAAGAATCTGGCATTTTCGGTTTCCTAGTCTCGTACGATGGTTATAGGCATGAATCTGTCCCTTAGCTTTTTTCTTCTGGATAACCATGAAATAACCCGAAGTGTTCTAGAATCCTAATTTTTTCTTTTCTTGTGGATTATAGATTCTAGCCTCCGCTGGAACAACCCCAACATTAAATGTCTCAACTAGGTTTTCTTACCAGTCCATCAACTCAAAAGGATTAGTTGGGACCGTTTACAGGAACCCTGTTTTAAGATATACATTGCGGTTTTAAGTGCTTCAACTCCACAAAAAATTGGGTTACATTCGTATAACTCATCATACTCTAACCAATATCGCTAAGTGTACGATTTAGTAGCCTTTCAGCAACTCTCCATTTTGATGTGGCGTACCAGGCATTGTGTAATTGAGGCACATAATTCCTTGCTTGTTTCTAATAGTTTGGCAAATGGGCCAGATTTTTGGCCTGATCATCATAATTTACTCCATAAAATTCACCACCTCTCATCTGACCTCACTGGACCCAACTATTTTTTACTTTCTATCTAATGGTCTCTCGACCTCAGTAATGTCAACTCAAGAATGTCAACGCTGAGACTTTTCATGAATTAGATACAAATATCCATACCGTGAGAAGTCATCTATAAATGTGATAAAATATTTTTGTCCACTCATAATGAGTTGGGATTTCGCAATATCAAGTGTGAATTATTTCAAGAAGCTCATTACTTCTTGTGCCTCTCCTTTCTTTTGTTTGTGTTTAGTTTGCTTTCCTTAATGCAAATCTATACATATTTCAAAATCGCAAAGTTTAGGTTTTTCAAAATCCCCATTCTTTACTATCTGTTAATTCTATCCCTGGAAATATGTTTTTTCCCCCCAGCGTTTAATGCCACAGGTTGATGAGTTTTTTATTAATTTACTACGTTTTGATCCAACATTCCGAATGGCAAGGTTACCAAAGATTTGTGGCAAACTCATGATTTTAAGGCATTTTATATAAACCATCACATAAATCAAAATCACGCAAAACCAAACATTTATTGAATTAAAATCCAAACTTAGTTTGTCCCACAGCTAAATAAAACTGAATATCCAGAACAATCTAATCTATTAATGAAACAATTACTGAAATAAAATAGACAATGCTCAGTTAAAAGCTTTGAAAATCTAAATATTACAATGATGAATTATTGATATCACACAAGATTCTCTCCTTTGGGCAAAATCTAAGTATATCCAGTTATTCCTCTTAATAGTGTGTACATAATCACCCATGTAGGCCTAAATAATTTTTACAACTTATATCAAATTATTCATGTTACCTTGGGTATCCAATCCTAATTCGCTCAGTCGGACAAATTAATTTCTCCTACCAAGGTCTCATAATTATTTAATGTGACTCTCCTTTGGGCTAGTCTCATTCTCTAATTGACTGAAATTTAGAATATTTAATTGTCTTTAATATTGCCCTTTTAACAATTCTTTTATGTAGTTCGTTATTCATAGACTTATAACTTGGTCACTTTGGCAACTACTAAGCTAGTATTTCCATTAATATTAAACTAACCAATATATTCTCTTGTCATTCAATGCTATTTCAATTCAATTATATTGATGATTATTATTATTATTATAAAATCAGGGTTTAAAACTGTAATTTTTAAGAAGCTGGGGTAAAACTGTATGTTTTTTTTAGAATCTGGGTTAAAACTATAATTTTTCAGAATCTGAGTTAAAACTGGGTAATTCTAAATCTGGGTAAAAAAACTATAATTTATAATTCTAGGTTAAAACTGTAATTTCCTTCCTCAGGCATCTGGGTAAAAACGGTAATTTATAAATTCTGGATTAAAAACTGTCATTCCAGAATCTGGGTACAAATTATAATTTCAGAATCTGAGTTAAAACTGTTAATTTATAGAATCTGATACTTTATTTAAAGTTTTTTCTCATAGGATTGAGTTAATGCCCAATAATATTGCAAATATATTATTAATTGTCATGAATGCTGAACCTGGGATCTAAGCAAACGAAGACTCATACCCCCTTCCAACCAGTGGCGAGTTGGATTTCCAGCAGCCTTTGGGGTTGTGTCTAACTCAATGTAATTTTTATTTATTCATTTATTTATTAGACACAATCAAGGTATAATTCGCTTTACAATTCATGATTGGTCCGACTTTATTAGTAGGCCAACAATTAATCCACTTGACTAGCCACTGTTTTTCACATTCATCCAATTAATATTATTCTTATATTTATGACCCATGCATACATACATATTCATATACCAATAATCAATGCATATAGACATAAAAAATATATGTTATGCATTATGGGTTTTTTCAAACACGCATTATCAATCACAAAATATCATACTTTGGGGGGGTGATTTTTTTTATGTTTTATTTTTTAATCATACGTAAAACAAGCTAAAATTACTAAACTTGCCCATGCTAGCAATGTCCATATGGAACGAGAGAATTATTCCAAGTCATAAGGCCATCCAATTGCCAAAGAACATAACAGTACGTAAGGTTAACACATAAGCATCACACACCAAGGAGGGGCTTCCAGTAACTAACTTATGGCGCATCCCACAATAGAAACATTCAAACAACATCGCATGGCTCGTAGCAACAGAAACACCGCAACACACTCCGAACAAATCAGATTTAACACGATTATGATTTTAAATAAATATTTTATTTAGTATTTTCACAGAAAATATGATTTCGTAAACTTAATGCTTTGTTTTATTTTAAGATGTATTGATTCAATAAACTATTTAATTTCTTATTTTAACAGAAAACTCTGAGTGCGTAAACTTAATGCTTTGATTTTAATTTAAGATGTATTGATTCAATAAACCATTTTGCTCTGATACCAAATGGTAGTCATAAATTCATTCGGTTCGACTATTAATGCGGAATTAAAACCGAATAGGTATCTTGAATTCAATACATCTATCTATATAAAATAATTATTCTACAATAATTAATATGGAGTAGACATACCTTTATTAGCCATCTGATCAATTGAATAGCCCCTTAATTAAATAACTTTAATTCTTGGCTCACCTTCTTCTCTCTATCTCCTAACTTTAAAGGATAACCAATATTCTTAATATTGATGGAAAAATCATCCGTTCAAGGGGTTTTGGTTATCCTACGTTTTAATAATGAGAGACGAGGGCCTAGAGATATACTTCTAAAAGGATTCCTCCTATCCCCATCAATGGTTATCCTTTTATGATAAATGAGTTTTCTATTTCAAATATAATTAGATTGAACCTTATCTTTTAATTGGGACCTTAATTATATGGAGTCTTGTATAACAATATGCCTAACACGTGGAGACTAGTGGGCCACTTAATACGTGAATAACACCGGTAACCAGACTAGAACTTTATTGTGATCTAGACGGCGATGGGAGGGGCGACGATTGCAAAGGTCCAACTACGTAAGTGGCAGAGAGAGAGAGAGTGAACGGTGGCTATCAGACGGGGACAGACAAAAACATGGGTTCGGCCTTGCATAGAGAAAATGAAGTATGAATTGACAATATTTTGTTGTCCCGAAATTTGAAAGACTGCTCACACATAATCTATATTATAAATTATAACTCATGTTTTAAATTTAAAATTATTTTTTACTATTTACTATTAAAATTTATTTGACTTGATTCAACAGCTGAAATTTTATATGAGATTATTTTTTTTCAAAATTATTACTTCTTTTTTCTTAACTTTTTAAAAATGTGAAACCCTCGTAGGTTCTAATCCAAATCCCCCCACAAAAAAACTAAAAACCTCTTTTTTTCCTCATCATTTCTCTCAAACTAATAAATTTTTTTAAAAATTATTTTAATTTTTAAATAATATATCTCTTCATACATACATATAATGTATCTTTTATCTAACGTTTTTGTATTTATCTATTTTTTATATTATAAAATTTTAACGAATATAACGAATACATATAAAAGATGATTTTTTTTTTTAATTTGTATGCAATTCCTATAGATAGGAACAATTACTAATTCTATAATAATTCTATAATAGAACTCGATCTTCGTAGACACGGACAATAACTAATTCTATAATAGAATTCAATCTTGTAGCCTCAAACATGGGTTGTATTGGGTTGGGCTTCTATTTATATTCTCTGACTTGCTTTTACTTGTATCTTCGCTGTATAAAGAAGTGTATTTTCTATAACTTTATTTGAACTGTTTTAAAAAAAAAAAAAAAAACCACTAAGAGAATTGAATGCTAAAAAATCTTACCCTTCATTAGTTAGTACTTTTCAAAACCAAGCAATCCAAACACTCTTGCCACACGTGAACCAAATTTCTTCAGTTACTCACAAAAACACGACTTCACAAACACATGATGCTAAACCTTCGTTGAGGATCGACCTCCATCCTAGCCATACTCCCTCCGCCACCTCCCCACCACCAACCCCTCACCTACTCGTCCTCCCCCCTCACGGCCCTCTCCTCCTCCCCTCGTCCACGTAGTTCGGGTCCCCTCTCGTCCCACCTCCGCCGGCGGCCGGGTGCAGCCGGCCTCCGCCTCATTCACCGGCCCCTCCCACTTGTACTTCCCGCCGTGCCCCGACTTGGGCGGAGGCCGGGGCCAGCGTCAGGCCCGTCCGCGGGCCGCCGCTCCATCCTCTGCACCGCCTTTGTCGACGAGCTCTTCTCTATGTACTTGATGGTCTCTATTTTGTTTGGGATGGAGTTTGTCATTTTTCCACTTTCTTTCGGCCTTCTTCGCCTGTGGACACCGTACCGATCTACCCCCCGTGTCCTTTCTTGTCGTCGATGGGGTTCATTTTGTCTGATTTTTGTAGCTCAAATCATAAACTCCATTCTGTGATGCAGAGGGAAGGGGGGATTTTGATGTAAGGAAGGGGTGGAGAGGTGGTATTTGAGGGATGTGGATGGCTGAAGGTTCTGGCACCTGCCCATTCTGACAGTGACAGGTGTGTGTCTCCTAGGTTTTCTGGTATGTGTAGAAGGCTTCGGATCACCTGTACGGCGCAACCCTATATAAATATCATGATATTGCCACGTGTCCCTTTTTAAATTTCTTGTCCTTAACTCTGGTTCATACTTAAAAAAAAAAAGTTTTGTAAAATTCCCCATTTAACTTTGGTTGGATATTAACTTTTGAAATGAGTTATTATTCCCACCCCACTTTAAGTTAGTCATCAACCCATTACTCGATCTTTTATTAAAATTATTCTTTTGGCCCCTATCTTTTTTTCCTTTTTTCCCATGTCCCCCCTCCTTTTTCCTCTTCTCCCCACCAGCCTTTCCCTTTTTCCGCTGTGCCATCCCTAGCCGGGGCCCTCACCCATCCACACTTGTCATCCCCCTCCCTTTCATCCAGCTGTCTTCCCACCCCACCACCCCACCCCCACCCCACCCTCCACTTGTTAAACCCCCTCTTCTTTGTCAAAAAAAAATTAATTTTTTTAATTTTTTTTGATTTTTTGTTCCCTGAATAACACTTCTTTATATTTTTCATCTTATTCATACCTACCATTACTGGATATTAAAAGAAAAAAATAGAATCAAGGTGTATTAAAAAAAAATAGAATTAAGGGGTATTAAAAAAAATAAAAAAAAATAAAAGAGTTGAATGGCTATATAAAAAAAAATTATGATAAGATTTTATAAAAAATTTTACTCCCACCCATACCCATGACAAACCCACCTAAACCCTCTCTCTCTCTCTTTTTTTTTTTCTTTTCAGTTTTGTATTTTTTTCCCATTAGTTTATTTTTTTCCAGTTTTTTATAATTTTATAATTTATTTTTCATTAGTTTTGTTTCTTTTTAATTTTTTTAATTTTTTAGAGTTTTGTTTATTTTTAAAAAAATTCAAATTTAATTTTTTTCAATTTTGATAAATAAATTTGAATATAAAGTTTTATCATAAAATTTTTTTTAGATAAAAATATTTATCCAAAGAAAATAAAGCTGATAAAGGAAAATAAAAAATTTAATAATAATAAAAATTTGATTAAAAAATAATAAAAATAAAAAAATGAAAAAAAAGGGCGGCAACTGACGGCTGGCGGCTGGCTGAAGAGAGAGGGAGGGAGAAGAGATACAAGAGAAGAGATGAAGAAGAGGCAAATTAGGCCAAAATCTGACCCAAAACATGATGCCATCCCACACCTCACCTGACACGGGGGTGGGAGTAATAGTTGCTTTTGAACAAATTACTACAAAACACAATATACATAATTTGCACTATTTGTGATTGAGATTATATCACTTTTCATTTTTTATCAAACCACGGATCAACTAATTAATTATAATTTAATTATAAATTCTCGTAAAATTAATGTGTTATTTATAAATATAAAAAAAAAACCACAAATTTTTATGAAACGTTTATAATTATATCCTAAAAATTCATAAAGAAACCATAAATATTCATTAATTATCAAATATATCAATAAAATTCAAACCAAATTCTATCATAACAAAAATCTCATAATACTGCCACAAAAAAATTCATAACAAAACCATAAAATCATAAAAGCCAGCTGAATTTCACGGCAATTAATATTTGAAGTGAATATTTATTATTTAAAGCCACACTAATTTATAAAAAATGATAATTCATATACAAACAACAATATAATTAAATATAAAATAATTTTTGATTCATAATATAGCCCACCAAAATCTTCATAACAACTTATAATTATATCAATAAGAATTCGTAAGAGAATATCATAATAAAAATTCTCATAAAACAATGGCTACGTAAAATTATAACAAAACCCAAAACGATTCTTAAAAGTAAGTTTACATACGAAAAGTTGCCATTGTTAAATATTAATTTATTTTTAAATTAAAAATCTCATCCAATAACATTAAAA
>VIGQ01000104.1:5000-7500 GCA_009663005.1 Actinidia chinensis
TGTTGCTGATGTCGCCAATTAGGCTTTTCAAGAGTCGTTATTTGAATGTGAGCTCAATCGACTCAACCTATCGATCGATTCGATCGAGAGGCGAGAGGAAATGGAGTTAAGATTTTGGAATTCCTGAGATTTTGTGTAGGGTTTTTAGCTTGCGGCTCAGGAGCGGGTTTGAAAGAGAGTGCGGGTCGGGTTAGCCCAAAATCAGATAGGCGGGCCCTGGGGTTTGGGCGAGTCCAAAAGTGGCGGTAAATTGCATTTTGCACCCCTAAATTATTTTTTTGTTGTATTGGCTCTTAAAGAAAAAAAATGTCCAGTGTTGGGTTCTGAATGGACGAAATTTTTTTTATTTAAGGGCCAAGTGGAGAACTGGTACTAACTTAGGTGGTAGAGTTTAATTTACTCTAGAAAGAAAAATAAAATAAAGGGTAATTTCACTAACTTCTCCTGAATTTCTGACAATACGCTTATCTCTCCCTGTAAATATGCATATCTTGCCTAAATTATTTCAAAGCTCATCTAATATGTTCTCTCTTTTATCCCTTGGCAGAATGCTACGGTCACCGAAAGTTTTACAAACCTACTTAAACCCGCTTTTGTTACCGATAGCACCAAAACAACGTCGTTTTTTGGGTACTAAAATGAATTTCTTCCCGGTAAGAATCAACTTTAGTTTCTCCCGGTAAGAATCAATTTAGTTTTGAACGACGTCGTTTTGATTTTTTTTCACCAAAAACAACGACGTCGGTTTTAGTGTTATCGTAACAAAACGTAACATTTTCGGTGAACGTGCATTACTGATCCATTCGTGCTATGGGAAGAGTAACAATGATGAAAATGAAGGGCCACTGGTGACATAGAAAGTATCTAGAAACGGCCGAATGACCCACAAAAACAAGAAATTTTATTGAGGTCATGATGTGATTAGTAGCTTAACACCCAATTCGATTAAGAGGAATGTGATGCTCTAAGATTCTTAGTCAACCAATGTCAGAGCTTGAGGACCAGGTTCACATAACTTACCGTGAGAGTGAAGGAAAACGGCTCAGCCATGGCTAATGACCGCAAAAACAAAGAATCGCCTCTCTATGGTCAGCGATATACATTTGCTACAAAGCTTACTAAATTGAGTAGACGAAAAAAATATGGGAGGCCATAATCCCTCCTAATCCCTCCTCAGTTAGCACCTTACTCTACTGTGGAGTGGTTTGATCTTGAAGGGTCGAGAGAAAAAAATCGAGAATAGACACTCGCGGTAGTTCTATAGTGACGAGGGAGTTTCAACCAGTCAAACAACTATGTCCTAACTGTAGTATAGAAATAGTTAGTTCGGTCGCATGAGTTGTTTTTGAAAAATGCTATCCGACGGTCAATTAGAGACCGAAAATATATATAAGAAAGTGTAGGTTTTACTGGCAAAGAGTGCGTACATTTTGGAGAACAAGAGTCCTTTTTATATGTGTACTCGCGCGTACCTCGCGTGCGCCCAACTGTCGGTCAAAAGGTAGGTGGCTGACCCAACCATGCCTCTGGCGGCTTAGTTGGCAGCATGTCCTCCATACCGTAGATGCTATATTTCAGGTATGGGGGCTATCAGAGGAAATTTCGTCGTGCAAGTTATCCTCTGTCATCTGACATACTCCGGGATCGCTGCCGATCATTGTCTTCTCAACTGTCCGACCCTAGCACGGTTGTCCATCGATCTACTGTACAACGACATCTCGATTATGACGTTGATTTTTAAGTTAGGTAATGTCAATACTTGGTAGTGTTTTGATTGAGCTCAAGAGAGCGTCGTAGCCCTATCTCGCTTCACAGTGATTACCTAAATGTGACTCCTGCCTTGGTGTAACCCGAACTCGTAATTTCCTATTTTATCCTCTTTACATCTTAAAATATATCTCATAACGTTAATCTTGGCGATTCGCTTAGTCGCAAAGAATTGTTGTCTTATAGACCAAAGAATAATTGTAGTCTCTCATTATGCAAAAAAACACAAGGTCACTCATCCTTTGTTCTAAATGAGAACGATAATCATCCTAACGTGATAACATCTATCACTTTCTCTTGTTAGAGGCCAATGACTACCTTAAAAATTTTGTGGCCTTGTTTTGGGGGTTACAGGAGAAACGAACCAAAATGGCCTCTCTTTAACTGCCCTTTATTGGGTGAACTATAAGTGTCTCTACTAAAAGTTGTACAGGTCGGCCCCTGCATGAACTGAGTCTGTCTTCGACTGTAGGGGCCATGGTCTCCTCCTACTTCTATCATAATCCCTAGTATACTACCTACTTTTTTTATATATATTACATAAATACAATACGGTACTCCCCACTCTAATATCTGCTCATAATCTCTGTTATGACCCACCAAAATATGAAATCCTGGTTCCGTCCCTGAGCTCCTGAGTTTAAGTGGCAAATATATTTGTTCCACTTGCTTACATCTACTAGACCCCATTCAACGATTTTGTCTTGCAATTAATAAAGGTGTATCTACCTAG
>VIGQ01000104.1:15000-17500 GCA_009663005.1 Actinidia chinensis
ATAAATTTTGAATTGATAGTATGCAGGTGAAACTCTTAGTGAGTGATTGATTCACTGCGTCACCCCCTGAAGTTTTTGCTTCACCCGAATTTTGCATTTTATGCAAAATTATAATATAAATTTGCTGCTAAAATCCTTCAATTTGGTGTGTTACTGTTACTTTGGAAATCAACTTTTTAAGAAAACAACGACTAAATTTTTTAAAGCTGAAAGTTTTTAAAATTATAATTTAATTAACCAATGGTTTAAACCGTATCGGTCGGTTCGAACCGGTTGAACGTCGACCGGTCGGAGAAACGGTCCGATCAGAGAAACGGTCCGATCACCCATCAAAATCCGTTTTGGTCAAAGTCGGTCAACTCGACGGTTGAACTGGTGACCCTGTGATTGAACCGGCTTGACCCACCACCAATTTACAGTTTAAAAAAAATCTAATTTCAAAATTTTTAGTTTTAGTATAAAAATTAATCTAGAAAAATAAAAATATTTTATTACTATTAATAAATAAATTAATGACATAATTATGACATCACAGGTCAATAACGGTTGACCCGATGGTTGAATTGGTGACCCGCGGACCCGGCCATTTTCAGTTCGACCACCGGTCCGGGTTTTAAAAAATTGATTTTACAATCAAAATTACCTGAGTGAAAAGGAAATTTATTATATCAATTCAAAAGTGAAGGATATTTTAAAAATGTTGATTTTGCAAAGTGGATAATAAATTGGGACAAATAGATTTTATTTATAGTTTTATTTTTTTCCTCATTGTTACGAGGGATAATTTAGGTGTTTATCTAAAATATATATAATAAGAAAAAAATAAATTATTTTTTGAACTATGTATGCTTTGGATCATAGTCATATGTTTTTCTCTCTCTTGATCGAAAATGTAAAGATTTTGTTTACAAAAAATAGCATTTTTTGTATCATTTGATAATAATTTTATATGTTTTTATCTCTTTTGATCTAAAATATAAAGATTTTAGTTTACAAAAAATAGTATTTTTTCTTGAAAAATAAGCTGAGTTTTTTAAAAAAATTTGGTGGACCTCTTTTTTAAAAAATGGTCAAAATTTAATAATTTCAAATTCCTCTTAATTACCAAAAAATATATAACATTAAGAAATTCACTAAAAAAACTAATAAAAAATAAAATTTGGCCTTATTTTGGGTGCTTTCGTCACCTTCTGCGTATATTTGGTCTCATTTCTGGTTATATTGCTGGAGTTTTTCTTACATTCTTCAAGTTTTTTCTTCACACGTTGACTTTTTGTTCTTCCTGAACGTCTAGAATGGTTCTGTATTTATCCCAGAGAAGAATGCAAAAATTATTGTAAAAAACATAAATTTGTAAATGGATCAGAGTTCTCGATTCCGTACCGTTTTTAGGTTGATAGAACTATAACTAATAAACCGTGTGTATCAATTGTACCGTTTAAAATTTATCGCTATAGTTCACCAAATATACTGTGTTTTTTTCTTTTTTTCCTGCAGAACCCAACCACAGAACAGTGTAATGTGTGTAATGAAGTGGTTTGCTTTGCAATGGAGTCCTATAAAACGGTCTCAAATTGTAGCATCCAGTCCACGTACCATTGTCATAACCAGGAAAAGTTATGACATTCCCAAACGTCGTAGCAAAGAATTTCACAGAATGACTGTTTCGTATGGCCCCAATGGGGTTTAAACTTGATCAACTCAATCGCGCGGGCATACACCATATAAGAAACCCATCTTTTTATTACACCTAGTACAGCATTGCGTATTTTTTGTCCATTTCACTCCCACATGATACCCCCTGATACAAGGTCCACAACAAAACACCAAGCGAAGGATCCATATTAGGTCCTTCCAAACCATTGAAGTTGATCCGTTAAAATAAAACCGATAGCAAACAGACCTTCAATTGTCAGTGGCGCCCATGTTTCGGATTATAACGATACGACATAAATCACTCGTGCTATTCAGCTATGAATTTGGGAAAGTGAGCGAGGAATTCCCTCGAGTATAACTTCAAGTTTAGCCCATGACCCTGTGTAATTTTCACGCCAAAAACACAATGTCGAAATTCCTTGGTTTTGGTACCCGAGCACTTAACCTTTACGAGCCAAGTAAAATTAGGTTTCCTTCTTCTTGTTGGTCTTTGCTGGTTTAATATCTTTTGTGAGCATCCTCGGAGCTATAGCCATAGACATTAGTCTTGGAGAGCAGCTTACAGGCATATGGAATGTGAACCTGCATATGAAACAGGATGCCAAAAGTTGGCAATGAGAGAGAGAGAGAGAGCTTGATATGGGTGAACACGAAGTTGGTATAAGGAGGCATTCACCTGAACAATGTCCGGTTTGTTCTTGCAACCTCTGCACTCGAAAGAATTCGTCTTGAGTTTTTTGCAATAGTCTATCAAACCCACATTTCTCACAGACGTGAATTCTATATGGCATCACTTGGTCAACAACCTTTCTTTTAGAAAGTGAGCACACCGTTCGCAATCATG
>VIGQ01000104.1:35000-37500 GCA_009663005.1 Actinidia chinensis
ATCACTAGGTATGTGAGTCAGTATATAATACTAACAAGTGCTTATGAAATTATAAAATATCAATTCCTTTTATCTGAAAGTACTTTTCAAAATCTTCACATCAGCCGCATTCGTCCGGTCTTTAATTAAAATCACAATCTTTGCTATTTGGCCAAATACCCTTGATAAATAATTTTACTTTTGTCCCAATCCTTTTTTGATTCATTGGCTCATCTATGTCCCATTTATCTTGATATCATATCAAGAGTGTTCAAAATCAATATTAGATTGACCCTTGCATCATACACACCATTCACAACCGATCGCCATATTAGGGAGCCTCCAATATAATATATTGCATGATATCATTCATGATCATTTGACTACGAGCCAATACTGTTATTACATCACTTTTCGTATAATTTTTTTCTCTATCAGTCGTGTATCGTTCAAAACCATATGTTTCATCTAAAAGGATACTTTTTTAGTATCATTTTTCATATTTCATCAGAACGGCACAATTTACAAAAATACATGCAGTTACATTCATAAAACAATCATGTTTAATTAACCCATATACATGTTTTAATTGTAAAATTTTTACTTTTTGAATAAGTAAATATAACAAGACTCACCTTAAGGTTACTATCCACATTCTTTCTTTTTTGTGCTTGCCTCGTAAGTTTTAAAGGTAAGGGGTCCCGTAGGTTCCGGTCCTATAATTAATAATTCTAAAATTTTAGTAGTCTTTTTTTTAATTATCCCTTTCGTTTACACCTTATTGTCTAATTGAATTACTGTTTAATGTGTCTAATTTAATAGTAGTAGTGTGTATAAGGTCTTGGGAGTAATCGGTACTCGACAAATCAATTAGGTTTTCAAATTTTGTAAAGTTTTTTTTGGTTAACCAATTGAGAAAAAGCGGATCGGTCAGGAAAAATGGACCAGGTTCAGAACAAAACAGGTAGGTTTTCTAAAAAAAGCTGAACGCGGTCAAAAAAGCTGAACCCAGTCCAAGACAAGACTAATATTATTATTTTTTTCTTCTGCAAATGAATTTTTCAGTATGTTTGAGTTACTAAACCCTCTAAATTGGAAAATACTTTACATAAAAGTTGTAGGTATTTGAAATAACTTTCATACGCAACTCAAATTAAATCCAAAAGGTTGTGTGTGAGGGATTTACGCCAAAATACTAATTGCTGATTTGTTGAAAAACAGGACATAATTTCTAATTGGATTTCAACCCTACAAAAGTGTATACGTGACATATTCCCGATGTATTATCAACTTAATTTATGGTAGAGTTATTGCTCCTATCTCGAGTGTTCATCCCTCTATTTATTGAAATAAATTACAAAACGATAAGAAAGAGACAAGATTTTTACCTAAGTTCGGAGAAAATTGAGTAGTATATTTCTTTCTCTCCTCTTTTTTTTTTTTTTTTTTCCCTTTCTTTCTCTCTTTCCTTCTCTTTTTCTCTCTTCTCCCCTTTTCTCGTCTTTCTCTCTTTTTCGTGTGGTATTTTAAATTCCAGAAGAATGCTGGGGACAGAGTGGAAAGTGGACTTTGGGGGGGGGGGGGCCATGGTTTTGAATCACCTGTAACTCATGGCCTTAGTCACCAAGCCATTAATGGCTTGCAGTGACTCATGGTGGTGAGTCACCCAATCATGTGGTTTTCATGGCGTCACATGGTCCTGTCTTAATTGCTCGACACATGTTCATTTTTTTATTTAGTTTTATATAAAATCTCATTCGGGTATAATTTCTGTTATCATAAAAATTTTAAAAAAAATTTAAATTGCTACCGGTGTATTTACCCTTATTGTAATAAAGTAAAATTTTGCCTTCTAAATTTTCTGAAAGTGGTTGGAAGGAGAATGAGTTAAATTGGCCGCATGTTCTATTTCCAAGTAGCCTGTAGGCCCTATCTCACCTCATCTCATCACCTAAGCGATACAAATACAAAATATAGGCCCAGTTCGGCCTAGGTTTCCTGAAATATTTTAGCTACTTTGGTTTTCGAGTTTTTTCGTGTTTAGAGAACTTTTTTTTTCTTTGTTTGATTAAACTTTTATACTTTTTCAGTACCCATAACTGAATTATTGGATTAGTTTTTAAATTGCAAGCACGATAACCTGGATTTTCACATGTTACATGATCGTCCAAATGTAGAAATTAGTACATTTTTCACATGTTATATGATCGTCCAAATGTGTAGAAGTTAGTTACATTGACCATTTAAATGAGGCATTTCTCGACATTAGCAATTGCAAGACTAAATAAGCTCAGTGCTGACAATTTCCCGAATTAAGCAGACGCGTACACATGGGACTCTATCTGGTTTGCCGCATACTGCTATTGAATACAGGAATACAAGTCACAAAACTGAATCACTAACAAGAGACAAGACCCTAAATCATCCAAATAGGTGCTAAATTGGATAAAAGACTTCATCAACGAACAGTTGAGTGCGGTCGTTGTGCATATAGATTGGTTGGGACTTGAGAGAAAAAATC
>VIGQ01000104.1:47500-57500 GCA_009663005.1 Actinidia chinensis
AGCCACTAACAAATAGTGTTATGTTTTTATTTTGCTTCTCTCTTTCTCTCTCTCTCTCTCTCCACTATCTAACTTGTTTAACAGAGATATGTTAAGACTCTGGCAATTACAATCGGATTTTTTTCTCAGCAATGTCGAGTTAATAACTGTAATCCCACCAACAGCTATTGGATCACTTTCCAAAACTCGCAACCAATTCTTTTTAAGGTTCGTAGAGTGTTATACTTGTTAAAACAAGACCGTCTCCGCAAACAAAAACATACGTAATTCTAGGATTCTTTCTTCGGACAAGTGATACAGAGCTTCGCACCCCTCATTCTTTTTATTTATTCAATATAAAATTCTTTATATTTATTCAATATTAAAAAAGAAAAAAATGGCAGCATTAAAAAAAAGGCCTTTATGAATGAAAAAACCATAATGGACCCTGTAAATTATTGACCCTATAAAGAGATTGAGTAGAATGGGGTATGTTTTCTTGCCACTTTAATTTTGAAAGTAAACCTCTCTTTTTTGATGAACCAATATCTATGTCCACCCATTCGATCTAAGAAAACTAATTTTAAAAACGAACGTTTAATAGCCATCAAAAGTAAGTAAAAGATGAAAATACAGATCAAGATCGATCTTGACAGAGATAAATTAATTGAAAAAAAATCTTTCTTAAGAAGCTTAAATCAAAATGATTCAATACTTTTCTTCTTCTGAACCACCGGTATAAACATCAACAACTCCAAATACGTCAGTGTCTCCTCAACAAATAAGTGCTTGGACAAAAAAAAAAATCATACCTAATTCATGCATTAATTTTGCCTCATACTCTCTCCCCCCTACCCACTGTCTATTACATTGGACCTAACATGCCACCTTCATATATTTTCTCTCCTCTCTTCCGTTTTTCATTTAAGTCTAATCACTTTTGTGTTCTAGTGTATGGGTGGCTGAAGAACTATCCCCCTAACTAATGCATGCATAAATTCTTCCTAAACCCTTTTTTAGTGCTTCCACTTCTGGTTTAAAATATGGTTATGGGAAGGGTTCATAGTCATAATAGTCCCCCCTCCACTGTCTACTGCAATCAGTCTCCCATGAAAAGAAAGATTGAGTTTATAATTTTGAGAACTTTGATAATTATTTTAGTACATGTTGAGGAATGTGGGTTTGGACACTATGATCTTTCTTTTAACTCCAAAATCTCTCATTAAGGTCACAAATCATTGAACAACCGTTTTTTATATTGAACAACCAAAAAAAGATTAGGAAGTTATATATAACTTCTCATGCTAGTTTTCTCTTAGGACATGTTTGGTTGGAGGATAAGGGGGCAGATAACTTTTCTCTCCGGATAACTTTTTGATGCCGGCGTTTGGAGATGAAAACTCTCCCGGATAACTTTTCCCCAGCGGAGATAGAGACGGATAATTTATGGGTGACCCTCACCCTAGTTAAAAATATCCGGGAGATAAGGGTTGAGATAAGTACGAAAATATATATAAAGAATCAAATATAAAATATCTAGACACTAAGATTATATATACATATATAAATATCTAATAACGATATTCATACATTATTATATAGATAGATATATATAATATTTTAATATCTTCCGATATTTTACATTTGTTTCTCTGTAGAATTTTATTTTCTTAATCCCCACCTTATCCACCCATTCTAAAAAGTATTCAAATAAAGGTTAAAAGGTAGCCCTCCAAATGTATCCTCCTCGAAAACTTATCCCCTGATCTATCCGCAACCAAACTGACCCCTTAGATAATAGCCTCTCCTCCGATTCCCAAGCCCTCAACTTATCTGCCTCGTCCTATAAGTAACTCTGCAAAAAAATAGATACATACATTTTAAACAATTATCCATCGTTTTGAATTCCGTCACTAATATTTGTTCTCTACAATTTGTTACTAATAGGTGAGTGTGTCAAGCATGTTTTCCCATGGCTTTGGGTTTGTGGCTAACATGTCTTCTGCTAGACTGTCATTGTCTAGAATACTTTCCCCATTCTATAAATTATTCATCAACATGGAATTATGAAAAAAAAATGCCACAAATTTTGGACAGATAATAAACAAGAGAAACTGTTGGCTCAGAACAAGAATGACACAGGTATATATGGGATAAACAAGTGTTGACTTACTTTGGGTTGTCCCACTCTAAAACATTGCCTTGTCTGTTATTTAGATTTGTAATCCTATCACCTGTTTGGCATCAATTTAGATAAATACTATGAAGTTTGGTTACTTCAAAAAGCATGTCATATTCGTAGTAAGTACGTACTTGATATTAGTATTTTGCATTGTAATCTTTTAGATATGTATTGGTACTGCTTTCCTGAATTTTCTTCCTTAATTCTTTTCGTATTCTAGAGATACCCACACTACATCTATCGTATCTTGATCTGAAATATTTTTTCCCTTTATATAGAGATGAAATTAGTTTGATGAGAACTTTTTTTTTTCCTCTTTACTTAGCAGATTTTATAATATTAACTTTTGGTGTGTATTCTTCAGGGCCATGACACTAAACTCAGATTATGTATATAATCGTTTTATTGAACTCTATTTGTAACTCGATTTTTAATTACTAATACATTAGTTTTTTTTTGTATTCAGTCTCTAATTGTTAATAAATTAATCATTACTAAAAATCGTAAATTTTTTTTTTTTAAAAACGTATGTACTTCAAGTCAATCGTTTGTCCTTATTTTTTTTATATTTCATCATATCCCCGACAAACCCTATCCTGCGAATAATAATACACATCGTCTAGGATAACACACAAGTCTTGATCAAATGATCAAATGGAGCCAGTCCATTCATTTTGTGGGACGTCATTAAACGAGTTTTTTTTTTAATATTTTTTTTTTCTTCTAAATTTGGTTAATGCCCACTTTTGTGAATCAAGAGAGTGATCCTCCACGCATTTTTTTGATCGCACCATGTTGAAAGTTGAATATTGTGATCCACATTCATCGTTAAGCTATTTCAAGGATTTCTTCTTTGTCGTACTTAAAAATATTTTAGGATTATTGAGGTCTTTGGAACAAATGTTAAGAATTAAGAAAGAATATGAGAAAAACCACAAATATAAGAACCCGCTGCTGTAATAAGAGGGAACTAGCTAACTTAAAAGATAGTTTTCCCCCCCCCCCCCCCCCCCACAATCACATCTATTTGTCCCTTGACGTAGAAAGATTTGATTTGCTTTTTTACATGTGTCTAAACTATAAGGGATGAGAATTCCTCTGTCTCAATTCATGGTGCTTGCGATCTGAACCCGGTTTGGGTGATTGATATTACTCTAGATTGACATGGCAATCAATTCGTGTTATGTCCCCCCCGGGGAGGGTCCTCTCCCACACAGGAGAATTGAGTTTCGCAATGCTATTTAAAGCTCACGTTCACATGATTCGAAATTGGATACCAAACAAATATCGTGTGCACACCCCTTACCGTTGCATCATACTCTATACCCACTGGCCATCTTACAACTTGTAATTTTTTCTTTCCCCTTATGTTTTGGATGCAAGGAGGAATAGAAGAAGAAAAAGGAAAAAGAAAAAGGATGTGGAACTGTTTTTTTGTATGTACCATCACAAATTCAATTTTTCTTTCTGGTATTAAGCCTATAAAATATATTAATATGTATATAATAACAAACTTCAGTGTTAGTTTATTCTGTCTTACAATTTTTTTTATATAATATTTTAAATTGTCATTTTCCTGGTGATACTAACGCCTAGAGTCAATCTGTGTATGATGGTGGATAGATCCAATCTGAACATCAATTTGTCTCTGGAATTTGGACTATATTTAGGACAGATCCAGACAAAGGGCAAGCTATGTACAAAAGGGGGACATTCATCTTTGTATTAATTTCCCATAAAATAAAAGAAAGAAACATTAAAATAAAAATAAACCGGAAGCTTACTTTAGAGGCAATTGATTTATGCACTTTTTTTTCTTCTCCATTGCATTATATTTTTTGTCTTTATTAGGACAAATTTATCCAACTAATCCTTTTATGTATTTAATCATTTTAGTAAAAATAGGTATTTGATTTAATGGGCCAACATTCCAAACCTTCACCTACTGAAAAATTTTATCTGGTCGTTACCTCATGGCCTTGGGATTAGTCATGCGTGCCACAATCTGGTCCGAAATACTCGGTTAGCAAAAAAAATATAATAGATTGATATAATAAAGACAAAAAAAGAAATATACTTAAAAAAAAAGGAAATGCCAAAATCAATGACCTTAATTAATTTATTTTAAGTGGAAAAGATAGTTAGGACAAGTCATTTTCAAAGCCAAAACTTTTAGTTGTGTGTTTTTGTCTTTCCAACTAAGATAGTGGTCTTAGTGCTGATAGAGCATATGTCACTCTTAATGAGTTAGTCATTGCATGCACCCCAAAAAGGAATTTGAGTTAGTGATATTTTGACTTGGTTCTCGCATACCAAGAATGCCATTACTTTTTGGTTATTTGAATTCAATTGTCATGGCAGGCCATATTAAAAGAAACAATTTGATAATTAAGAAAGCTAGGTTGCTTGGTTTTGTTTGCTTTTCTGGAAAGCATTTTCCAAAATATTGGCCACTTTTTAATGGGTCCCGCTTATGAATGTTGGGATTAGTCCCCTGATTAGTTCGTTATTGGCTCAGATACCAAATATAAAATAAAAATAATAAAAATGCGTTGTCCCCTCTTCCTTGTCTAAGTTTGTATGTTTGGATGTAAGAATTTGAATGTTAAAAAAATTAAAGGAAAAAAGTTATACATCCAACGATTCAGATTAACTTTTTTTTTTTTTTTTTTAAACTTTTTTCCTCCACAAATCTCTCCTAAATTTTTTTTTTCAAAGCCTTCATGTTGTATTTGGATCAAAGATGTGGCGGGGAAAATAAAAAATTAAAAGATCCTAATGATTCGGAACGGTTGTATTTTCAGTTTTTTTCTCATCATATCCTTAATCCACGCACAACTGCACTTAACACCCCCCACCCACCCCCCGCGCTACACGCTACAACACTCTATATGTTTGTCTTCGAACCATTCTATCTAAGTAATCACCCAACAATCTTAATTATTATGTCAATTTTTATCTCGTTCATCTTTATAGATTCAAAACTCATCAATCATAATTCAAGAACCATGAGGTTGCACGATAGATTCTAAGAGAGTATGGTAGCAATGAAGGGGATGAGTCCTTAGTAGAGTTATAGATGTGGTGGTGATGAGACAGAGAGAGCCAATTTGGAAAAATCTTATTATGATTATTTGTATTTTCAACGTTGAAATTCAAAAGATTTAAATGATTACGTACTTATCTGTATAGATGTAAAATAAATCTTTATAAATGTCCTTATATGAAATACGTTATCATATATATATATATATATATATATACTATATAATATATTATATTATATTTAATTTAATTAATAGGTTATTATTATTCACTACGCAATAAATGTATATGTGTCAACTTATTTAATGTTTATGATGCATCACATAGAAAATTTTAACTTGAGATCCTTAATTTAATTAATAAAATAGCAGTTGAATTAGGCAAATAGAAGACAATGAAATAACTTTTGAAAATATGATATTACACAGATTTTCTGTCATTATTTCATATCACCATCTTTATGAAGTCCATACATTGATTCGTTATTAGAAAATATTTATTGTAGAAATAATCTACCTTATCATATCTTACAACATATCTACCTATTCTATTCGTATCATCTTAAGTGTAGGTTGTGAGTTTTCTTTGGTGTATAAAACACGTTGTTTTGGGGGGGGATCTTGACGTGAAACGACATCATTTTATTGTTAATTAACGATATCGTTTTGGTTATAAAATGTACAAATAACCTCATTTTGTAACCTACAGAACGCTAACATACCGGTTCTGACTCCAACCTTTATTTTGAAACCTCTATTGGAAGTTCCACTTAGCTTTGACCAGGTTATACAAATTCTAAAGTAAGTCCCTACTATGCTTATTTTCGTTGTTTGACACGTGTATGATGTAGATAAGAAAGTTACTAATTATCATGATTGTTATCCATAACCAACATGGTCCTCTAAATTTCATGCCATGGTGTCCCCGACTCAATACAATTAACTGTTTCAAGTTAAAAGATGGCAAAAGGTTTTTTGAGAGAGGAAACTAATGTCCAAATGTAATGAAATTAATTTTAGGAAAAAAAGAATGGTTAGATTTATAGAGTATGTTAATTTTCACAAAACCAAATAAATCTGAATTTTTATTTTTAAATTTAAATTTTTTTTATTAGTATAAATTCAGGACCGTAGAAGTGTTGTTATTGAAAATCAAACTAGTTGTCTTATATTTTCCTCTTCTTTTTAAATGAAAGGAAAGACAAATATAACGAAACACTGTGGCAATGACAATGATTCCTAAATTAATATATTTTTGCACCAAAATATCTACCACATAGATTTGAAAAAATTAAACGGAACCAGATCATAAGTGGACCTAGCGAGAGGCCAAGTTGTTATGGGTACTTGCCTGTCGAGATCTAAGTCTAAATGGGTTACACAAGGCCGCCTAACTAGTTATAAATGGGCAATCGCCTAGATGATGGTCGGCCACCGTGCACGTAAGAGCTAAATTTTAGTTGGGCGACCGCCTACTCTGTGTGCTCGAACTATTGGAGAAAAAAAATAGGACAAAATTAATTTTTTTTGCCTTAGTAAATTTTTTACAAAATATTTTTATTTTTTTTATTTCTTCAATTCTTAGGGACCGGAAAGAGGAGGAAAAGACGGGAAATGAGAAACGGACGATTGTAAGTGGCGGTGGTGATGTGATAACAGTGCGGCGCAAACCATTGCTGCGGGGGAGAAAAAGAGATATGAGTTGAGAATTTTGATTTAATTTTGAGGATTAAATTTTTTTAGGGTGTGCTAAACGTGAGAATTAGAGTCTTGAACCGACGATATATAAAATATAGAGTTAAATGAAGAAAATTAAAGGTATCAACAACCTCACCCTAGAGAAACCAAGGAGTGATTCGATTGATAAACATCTATGAGTTTTTATAAGTTTTAAGTTCAAACTTCCTAAGTTGTCAAACGATACGAGCATTTACATAGATTAGGATGTTTATATGCCTATACCAATATCATCTGCTAGTGTTGGCTTTTTTAACCTCATCGGTGAGTTGAGAAATTCGAGTTTCAATTTAAAGATTTATCCAAATAGGAACTTATTTAAGGTGGAATAAAATAATTACCGTTACTTTTTTAGGGTGTTAATGTGGATAAAAAGTTTAACCAAGCTTGTTAAAATTTAGGGCGCTTTAAATGGTAAAATGAACAAGTTATGAGTACATTCTAAACTTACACTATAATTTAACCATCATCATCAACCCGTGAAATGACTAGTTATGCAAAAAATCAAGTTGATCGAGTATCAGCAACAAGATGTTTGAGGATCGTTTTTGGCAGGATAGCAATATAATTTCAGATATACTATCTATTTTTTATAAGATAAATATTCACTCTATAGTAAATAAACAATCTCTCATCATCTAATTTTTGAAGAACAATTTCTTAGCTATTATAACGTAAACGGTTCATTCAGTTGCGGCCACCCCACATTTCTCTAATTGCGCTTTTAAAGTTAAAATAATCAAGTTTTAGAGAAGCTTTGCCCTCACAGATTGAAGATATGTTGTATATTACAGGTTGGATACAAATAGAGAACACAAGATTACGTTGGTATATTCTTGTGGACATCGGATAAATGTTGCCTTAAATCTAATTGGCGTGAATGACAAAAACGCACTAAAAATAACCCAAAGTTTCAGAGAGAGGAGAGAGAACGAAATTGAAGAGAGAGGGGTTTCTGTAAGTATGCATGTTTGGGAGGTTCGTTTGGGGGGGGGCGGGAGGCACCCACTCGGGCGGTGAGGGAAGGAGTGGGGTAGGGACTGTGGCCTCTCTAATTCCAGGCCTTTGATTCTCTCGCTGTTTTTTTTTTCCGTGTTATTGTCTACTATTTTCTCTAGAAGGAAAGTGCGGAAAGATGAGGAGACTAGGAGGGCTATTTCTATCTTCAATGAATGTTAGGGGTTTTGTTCGTGTGATCAAATTGTGTAGTTGTGTAGTTCTCTCATCCTGGCGATATTTGGCTCCATATTGTCCAGAATGTTCGCGATAATTGCAAAGTGGTACTATACTTTACTCTAGAGCACGCCGCCATAATTCGAAATTATGTCTTTTTGAATTGGGTGTGCCTAAGTTTAGAATTATTTTTCTGAAAATATCAGAGAAACAATACGGGCTTAATTTAATGATTGAATTTATATGCTTGGAAGTTTTCTGGGAATTGAAGTTTTGAAGTTACATGCTCTGGTTATAATATGCACTCCATCTGTTTGTGAAGTCATGAGAGAAAGGCTCTTGGAAAAAATTTTTTTTTATATGGTGGATGTACTAAAACGTGATCCATTTAATTGGAATCAGAGGTTTGAGTCTTTGATAAAAATTAGGCACCTATTTGAACTTTTTGTATTGGGGGAGGGGTGCAGATTATGTCTCCGTCTATCTTTCACACGCTCATGGAATAGACTAATTGTAATCTTCAATCTGTGAACTTTTTGTATTGGGGGAGGGGGGGAATGATTCTGTCTCCCGTCTCTCTCTTCACCCGCTCACGTAATGACTAATTTGTATATCAATTCAAGCTCTGGGTTTGTTTGTGTGATCAGATTTTTGCTCAGTTTGCGTAGTTCTCTTGTCGTCTCGGATATATTTGGCCCCATATTGTTCAAATGGTTTTACACTCCTTCTACTCTAGAAATCATGTAATCAAACTTCACTTTCATGTGTTCTTCTTTGAATGGGTGTCCATAAAGTCGATAAGTATTTAATATTTATCAAAGCGAGGTCTAAGTTAATACTGATGACTTTCTAGTTTATTCTATGCTTGTGCGTTCGATTTATTTTTTGGAATATACGTGTATTTGAAGTTTACGAGTTTATGTGTCAGTAATAGCACTCTATGTGTTGTTTTTCTGATGTCATGAGAGAAATAAAATTCATTACATTGGTATTAAAATTTGAACGTTATGACTAAAAAATAGGCACTGGGTTTGAATTTTTTTTGTTGGGGAGGGGGAGAATGATCTCTCTCGATCTCACACACACATGAAGGTGCTAAAATTTGTTTTAGGTTACTGGTGTATCAGGGGCGGACCTCAAGCAGGGGGCGATCGCCCCTCACTTTAAAAAAACATAATTTATTTTAGGATTGTTTAAAAACTTTAGGCCCCCTGAATATATTATTTTTTTACACTTTAGTATCCCCAACCTAAAATCCTGGCTCTGCCCCGGGTGCTATCTTAGTTAGTCCTACAGGTGGACACCAAAAGAAGGCCCCATGAAAAAGATATGTAAGGATTCTAGAAAATTTTGGTTTCCTCTATAGTTAGTTTTTGAACGAGTGTAAGAAAATGATATAAGAAGTGTGTATGCTCTTGTACTTGTGTTTTCCTCATCGAATTTTCCAAACTGGCAATGGCTATTTGATGCTATTCTTTTGACACAAAGGAACATATATAGTGAAATTATCATATTCGGTTAATCTATATGTTCGCAATTCCACGTTCTATTTGTGTTTAATGCCTTTGTTATTTTCATTGCCAAATCTACAAATTTTACATTAACCCTTTCATATGTTCTCTTAGATGCAATTTTATTTTCCTATAGTGTATACAGCACAAATATGTACTATATGTGATATTAGATGAACATGAAGCCATTTTGGAAATCCATTTTCTCTAATAGACCACAAAATAGGAACCCTAAAACAAGGACTGCTCGATTATCATGACAAACTCTTTAACGGTCTTAATTTCATTCCAATGTGATCAAATATTCAACTGGAAAAATGGCTGAACCAAGTCTTCTTCATGTTAAAATTCTTGATTAGATGAGTAAACTGTAT
>VIGQ01000104.1:72500-75000 GCA_009663005.1 Actinidia chinensis
AAAACAAAGTCAGTCACTACAAAATAGAGAATACTTTTAACATTTGTAGCAAACAAAACAAAGCATTAATTTAAGCCATGATTGAACTCTCTCTCTCTCTCTCTCTCTTCTCGAAATATCCTGATCTCAAACAAAGAGTTTTGTAAAAGCAGGACCAGATTAACGCTTCATCAAGGAACATGAGTAAAACAACCCCCTAGCCGTCGAGGTCAGGCCGCCGCCGCCGTGGCCTTTGGCTCCTTCGTCCTCTAGCTGCATTATTCTTCTGGCCTCCTCGCTCGTGGTGGCCACCACACACCATTGCTGCCGAGGCGGGCTTGGCACCCCTTCTTTTCCTCCTCCTCCTGCTGGCTCTTCTTGCCGTGGCCTCCTCCGCCTCCTGGCCGCTTCTCCTTCCTGGCCTCCTCGCCTCCAGAATACTGTAGAACTCGTCAAAGCTATATTTTTGGTCTTCTCCTCAATAGCCGGCTCTATTTTTTCCTTGCGGTATCGACGTTGCAGGCTCTGCTTTTTTTTTTTTCCGACCCGTCTTTTGCACCCATCAACGTTGAGGAGGAGGAGGAGGAGATCTGTGCCGGGTTGTTGCATTTCACACCTCGACGCGAGAGCGTGCGAGAGAGAGTGAGAGCTTGTGTGATCATCTTGCCATGGAGAGAGACAGAAAGAGATTTAAGAGAGAGAGAGAGATTTTAAGTGAGAGAGAGGTTACCCACACCACAGCATAAGCTGGCTTTGTAATGTTAGAGGAGTGGTGGTGGATGTCGTCCGTTGCTCTTCAGGTCTCTGGGGCACTACTTGGTTTCCCTGGCCTCCTCCCAATGCCATCTCTCTCTCTCTCGTCTCTCTCTCATACCATAAACTGCTAAAGGTTATACAACAGACGAAGGGGGGAGTATAATCTTCTTGTCTATATATCGTTTAAAAAAATAGTAAAGGACGGAAATTAAAATTAGTAAGCTGATTATAAATTTACTATTCAATCCTAGGTTGTTCACTTATGAATCCACTGGTAACATCCCAAACCCCCATCAGGGATTATTTGAGGAATTCCTAATTTGAATTGGATCACTTTTATTTTTTTTAATTTTCTCTGGTTTTACACGGCTAAAATAATTCAATTTTTCGATTTAATTTTTGTCTTTACTAATTTTTATATAACATTCTTTTTCCTGTTTTTTACTTTCGAGTGCACCATCAGAAAATGTAAACATTTTTTAAATCAAAAAAAAAAACCAATCGCTAAAAGTACAACGATACTACAATCGAATGGAAAAAGCTTTAAAAATTAACTTTTGTTGTATTTGAATTAAGAATTTGATAACAAATAAATATAAACGAAAATTTTTAAATGATTGAACTATTCGGAATTATTACATTTCTTACTTCTTTCTTCTTTCATTTCGATTTTATTTCACCCGTCAAATCCTTGATCCAAGCGCATCCTTAAAGTTGAGAAGCAAATGAGAACCTCAGTGTAAGGAGATAACTATACACTATACATTCTATTTTCTTTTTCTCTGGCCTTACTGGGGAGGACACCGCCACCAGCCACCACTATTAGTCATTCGATGGTTTGGCTGCACCAGAGCTCGGCCAGGCTCATCGAACACATGCAACTGTCCCGGCTAAGCCCTTACTTTCGAGTTGTCCCCGCATTTAGTAAGCTTGGTGGGGAGTAACGCGTCGAATTGGATGAGGGGCAATGGTCGACGGCGATCTCAAAATATGTCAGAAGACAGAAGGTAACTTGCACGGCGAAATTTCTTCTGACAGCCTCCATGCCCTGATGGGGACGTCGGCAGTTGATGACAAGACATCAGCCAGGCCCTAGGAGCGTGACTGAGTCAGTCGTTTAGTCACTAACACAACCGTTGACGCGTACGAGCACGCGCCAAGTTGTAATTTGTCCGCGATAAGACAGCTAGTACATCAAGGCGCTCGCTGAGCTGTACTCATATAAAGTCAATATTTCTATTTCTTTCTCTAAAGGTACGTGAATTGACTCTAAGAAAGATATGGCACTCTCCTCTCTTTCTCTTCTACATACATTTTTCGGTCATCTGAGTCTTGGCGTCGAAAATGTGTTTTTGGGAAATAACTCCGACAACCATTCTTACTGTTTTGTGCCGCAGTTAGGTACATTGTTGGCCTGGTGACTGATTGCAGTAGCTTGCACTGTCACAAGACCATCGCATGTGTCTATTCTCAATTTTTTTTCTCTCATTTCATAAACGCAAACTCACAAACCCCATACTAAGTAGATTGATATAATTAAAAATAAGGCCTCATTTTTGTAATGGTTTTGGAGTTGAATTTAGCTATTCTATCTTCCTCCTTTTTGGATTTTGCCATCTTAAGTGATGTTCTATGATTCAACCACTTGAAGAGCTCTTTAATATGCGGATTAAAACACTCTTTCCCATGACACGGGAGGATTTTGATTTAGGGGGCCAGATTAGGAGGAAAAAATAGACGGAATTAGAATGGAACACATTGAAAC
>VIGQ01002078.1:7500-10000 GCA_009663005.1 Actinidia chinensis
TATCTTAGACAGGCCTTTCCGTCCAACCTTAAACTAATAGTTGTGCTTCTGAGCAGTGTTGTAACGCAGATATGCAACGAAACCATCAGGAATCGAACTCGATACCTCCCGAGTATTAGCTCGTGTACTTTTTGACGTCCGACCCGAAACGAAACAATTGTGCCTTATGCCCGGGGCGGGGGTGTGAGAATCGACCCAATGGACCTAAGTCTTGGTAAGGCCGCCCATTACCACTTGGGCTAAGCCTTGCTTCTCTTTTATGATATTTTCTTAATCATAGAAACAAAAGTCATCGACTGTTCAAAAAAAAAAATTGTTCTGATCTGGTAATGCTTAACATTCCTTCAGCCTATTCCAACTTTACTGATGTCAAGCTTCATTCAGTACACGCCCTAAAAACAAAAAGTATCATTTGGTATAAGAGCCATTTAATATAAAGTTTTTGGGGCACTCTTTTCTTGGAAATCGGTTTTTAAAAGCAAGTTTCTACTCGTAAATTTATATCATTTGGTATCAGAGCGACTCATGCATTATGATGAGCATGGGAGCCAACGCACCTATAGAGTATGAAAATCAAATTGATGTGACTTACTCTTCGAACGAAAGGAGTGGTGACTATAGACTTGATCAAAATACATTTTATTATGAGTGGACAGAGTATTTCGGTGTTCGAATACAAAGGTGTATAAAGTTGCAAAAAGAAAAAGAATTATTGTTGCATTAATGTCCATATATAGTGTGCCACCAGGGAATGATTGATGTGGGTTAATTACCATGTAAAGTATAAAATCAGATGATTTAAGTTGTTTAACTTTGTAGTTTTATGAAATGAAATGGGTGATCTATAGGCCTGACTAAAAGATCATAATATTATGAGTGAACATAGTACTTCGTTCACGAATAAAATAGGTGAATAAAGTCACCAAAAAGAAAAAAAGCTATCGTTAGACCAATATTAATAAAGTGGGCAATGGTAAATGCTGGTTATTGAGTGTGGTGCTAGGTTATAATACCTCCCACACTGGTTAGAAAGTCATTTGGACATTTGAATATCAATTCTTGAGCAAAAAGTGGATGAGATCTACTTAGAAATTTGTATTATTCTATAAGATTTTTTTCCACATAACTCAATTGGATTTAACCCAATTATTATATTAATTTAATTTTTTCTTTTTTCCGTTTGATAGGAGAAAAAAAGAAAATAGAAAGCTGCATATCTCAACAATAAGACTCGAACCCAGACAAAATGTTTATGCCCGGTAAAGGAGCACGTCAATCACTTATACCAACCCCTTGATCTTCATTAATTCAAATTTCCAGTAACCAAGCCGATCCTTAAAAACTAGCTATGCCTGCTTTACCTAATGGGTCTCACAAAGTTCCTAAACCAGGTGCTATACTAACACTAATGGGCTTTTCCTTGGATTGGGGTTCTTGCTTCTTTCTCTACACTGGACTGGTTCATTTTCAAATATCATCACCTCCCACTAAAGGTCATTATGGGCCAGTGTGGTCGGGACAGGCCGGACTTAAAAGATGAGACCCAAATCGAGCCCATTAACTTTAAGGGGCCTGAGCCTACAAATTTTTAAATAATATTTTCTTAAAATATATTTTATTTTAAATTAAAAGACTAAAAATATCAAAGATGAAAAAAATAATACGTAATTAAATAAAATTATTCATAGATATTAGTGCCTTCGAGTTGGGCTACAGGCCCGACCTTCGGACTTTGTAACGGGTCGAATTGTGGGCCGACTCATGGATTTTAAATTTAGAACCAGGCTCAGTCCATGCTATCCTGGCCATAGGCTAAGTCGCGTCCGGGCCAAGCTACGGACCTTGGGCTTTTTGATGACCCTTAAACCCCCACCGCCTCCATTTTATTATTTTTAAGGCCCAAACAGATGAAGTCCATCTATCACTTGAGCAACCTAGATTGAAATTCTCGAGCTACTAGAGGTCCGGACTAAATCATTAATGATCTCAAACAAATATCCATGGTACAATTGCTATAATAAGTCCACTAGCTAGATTTGAAGTACTTGAATAGCTATTTGAATCAATCAATTAATGAAGACTAGCCTTATTAATTTGTCAATTATACAAGGCTAAGGAGAAATAAGAATGTTATTTTCGGTTCTCATAATTTTACCGTTTAGATACAATAAGAATAATGACGTGATTCTTTACCTCTCATTCCAATAAAAATATAATTCTAATAATGAGAAAGAATCAGATTCCTCCACTTAACCCAATAATCTTATATTACTAGATTATCTAGGATTAAAAATAAATAAATAGGTCAAATTATTTTTCGATTATGTCACCGACTAAATTCACTTTACTATATTCTAATTACGTTATAAAATTATAAATAAATTATCCTTATCATAATTTTTATTAAAATTTATTTTTTATTTTTTTTATTCAATGATGCTTTGAATTTTTTTTTTCCTTAGTAATTTCTTTTTTCATTTTTTAGTTATTTTATCTTTTC
>VIGQ01002078.1:15000-22500 GCA_009663005.1 Actinidia chinensis
TTTGAATATTTACACGATTAAGGCAAGTCTTATATATTGTTGGGCCGGTCTAGACCTAATTAACGGACATAATAGGGCTTGTTTATTTACCCGGATTAGTCAAGTAGTTTCAGACTACTTGGAGACTAATAAAATCATAGAACACCCTGGGACAAAATTGTCCCAAGTATGGAGTACTATTAGGTCTGCTCGAACTTGTAATTCACAACCATTTTGAAAAAATAAACGCGGGACTAGATTGGACTCATAGTCCATCCCGCCTAGTTCGGGTAAATCAAACATGCTAATCTAGTAATTCATTGTAGAGTAGAATTTTCAAGTTGATTAGAACCTCTTGAGAGTAATTAATTATGAGTTTGTTTGGACTTTTGAGTTAGTCTTTTAGTTAAGATATATTTTCTTTGCTAAAGTAGAATAACAATTAAGTATTATGTTAAAAGTCTACCACCTTCTTCTTTAGATCTATAAAATGGAGGATAGAATGGTGAGCTAGGTCACATAATCCTTCTACTGAGGCTCCCGCTCTTGCTCGCCGCTCCCACTCTTAAAATATATGACTATATTTTGATTAAAAAATTGTATAATATAGACGTTCTTACTTTCAAGATATTTTGACAAAAGACACTCTCGCGCATTCGCTCTCGCTTCTGCTCGTGTTTTATGTGATTTAGGTGGTGAGAAGTAGAGCAAAGAGTGTGCAGAAAGACTTCCCTTTGTAATCTTTCTACTGCATGTATGCAAATGGACCATGGTTGTTGCTAAACATAAACAAGACCATACGCTAGTTAGCTAATTCATTGTAGTTGCCAAAAAAGGAAAAAACAAAGGGACTTTTAACGAGTATTATGTTAGGTAAAACCTAATAATAGAGAAAAAGAACAAACTATGACGTTAGCATGGCCAATGACGTGCACGGCATTCATTTCCCGTTTTTTTATTGCTATTCCGCAAAAATGTGTACAAAATGATGTAAAATGGTGCAGGTATAACAAATATATCGTTTCTTTTTTGAGTAAAAATTTTCTATATGCTTACAATTTTCCAACTAAAACTTTCTGGGGAGCTAATTTTTGTATATCAAATAATACGATTGTCCTTTAATTAGATTTTTTAATTTTTTTTTTCAATAACACGAATTAATAACATATTAACATTCTCTTTTTTTTAAAAAATTGATAATAAAGCTTATTTTTTAAGTATATTTAGATTATGAGCACTTAAAATGTAAAACATTTAGAATATTTTTTTAAAAAAAATTGTTGATAAGAAAGTTTAATTTTTTTTAAGTATATTTTCGTTAGGAATACTTAAAAAGTAAATAATTTAGGTCAATTCTTTTTTAAAAAAGTAGTTATTGATAAAAAATAAAATTAGAGTTATTTACAAATAAATAATATTTTTTTTAAAAAAAATATTTATTTATTTTAATGGGTATATTGAGGAAAAAAAAATTAGAAACTCTAAATCAAATGACAAGTTTGTTATATTTGCACGAAACTTAGCTTCAGGAGGGAGTCTTGACATTAATTTTAAAAAAAGTATGGGAGATTACTACTATTTTTATAATTACATGACAAGTAGCTGCATTTGTCAAAAATCTCAGGGAAAGTCAGTAAAATTCACCTAAAAAAAATCAAAGCTACCATGAAAAAGTAAATAAGGCGACGCACTATCATAATGCTGCTAGTCGCTACTATATAGTGGAACTTGTGTACCAATTAAGAGATTTCAAGTTCAAAATCTTTTTAGATGCTTTTAATTTTTGAGTTGGATAAATTTATATTAAAATTGGGTCCCCCTTATATATAGTGAGATTGGTCGCCCAACTTAGTCAGTCATTCGGTCGGACAGTGAGTTATTAAAAACATTGAACGTGGGCGAGTAATACCTACATTTTTTCAATGGGCTCCGTTATTTTGGAAGAGCCAATGAAAAATATGAGTTACGTTTATTGATCCACTTTTAGATTGTCTTTTGATAAGGATTAGGTGAGAAATCGGACCGCTATTATCCTCTAACTTTTTTTTTCCTTCCACAAAATTTTTGATCCACACGAAATTAAAAAAACTACAAGAGTTGTGGTGAAATAAAACCTAACGGCCGTTTGGCTGCGAGATGGGAGGGGGATAAGTTTTAAAAAAGGGGAGATAAATTTTATAGAGGGATAACCTTTGAAGGGGGATAAACTTTTAACTTTGTTTGGATCCTTTTAGAATGGGTGGATAATAGTGGTGATAAGAAAGACATAATATAGAGAGAAACAAAATATAAAATATTTAGATTTAAAAAAATATATTTTTTTTCTAATATATATATATATATAAATAAAAATAACTTTTGTTTCTCTTTAATATTTTTTTTCTTATCCCCTCACCCCCTTATCCCCCGGATAAACTTTTAGGTTAGGCGTCTAAGTTAGGGTCTAATCTATATAGGCCCCCCCAAAAATTATCCGCCTCTATCCACCTGCTGGAGGAAAAATTACTCCCGTAGGGCATAAATTATCCGCCTCTTCTTTCCCCCGCCAAAAGAACATGGGGGAGAAAAATTATCGGGGGGGAAAATTATCCCCCCTTCTTAACTCCACCCAGGCCAAACAGCCCTAGATTAAGAAAAAAATTGCCCAATACTGGCTCATGTCCATATCTTCTAAAGTAGGGGTGGGATGAAAGAGAAAACTACAAAAATTGGGATAAGGTGGGGGATGATTTTGCATGTCTTTTTCTTCGCCATGATAACTGCCCCCGGCAACTGCCCGGACGTGTTTCACTAAAAGTAATATATATTCTTCGTATTTATTATATATTATTTAATAGATACAATTTGTAATATTTACTAATATACTCATCAAATAAAAAAAAATAAACCTCAAACTATGATTTGTTTTTTTTAGTATCACTTCTCCTCGTATATATAAGGGACTTAAAGGACTAAACTTTATTTTTTTAATAGTCAATTATATGTATTTTTTGTTTTTATTTTTTTTAAATCTGCCCCTTAACTATCCCTAACTTCTTTACTAGTGTCTTTTTTCTCTAAAAGACGGAAGAGTAAACGGGCGGGCCATACATTGCAAAAGTACATAGAGAGTGAGGTAAAGAGAAAAAACGGATGGAATCGGCGCAAGGGCTATGGTGCACTGCATCGGACGCATAGGCACTTAGAGAGGTTTCGCGCACTAAGGGTGGGATCTCACGTCACGGACTCTACGTTGTCATAGCAAAAAAAGAAAGACGCCCGATGCCTTACTAACCCCCGCCGTTGGGACGGCTGTCCGTGAATTCAGCCTCAACTTAAAGGCATAAACTTTATTTTTATAGTCAATTAGTATTGTTATTTTTTGTTTTTATTTTTTTATGTGATGCCCTTTAACTTTTTAATTTTTATAAATTTTATTTATATTTTTAATATTAATTAAGTAAAAATTATTCATTGTTTATTATGTTATTATTTTTACTTTTTTACCTTAGAAAATAAATAATTTGTGGTTAATCAATGAAAAAAAAAAGAAAAACGAGGATGGGCGGGAAAAATTCGGTCCCCATAAGAGATGGGGGATTGAGTGATCAATTTAGTCCTTGGTAGGGATTGCGGTGAAAGGATGAGAATGTATATTCATAACGGGAATATAATTTAATACATTCGCATATAGCCATCCCTATACATTATATATTGAAAAATAAAGGAGTGATTATAAAACTTATATTTCTCAAAATCATTTTTGTCCTCTCTATCTTAAAACATAATTGACCTGAGTAATATATTGCATTTATTATAGGGGAATTTGGAGAGAGATTGAGTGGGAGACAGAGATGAGAAGGCTGAGAAGCAGATTTGGATAAATCCTTTTGACTTTCTGGTTTTTTCATTAAAGTCAATCCTCATTATTATATGGTTTCCATAAAGATCTACTCTATAAAACATGTGGCTGTTGTATTTTTATGGGGAGAGCTGCTTTTTCCCATGACACCCCCGGCCCCACGCTCAACAATTATTATTATGCCCCCACCTATTTTCCCTTACCTCTAGCCGTTCAACTCTTTTTTTTTTTCTAATTTTTTTTAAACAGTTTTATTTTTTTATTAAATTTATTTTTTGTTTTAATCAGTTTTATTTTTATTTTTACATAAATAAATTTTTATTATATATTTATAATTATTTATTTATTTTTTAGTTGTAGATTTTAGGAGTCAATATTTATAAAAATTTTAAAAAGTATAAAAATATGAATCAAAATAAAAATATTATATATATATATATATAAAAATAATAAAAATACTAACAATTAATAAGCAAACACACTAATATCTTGCGAACAAATACTTTTTTTAAATAAAAAATCTCTTAGACAAATATTGATTTAACCATGTTCAAGAAAGAGTACATGTAATAATACACCAAAACAAATACACAAAATATATCAAAATAAAAATTTTAATCAATATTGCTTTCAAATTCTACTCTCGATTGGGGTAATTTAAAGAGAAATAGAGGTTCTGACATGTGTCAAAAATTAATACAAAAAATAATAAAAAAAAAAAAAATAATTAAAATAAAAAAACTAATAAAATAAGAAAACAACTACATAAAAATTAATAAAATTGAAAAAAATAAATTAAAAGCACAACAACTGGGAAAAAAAACGGGCAGAGGGTAATAGGTTGGTGCTGAGAGATCACGGGTGAAAAAGCAATTATGAGAGAGGGGGTATCAAAGAGTCATTGTGTTGGGGACCCAGTGGTGTCGGGGGCGGTTGTAGGGGGGAAGCAAATTTACTTTTATGGGTGACAATGTAGTGGGTGAGAATATATTGATAACATATTTCATGCCCCTTGTTTAATTTGGGGGGGGGGTGGGGGTTGTTTGAATCTTGAGATAATGACAAGTTATAGTTTAAAAAAAATCCTATAAATATAGTAATAAAATCCCTTTTAATTTATATTTTCTGTAATCCACACTGATTCGTATATCCTAGATTGTGAAACATTTCGCACATATATTTTATTCTCAAAAAGGACACAAAGAACTATGAAGTTTTTTTTCTATTCCTTGGCCATTTTACATAAAGTTTTGAGTTTTTTTATCTCACGTCTTCTGAATTTTTTTTTTCTATCTATCATTTAATTAAAATTTATATTTTTTTAGTTGTTTAGCTTCTGTCTCCCTGAATAAAAGCTTCGCAAAATGTACAAGTTTTATTCTATTTGGGCAAAAGACAGAAGTTTTGCTTAAGCGAAGTTTCCGCTAGGGTTTTAGTATGTGTTTGTTTTTCATTAGGGCACAACCCCAGAACTGTGAAGGTATAGTCACTAGTGGACCTAACTCGTGCGGTTCTCAAAGGTGATCTGAATTACTTTATTTTGTACTGTTTTTTCAAAAGAAACTTAATTATTAAAAAACAATAAGTTCCATTGCATATCGCTAACTACATACTTTGATAACATTTATATCTTTAAAATTAATAGACGTTAGGTTAGCAGCGGTGATCTCGAATGATCGACTTGTCTCTATTTTTTCAAGCAGTACTAACTCAATGTCGTTTATATAATTTTTTCTTGGATTGTTTCTTTTTTCCTAGTAGGGATCCGGTCGCCATGCTCTCCTTCACTCTTCCTTTCCTCGCTACCAATTTTTAGTCAACCTATTTTTTTTATATAAATATTTGTTCATTTTGGTCTTGTTAAAATAAGCAGTTTAAAATTACTTACAGCCCGAGCTGAGGCCATCAAACCCCATATCACCGTGAGCCACCACTATAGGTCATTGAATGCAATACACCGGCCTCAAAATTCTAATAGTAGGATAGTGGTATCGACCAAGTATTATTAATCTACCTATTTCAGCACTTGGGCTCGCGTCCGGTTGCATCAGACTCTCACAAAAAAATGAGGGTGGCTGAATCACCCTTTAAGGAAAAAAAGGGGGTCATAAGTTGTAAAATTTTAAAATTTTTTGTGATGTGTCCTCTATTTTAATGCAATATGTTATGCATAGTTTAGGCTAGCGTTCGCTTGTAACCAAACATTAAACCTGCAAGAGTTGTGTCACCCGTGTATTCGAAACAAGTCTACTACACATAAGATTTTTCAACTGTACACTTTCTCTACAGTTTATAAGCAAAAAAGTGTCAAAGTTATTTTTTTTTGCTTTTTATTTATTTTTAGCAAAAGTAAAGGCCAGAAAGCAAAAAAAAAAAAAAAAAAAATCAAAAAATCTTAAGTTTTTTGATAATAAATTTAAAAAAAACTTTTACTTTTAAATATTATCAACGATTCTTAGTCATAGTTTATCGCATATACTTTAATTTTCATGTTCTCCTCGCCCAAAGATTAAATAGATTAGTCATAATATTAATTAATATGATAACAAAAATTTTGAAATAAAAAAAATTATAAAAAGCTATAAATGGAATCAATTGAGGCCTAGTTTGGATATGACTTTTTTTTGTGGTTTACTTAGTATTTTTTCGGATTTTTTTAGCCTTTAGTGAATTTTATCTCTATTTGAATCAAATATTTATAACTTTTATTTTGTGATCCTCTTAATTAAAAAGGATTTTCTGCGAAAATATAAAAATTTCTCAATTAATTTTAAAAAAAGTTCCCCAGAGATCTGACGACAAAAAAAAAAACTCTTTTAGACATTTTTTTGGAATAATTTCATTTTTTTTTAGTGATGGTTTCCAAATTTGATGAAATTTGTTCTATATTTTTGTTGAACTCACTCTACAAAGGAATCAAACAATATAAAAGATTATAACGGGCGAAAAAAATTCATTAAAAATTAAAAAAATTTAAAAATCAAGAAACCAAATTTTTTTTTTTCCAAATTGGGCCTTTGACATTTTACCTTAGGCCCAAATAGGGTTGAACTACCTCTGCTTGGGCATTGCACGTTGCGTGCCCAATAACCTTTTTCCCCATACACCTTGAACAAGCCCTTTCCTGTATTTGGGCCTATGAGCTATAGGCCCATTTAAACGTGTTCTTGAATTTCCTAACTATAACGAATTATTTCAACTTTTTTTTGTCTTATGGTCGAAACTTGAATTTGTAACTCTGCCTTGTTTGGCTTCCAACATTCTGACATGGTAAGGCTTACTATTCGTCCTTCAGCCTAGATCAACTTGAACTTGATCTGCTGTCCAAGTATCATTAGTGGATATTCACGCCAAGAAGATTCCCTCTGGGTCCAGTGTGATTCCTCAGATCTATATGAGCCAGATAAGGCTCATATAGATCTGATGTCAGAAATTACCCCTTGGCATGGCGACGGTAATATTATATTGGGTAGCTTAGAAACAAAAGAATTTGAATGCAAGATGAGCACCCGGAGGAGGGGCTATCTCTCTCAAGCGCATCCAAATACTGCTAATACAGGAGTAATCGTTTTCTCTTCTCTGTATCCCGACCTTAGGTAGGCTGAGGTTTTTGCAATCTGTTTGATTGAGTCAGGCTGAAATGCCTTGATCTCATGTTTTGGGTTCTTCCCTTGCTCATT
>VIGQ01002078.1:25000-40000 GCA_009663005.1 Actinidia chinensis
AGCCTACAAGATAAATGTTCGAATCAAATGTAAGTATGACCCCACAAGACCATTGTATCCAGTCATCAATTTATAAGTGTCATTAATTAGTTGATGAATCGAACTAATTATAAATAGGGTAAATTACACTGACCTTCCCTGAAGTTCCGAGTTAATACACAAAGTGCCCTGATGTTTAAAAAATTACACTGACCTCCCTTGAAGTATGAAACTTGTAACAGATTCTTCTTACTACTTGAGGTTTGAGTTAATACACAAAGCACTTGACAAATTACTTCTTTTTGTTTTTTTTGACAAAGAATGTTGATTTGATGTCAGGGATACTTTGTGTATTAATCGAGAACCCAGAAAGTGTCAGGTAAAATAAATGAAAGAATCTGTTACAAATTTTAAAAAAAATCGGGAAAGGTCATTATAATTTCTCAAATGTCAGGCATACTTTGTGTATTAAACTGGAATCTGAAGGAAGATCAGTGTAATTTACCCTTATAAATACTGTGTATAAATGATGTGTCAATTCAGTTATTGATCGTCTTAAAAACGTTTTGTTTATGCGAGTAGTAACTGATTTAAATATCAAACAAACATTAACAAGGAAAGGAAGGGCCTAGCTTAATTTATTACCCGCAAGCACTTTCCACAAGAAGCCTGGCCGCGAGGACCCCGACCGGCCCGCAGAAAACGCGTCCAACCCTACTTTTACTTTTTTGCGCCAGGCGAAGGGGCTTGTCGGCCGTCCCCCCACGTTGAGCAGTAACGCGCTAAACCGCTCTCAAGTCCCACCCACCTGCTCCCGGTTATAGAAATGGTACGTGGCTCTCACGTTCGAAGCACTCTCACACCGCCGTGCCCTTCAGTTACTCCTGACAGTTGTGGAAGGCAAGCAATACTCATCGTTGTTTCCCACAGTAACCCCACTGGCTGCCGGCAAAGGTTTTGTCACACACAATCGACCACCTCGCCGGCCTCCCGCACTTGCTGGGCTTCTCCCCCTCCCGCCGGCCGCCATTATACATGCCACCGCCCCACCCAAACAAACCACCATTTTGATCGCAAAATTTAGTTTGGATGTTGTGATCTGAACCTTGGAGAGGAAGCACTGCACTTTATAAGAAGGAGTGTCCAATTTCGAATATTACCAAAATAACCTTCCCCCTGGCTTCTTGCTGTCTGAAAATGACTCCATCGTCGCATCCTAAGCATTTAGATGTTTTTGTTTTTTTAATAATTCAAATCGTTCCGTTGAAAATATTAGTATTGTAAATAATCACAATGATCGGACACGATTTAGTATCCGTTCTGTTATAACTTAATAAATAAATATGATATAGTACCATACTTATTTATGTCAATATAAATTAAATTTGATCGACAATTAATCAAAGTAATATTCAATCAAAGTAATATTTTATAATATTAAAATTTTCTATGAATTTTAATGATGAATGATGAGAATAGCCCAAAATGAGCTTAATAAATACATATGAAGTACCATAACTTATTTATGTCAATTAAATTTAAATTTGAATCGACAATAATAAAGTAATATTCAAATCAAGTAAATAATTCTTTTATAGCATATTAAATTTTCTATGAATTTTTCCATGATAATGAATTGAGAATTAGCCAAATGCCTTAAAAGTTTAGATTTCTGGGTACAATCAATTTTTTTTTTAGAAATACTAAAAGTGACCGAAAGAGTTTATCGAAATTGTTACGATGGAGCCAAAAACGACGTCGTTTTGGTTTTGCAAAAACAAACCAAAACGGACGTCGTTCTGATTTTTAAACATTTGAGCTTTTAGTTGAACGACGTCGTTTTGGCTCATTCAGTAACAATTCGGTAACTTTTGGTTCAATTAGCATTTCTCTGTTTTTTTAAATCAGGCTCCAATGACTAGTGTTTGGTTATTGTAGCCGTATGTGTAGGTGTGAACCCAGGATGACGTAAGGCGGCTGTGAGGCGGTCTCTAAATGCTAATGGGCCTAATTAGACAGGTCCAAAAATATTAATGAGCATGCGTACGACGTATTTATTAAGGGTCCTAATCATGGGCCTATGACTTTTAATATATGTGTTTAATATTTATAAATATTATAATGTTGAAAATATATTGTCGATATCTTTAAAACGATGTCAGTATTAAATATATTTAATAAATTAAAAAGACTTTAATTAACTAATTAACAATTTAAAGTGTTTGGAGAGAAAATTTGAAGGTTTATATTGAAAAGAACTTTTTAGAGATAAAAATGGAAGGTTGAGGTTAGATTTTGAGGGAATATTAAGATCATTCATATTTACTTTTTGAATATAAAATATTATTTTGATCCTCTAAAATAAAGGATTGGATTGGAGAAGTTTTAAGAGCATTGTTTTAGACCATATAATGTATGACATATCTACATGTTTTAATCATAATAGAGATAAAAAAGTAGTGTTGGGGGGGGGGGAAGTAGGTGAATGTTTACGACTTAGACTACTTACTTTAAAGTTAAAGAATCATTAAAATTTTCTTTAAGAGTATTAAAGTAAAGTATGTGTGAAAGTAAAAGAAATAGTGTGAGTCGTTTGATTAATTGTAGAAGCTTGAGTAATGAAACAAATATAATTGTAAGTAGCAAAAATAAATCAAGCACACAAAAAAAGACACGAATGATTTGTTACGTGATGATCCCAAATATGAAAAAAACGACCTGAACTAAATCGATTAACCAATTCACTATGTAAAATATAAGTGACGACTTACAAAACTAACCCAAGTGAATCCATGTACCTTACGTGTCAAATTCTAGAACTTTTGGGTGTGTTCTTTGTACCGATCGAATCCACAATCTACGTTTCAATAGATACTTGAGTGTTAAATTCTCAACGACTCTGGAATTCTCTGCGAATTGAACTTAGATCCACTGCTTTTGAGTGCGTCCAAAAGATTTCAACTTTGATTGGATAAATTTTTGAATCACCCTTAAAGAGAATACGAAGCAGAGTAATTCTAAAAATCTCTCCCAAATACATAGAGAGCATGAATGATTGATATAAATTGCTCTCACCATCAATTAGGATTACCTCCCATTTGTATTTATAGCCTCATTCATCTAATTAGGAATTTTAAAACAACTTGGAAACCAATTCTTTTCAAATCTAGTATGAAAATTCAAATATGAAAACTTCCATAAAAAGAACTTTTCAATGCAACATTTGACCACCTTTGACTTGTACATTTGGCTTTAATATTTGTACTTTGACTCAAATTCTTGATTATAGAGTTGATTTACACACTAATCACTCAACTCTCAAATTATACACATAAATAAAAATTATATAAAAATATTGTATTTTGTCACAAGCAATTGACAATACCTAAGAGAGAAATTTTAAGCCTAACAAATTTATTTTTTCAATACACATTTCGTACTTTTTTATACACTTTAATATATATTTTTTTCTTTTAACCACTACTGGTGTTTAGATTGTGGTTAACATTTTTCATTTATTAAATCAACCTAGATTGTGGAGTATCAAGTGGTGTAGAGGGAGGTTGCGAAATGATAATGTAATCGGTGGCCTTCATCAAAAAAGAGTTACAATTGTGTTCATTAACTGATATAGTGGGTGAATATTATCTTCTTTTATTAGTCCAAATGCATGAGATCCACTTAAT
This sequence comes from Actinidia chinensis, assembly GCA_009663005.1. Classification (NCBI taxonomy): domain Eukaryota; kingdom Viridiplantae; phylum Streptophyta; class Magnoliopsida; order Ericales; family Actinidiaceae; genus Actinidia; species Actinidia chinensis. Next base: position 28,666 of record VIGQ01002078.1, read on the forward strand.
ATTAAAATGGTAGTCCCGAGGCATTTAAACCAATAAAAAAATGGGTAATATTCACCCACTCAAACATTTAAATTGATAAAAAGATGAATAATGTTCCCCCACCTGATAAGGTGATGGGTGAATATAATTGCACTTGATGACTGACTTCCCAATTTACATCCAAAAGCTAAGATATTTCACAAGTTGTGCACCCATTTGATTGGATTTTGCGTCAGTTATGACCAAGGTCGCATAGAGCCGGTGCGTGAGTAGAGACAGGAGTGTGAAGGTATTAATTGTTAAAATAATATGAGAGCCAGAATGTCTTCAGAGCATCGAAATAAAATAGTATATATAATTTATATATTTATTTTTATTCATAATTAAATTATAAAGATTAAATATTGTTCGCAAGTTAAATCTATTTATCTATATAGATTACCTAAGAAAAAATAATATATTGATCAGTTATTAAAAGGAATAAAAGTCCTCTTTATAAAAACCAACGTATGGTAAGTTCGGTGGTTTGTGGGTCTTTATCTAGGGAGCTTCTGTCAGGAGCGGCACCAGAGATTATGGTGGTGCATTCAATCAAGTTATCAAACACAAGGAAAGTGTCAACTCCCATATGGGAGAGTTGATTGGGTGTTCAAATATATTGTTAAGTAAGACATATATTTATAACATTTTTTTAATCTCATGACTCAAATTTTCCTAACTATAATGGATTATTTTAACTGAAATGATATATATTTTTTTGGTAACTTGAATTTGTTGCTTTGCCTTGTTGGGCTTATGTTGTGCCAATAGGGCTTCCAACATTCTCATCGGGTAAGGCTTACAATTCCTTCCAGTCCAAGTTTACTAACGTCTCCCTGAAGGGGGCGAACTATAGATGTGATTAAGAAAACGGAATATTATGACTGGATATAGTACTTCACTGTTGAATACAATAGTTGAATAAGGTTGTCGAAAGAAAAAGAGCTATTGTTGGGTTAGTTTCAACATAGCTTGCCACCATGAGCGTTGGTTACAAAGCTAATCACTATGTCGAGTATGGGATCGAATGATTTGACTTTGTAGTTTCACGTAAGTGCTGACCTATAGACTAGACCAAGAGATTTTACTATTATGAGTGAGCGCATTACTTCACTTGTGACTATAATAGGGGAATAAAGTCACCAAAGGGAAAAACATAATCGTTGGTTCAGTGTTGATAAAGTGAATAACCATAAATGCTGAGCAGGAGTCAGGGACGGATCCATGATTTTTACTATGGGGGGGCTAACCTTTATAATTTTAAAATTATTTTAAAAAAATTTGAGGAGATTAACTTATATAATTTTTGAATTATTTTAAAATTTATAATATAATTAGTGAAATTTTTTAAATTTTTAGAGATGTGATCGCCCCTTACACCCCCTTAGAGTGTGGTGCGATCAACCCACGACTTTGTATCATTTGAATATAAGCTTTGCAGCACAAGTGGGTGCGATCTACCCACGACTTTGTATCACTCTCTCTGATCTTTCCAAATTTGAAGCAGGCTTGATTTCAAGTAGCCAAGTCCTAAAGAAATAACTATCTCTACTTTTACTAATGGGCTCAAAAAGACCCTAAACCAGGTACTACGTATACTTACACTAATGGGCTCTTATTCAAAATTGGGCTTCTGGCACTTCCTCTACACAGGACTGTCTCATTTTTAAATATCATTAAATTATTTTTAAGGTTCAACATCTATTGAGCAGCTAAAGATACTTGATCATCACATAAGTACATGAGACTAAATTAACAAACAGAAATCATCATATAGTTTGCAATTGAAAAGGATTTATCGCCTGCTTTAAAAAAGAAAAACCATGATTAATAGATGCAACATCAAGAACAATCCCATACTTGGCCAATCTTTAGTTCTTATTTTTTGACGTTGGCAAATACATCAAAAATACATATGTTATAACACAAACCATAGAGATAATATTACACACGTTTTATTAGGAGGCCTTAACACACTTATCATAGTGAAAGTTCGACATAAGGGATTTCTCTTTCTTATTAATACGATCCATCTAATAGAGAGGAGGCAAGTTATCGAAATTGTGCGTGGCCCTTTATGTCGAAAGATGCTTTCACTGTTTATGGAGGAAGTTCTTGACCCAAAAGGTTGAACGCTTTGGATATCTTTTCAGCCCAATTTTGTAATCAAGGTATGTGATTCCAAACTTTTGGGTGTAGCCAGACGGCCAATCAAAGTTGTCTAATAATGGCCTTTCACCTTCACACCGGCCTGCCAAGATCCATAAATTAGTAAAGAAGAAGAAGAAATCCTAGAAGCCAAAGACAAAGTTTACTGCCTTAATAGAGTAAACCAAATGTGAAATTAGGAAAAGTCACGTGACAACTTGTCCTAACAATCAAAAGTGTAGGGGTCAAAGTGGGATTATAGTGAAAGTACAGTTTCTCAGTGTAACTAACACTCAATTTTTTGGTAAATTACACTCTGCACCACTATATTCTCATCAAACTAGTATTTTGGATCCTTTTACTTCAATTGGGGTAGTTTTAGTTCCTTACACTTTAGGTCTAGTATCAATAGAACCCTTTAGTCAGTTGTGTGTCATCAAGGGCCACGTGGATCTTTTAATGACGTCACATGGCTTCTTTCGCAACTTTACTTGAACAAAAAATGAACGGAAGGACCATATTGACATTTGATCTAAAATGTTAGGTATTGACTGTGACAATTGCAAGTGAAGAGCTCAAAGTGTAATTCATCCTAAACATTTATATTCAAGGATCAAATTGGGATCTTAGTAAAAGTGGAACGGTATTAATTAAGAGTAACTATTGACTGACACAATGTTTTTTTTTAAAAACATTAACTCTCTTAAGTGGTTAATTAATTAAAAAACTCTAAAAGCAAGAAGACTGTACTCATTTAATGGCATCTTTAAGGGACAGAAGATGGCTACGGTAGAAATAAACTCTTTGGGTATCCTTAACAGCTTCTTCAAGTGTCATATTATTACTATCACCATGCCTGAAAAATAACAATTTAAGCAATGAAAAATATTTTATTAATTCCAGTACTTTATAACTAAAATTAGATGAAATTCATGCAAGAAATTGGAAAGACGGATTGTATAACTAGAACGCGATGGATGAAGAAAAAAAATCGTGTCGATTACCATTCTCCGTGATGTAAATAATGGGATCATTGAACTTTTTCTTGGTGTAGACGAGAAGCTCCTTAAACCCATTTAGGTACATAAAAAAGGTTGGTACGCCTATCTGAAAATTCACCAAGCACGAGTTAAAAAAATAATAATTAGGGGTATGAAAACTTGAAATCAAAAAATTAGTATATATGCATATCGTCTGCTGATTACTAGGCCCAAGACGCAGGCCATCAAGCCCTCATATCACCGTTGAGACCCGCATTTTATAGGCGCACACCAGCCACCAAATCCAAAGTGGAGATATGTGAGATCGACCACAAGCTAGTATCATCCCTATCATTAAGATTGGCTCGAGTCAGGTGGATCAGACTCTTCATCAAAAAAGTGAGGGTAGGCGGCCACACCTCTTATAAGGGAGGGGGGTATAAGTGTAAATTTTTCAAAATTTTGGATTGCTTTATTTTTCCAATTTTTTCTTTTTAAATGCAATATGTTATCATACTTGGTCATTAGTTATCCATATACTTTACTTTCTCAGTCAAGATAAATATGGTAACAATTATGTCCCCAAAAAAAGATTAAATAGATTAGTCACATGGATAACTTCTTAATCACATGTTCTTGAATTTCCTAACTATAGCGAATTATTTCAATTGTTTTTTTTTCTTGTTTTATGGTCGAAACCTGAATTTGTAACTCTGCCTTGTTTGGCTTCCAACATTCTGAACTGGTAAGGCTTACTATTCCTTCAGCCTAGTCCAACTTGACTGATGTCAAGTAACATTTAGTATATGCCATAGAAAAAAAAAAGGTTCATTTGGTACAAGAGCCACTTAATATAAAGTTTTTGGGGCAATGTTTCCTTGTAAGTCGATTTTTAAAAGTGAGTTCTTATTCGTAAATTTGTATTATTTGGTATCAGAGCGACTCATACATTATGTCTAATATGGGATCTAATGCACCTGTACGAGTATAAAATCGAATGGATATAACTTTGTATTATCTCGGAAGAAGTGTCTTATGGACGTGATCAAAAACAGATCTTATTAGGAGTGAACATAGAATTCCATTGTTGATACAAATAGGGGGCTAAAGTTGCAAAAAGAAAAAAGAACTATTGTTGTATCAATGTCAATATAGTGCGCTACCATGTGGTTTGATTATGGGTCTAATTACCATGTTAAGTATGGGATATGATGATTTAGACTGTTTAACTTTGTAGTTTCACGGAATTGGCGATCTATAGATTGGACTAAAAAATCATAATATTATGAGTTAAAACTGTAAATAAAGTCATCAAAAGAAAAAAAGCTAGTGTTGAGTTGGTATTGATAAAGTGGGCAATCGTAAATTCTAGTTACATACATGATTTTATTTTTGGTCATCATAATTTTATTATTTGGAGTAGCATGAATGAGGATGTGATTCTATATCTCTCATTTCAGTGGAAATATAATTCTTATATTGAGGACGAATCCGATTCCTCCACTCAACTCTAGTAATGTGAAAAAAACAAATTTAGATTACTGTACTACTCAGGAATTAAAAAAAAATGGGTCAAATTATTTTTTAATTATGACATTAATTAATCCAATCTATAAAGATAACATCACGCTACTATATTCCAATTATGTTATAGATTATAAATAAATCATCCTTCCATCATAATTTTCATTATTTTTTTATTTTTTATTCAATGATTTTTTTAATTTTTTTTTCCTTAGTCATTTCTTTTTTTAGTTTTTTCTTTTCTAATTTGTCTTAAGAAATCAAAAAAATAAAAAAAATCATAACTTTGCTTATAAATGGCCAATAAAATTTAAATTAATGTAAATAAACTTTTTAGAAGATTAATTTTAATTAAAAATAAAAAACATCTCAAATAAAAAATATAAAAAATTCAATTTATTTCAATCGAAGAGGACGTTTTGGGAACGAGTAACAAACACAGGCATACATGATTATTATTATTTCCCCTGTACCCGTACATGATGTAAGAACAGACAGCTCAAGCTATTTTCTTGAGAACGAGATCGTATTAAAACCCCCCCCATTTAGAAAATCCGAAACGTAGGAAAGTGATAGTGGAAATCACGGGCACAGACGATGGGGAATGGTGATAATGGTGGTGTCTGAATGGATCGCTCGAGAGGATCAGAATCATGGCCTTTGGCCAGAGCCCCCGCGATTTCGAGAAAATTCCATTCGGTTTGCCCCACCAAAAAGGGCAATTTTGTCGTTTTAGTAATTATTATTTTAGCTATAACTTTATAATTAAAAGTCGAATTTAATTCCGTTGTCAGGAAAAATTCCTAAGTAGAGTAGAAGCTGATTTGGCATTAACTCAATTTGCCTTTTGCGTAATTTTTCTTATTTCGTGCTTAATTCCGTACCTGACAACGAATTAGGGTTTCTAGTTATTATTAAGCATCTGGTAACCTTCGAGCAAGTCGTTTTTTGATGAATAAAATTCAGAGGTATTTTAGTATTTTGTCTTTTTTTTTTATTTCTTGTGGATTCAAGGAACTCTAGTGGATTCTAAGTTTATTTTTTTAGAGATAGACGTGTTCTGTCTCTTATAATATTCCGCATGTGTCAATACATGAAAGCCGATGCATAGATGTCTAGAGGTACATACATTATACGAGTCGTTGACAATTCAATTACTCCCGATGATCATCGTCAACGTCCATAATAGAAAATAAAGGTTCGTTCTCTAAATTTGTCCCATCGCCACAGTTCACGAACTGGTAGTTAACGATAAGATGGCTTCTTGCATTTCCTTGTCTGTCTGTGTCGAGTCCTTGAAACACACCAGCATCCAAGTCTAGACCTTCGTTGCTGCATTGGTCAACAATTCTAACGGTTGTTTGAGCCCCAGTCCCTGTATTTGTTACCTGTGCACCAGTCATATTCATATTACACATCGTGTGTATAATAATAATGTTACAATCGATTCTGATGTATATTATGTTCGTTGTGCCGAATGTTATGGGGCGATCATGTTAAAAATAAAGGCTCGTTCTCTAAAGTCGTCCTATCGCCACAGTTCACGAATTTGTAGCTAACGATAAGATGGCCTCTTGCATTTCCTTGTCTGTCTGTGTCGAGTCCTCGAAACACACCAGCATCCAAGTCTAGACCTCTATTGCTGCATTGGTCAACAATTCTAATGGTTGTTTGAGCCCCCAGTCCCTGTATTCGTTACCTGTGCACCAGTCATATCCATATTACATATCGTGTGTATAATAAGAATGTTACAATCGATTCTGATGTATATTATATTCGTTGTGTCGAATGTTATGGGGTGAGCATGTTAAAAATAAAGGCTCGTTCTCTAAAGTCATCCCATCGCCACAGTTCACGAACTGATAGCTAACGATAAGATAGCCTCTTGCATTTCCTTGTCCGTTTGTGTCGAGTCCTTGAAACACACCAGCATCCAAGTCTAGACCTCCGTTGCTGCATTGGTCAATAATTCTAACGGTTGTTTGAGCCCCAGTCCCTGTATTTGTTACCTGTGCACCAGTCATATCCATATTACATATCGTGTGTATAATAAGAATGTTACAATCGATTCTGATGTATATTATGTTCATTGTGCCGAATGTTATGGGGTGATCATGTTAAAAATAAAGGCTCGTTCTCTAAAGTCGTCCCATCGCCACAGTTCACGAATTGGTAGCTAACGATAAGATGGCCTCTTGCATTTCCTTGCCCGTCTGGGTCGAGTCCTTGAAATACACCAACATCCAAGTCTAGACCTCCGTTGCTGCATTGGTCAATAATTCTAACGGTTGTTTGAGCCCCAGTCCCTGTATTTGTTACCTATGCACTAGTCATATCCATATTACACATCGTGTGTAGAATAAGAATGTTACAATCGATTCTGATGTATATTATGTTCGTTGTACCGAATGTTATGGGGTGAGCATGTTAAAAAAAATAGTATATTACACATTAACGTGATAAGAGAAAATAAAGTAAAATAAAACATATAAATGATTCAACAATAGGATTGTCTAACTTTTCAATTTTTATTTTTTTTTACCTCACTAGACCTTTAATTAAAATACAATCTAACACAATTTACGTAGCAGAAACGAAAGCAAAACAAAAAAGAAAATAATATTGGCACTCTAATTTTAGCAATTCATGCACTTTCTCCTAATGGCAAAATTAAATAATAAAACGACTGCAGACTAGTATCCTTTGTAGGGCTGTGCAAAAATTCGATCTGCCCGATCCGATTTTAAGGCCGACGAACAATTTCGAGCTTTAAAACGGTCGAACTGGTTTGGATTCAAGGAATCTGAACTTATTCGGACGGGTGACGAGTTTTGGCCAAATCCGACCGTCTAACCCGCGAGTCCGATACATGGGATTGTTTAGGATGCATAGGGTAAGGTAGGGAAGAGGAGAGAGAGACAAACGAATCCATATGATAGACAAACACACATATGGAGAGAGAGAGGGAGAGATTTCATAACCTTTTCTGATGGACACATGGATGGGCGTTTTTATCAATGCGAGGCTAAGTCTCTACCTATTCTTACTCAATCAGTCAGTGAACAACCTTATCACAGAAGAGAAGACAACCCTAGTCTTCATCCCGCGACGCCCCCGTTTCTCCCTCTCTTTCTCCCTCTCTCTCTTGCAACTTGCATATCTGCTCTAGTCGACATACGAAACTCCAAACAGTGTCGCTGTCGTTTACGACGTCTAGGCCGCTGCTGGAGGGTCTCAGTCCATTGAGCGAGACAGAGAGAGACAGAGAGCTGGGTTTGACTCACACCCTCCGCCGCTGGAATCACGTCGTTGTTGCCGGACCGTGTCTCATGACACCAGCGCCGCCTCGCACAACTATGGCTTCGATTCTCTCTTCCTCCCCCCCTCTCTCTGTGAGTGACATAGAGTTGGGTTGTCTTTTGGCCCAAATCAAAAGTTTTGTGTTTTGATTTTTGGGTTGTCTAGAGAGAGATTTGTCAACGTTTTCCCATACCCCGAAATAACCCGAGACCCGTTTGAAATCCGAAAGACCTGTCTTGAGCTGTTTAAGAATGATTCACGGTTGGAATCGGATACAAGATTAAAGGATCTAATTCTTTTGGATCGGTGACGGTACGTTCAAACCCGACCCGATTTGACCCGTGAATACCCCTAATCCTTTGTATCCGTCTATACTCGTCTTTTGGATACCACACCTGATTTTGTACAGATGATTCAATACATTCATCTTGAAGGATTCATAGTAAAAATCATTCATTTTAAAAATTAATTTTATTGGATATTTATAAACATATAGACAATCCCATTTTTTAACAAAAACAAATGGCCGATTAAAGTTTAAAATTATATCAATTGTTTATTTTATTTTATTTTATAAAATTTGTTTTGTGTTTATATATGTATGATGAAATTGATTTTTTTATATAAATGATTTTTACTATTAGGCTTACGAGATTGGTTCGGTTTAAAGGTGAGGGCTCAAGATGGGCCACAAAAGACCACTATATCCAATCATCAATTTAAAAGTCATTAATTAGTTGATGAATCGAACTAATTATAAATATTGTGTACAGATTAATATCTTATAAACTTTATGTTTTATGCGAAAATAATTTAATCTTTAATCAAAATGACACGACAAGGAAGGGCTGCTTAATTTATGACCCGCACGCACTTTCCACAAGAGCCTGGCGCGAGGACGACCGGACCGGGGCAGACGCGGTCCAACCATACTTTTTGCGCAGGGAGGGGCTTGGCGCGTCAAGTGGAGCGTACGCGCTACCGGCACTCAAGTCCCACCCCACTGCTCCGGGTTATAGAAATGGTACGTGGCCCCCTCACGTCGAAGCACTCTCACCGCCGCCGCGCCCTTGCAGTTACTCCAACAGTGTTGGAAGGGCAAGCAATATCATTGGTGTTCCCACAGTAACCCCACTGGCTGCCAGCAAAGGTTGTTGTCACACAACCGACCATCCGCCTGCCGCCCGCACTGCTGGGCTGCTCCGCCGGCCGCCAGGTATAGGATAGCCACCGCCCACATGCCAAACATACCCACCATTTTGATCTTGCTTAATTTAGTTTGATTTGTGATCTAACCTTGAGCGGTAGCACGGACTTTATGTGAAGGAGTGTCAATTTCGAATTTACCAAAATAACCTCGCTGTTGTGATAAGATTAAAAGACCCAAATGAAGTTTGACAATGACCTGTCACCTGGCTTCCTGCTGTCTGAAAATGAACTCCATCGTTGCATAGTAATAGAGGTGTCAATCCGGCCTTTTTGCCACGGCCGGCAAAGAAAACACACGGACGGGCAAGTTTAAGCACGGTACGGCAAAATACGGTCTGAGCGTATAATACGAGACACAAAAATGGGTGTGGACACAGCACGGCACAGGCACGACCTGGCAGTTGGTTTGCACGACACGATTAGCAGCACGCCACGGACACGATAGATAGTTGGCCGTGATTTGGCAGAATGGCATGACACGACTACGACTTAATTAGGACGGGCATGGGCACGACACGGAAGTGGTAATAAATGATTAATTATTAAATAAATTAAAATAAAATTTAATAAATAAATTAATTTGTCATAATAAAAAAAAGAGGTAAAAATTTAAAATAAAATTTTGAATAAGAAAAAATTATAAAAAATAAATTTTGACTTGTCATGCCTCCATTAGGACGCCCACCACAAATAAAGTTTCAGAAATAAATTTAATTAAATGAATTAAACTTGTCAATGTGTGAATGGACCGCACGTCCATACAAGTAAAAACTTACGTTTTAATTAATAAATGACTTGCGCTAGTTTCCATAATAATAAAAAAATGAAGAAAAAATAAAAAAAAAATTGAATAAGAAACAAAATACAAGAAAATATTAATTCAAAAATAGAAATTTTTTTTGTTTTATTAAATAAATTGATTGCCAAATACCATAATAAAGACAAAATTATGAAAAATTTAAATAAATATGAATAACAAAAAAAAAAATTAGAAAGAAAATATAAATAAATTTTAATAACAAAAATAGAAATTTAAAATTTGGGGGGGGGGGACATTTATGGCCTATATAGTCCATAATAAGACAAAAAATATATTTTTAAAAATAAATTTAATTTATTTCAAAAATAAAAAAAATAAAACATAAAATTTTGACTAATAAAAATAAAAATCTCATTTTTTGAATTGTTAGGATCAAACTTGATCTTGTATAACATAATCTGTATAAATTTTGATCTATATATGCGCTACCAATCGCAAATATATTATAACGATGCATATTGTCATTTTTGTTTCTTACTATTTTCATCACTTTCGCCATTTAAATCTGTCCGGTATTGAAAGCCCTTTCATCTGGACCTTGATCATTTATTTAGTATCACCGACCATTTGTCTCCTTCGATCAAGTACTTAATGATAATTATTTTTATTTTAATTTTTTGTATAGACGATATAATCACTGCTACTTAAAATATAAACGACTTCGATTAAAAAAAAAATACTATGATGGGCGTTGAGTCATGCATTATAGGACATTATTACTCATAAATGCATTGAATGTGATCCAATCAAGTGATTGTTGACATTTGATCGTTCCCATTTTAGAAAAAATTATAGAATTGATAAACTATGAAATCGTAACGTTTTAAATAAAAAAATTTGAAAAATCGAGTTTGCACCTGCGTTTTAATCTTATACATCGAACTTGCTTGGATTGAACAACCTAGTTAATACTAGAGGATAAGTACGATAGCCAACGATTGCAACATATATGACGAGCCACACCGTTCACTTTGTTGTCTTGCTATTTTAATTCCTCTCGCAATTTGAAGTTTATAGGGGATTAAAAGTCCGGTTATCCGGGACATTGATTCATTTAATTCATTCTCAACGCATTTATCTCATTCGTCAAGTACGTAACGATAATTAATCCTTCATTTTTTTGCATCAGGATATAAGCACGCTACTTAAAAATTTTGGTGGTTCTGGATTCAAAAATAACTGCTCTCTTATGACCTCAATTGAGTTTTAGAATACTTCTTGATCAAGGCAAAATTTGTAATTTGAATGATATTTTTTGTTCACTTATATGTCTTACCAATATGTGATATTTTTTTTTGGGTATACATGATTAACTCTATAATATGTAAAGATATAC
>VIGQ01002078.1:50000-55000 GCA_009663005.1 Actinidia chinensis
CTTTTTATTAACTCAAATAGATTGCGTATTAACGATTTTGTTTATTGAAAAAAAAACCGTACGTAATGTGGTTATTTTGGTATCCCCGCAATTTATTTGTAGATTTGGCTCTTTCTTTTCTTCTTTTTTTAAAAAAAGAAAAAATAATTATATATGTCTTGTTATCCCAACGGGGTGATACATTTAATGATGCTTTTTAATCCATAATGAATAAAAACTAGTTGACTCTACTGTTTTAACTAAATTATTTAAAATTAAAGAATCATTAAAAATTACTTAGAGTACTAAAGTAAAAAAATATAAATTATTGAGTGTTTTATGAATTTGCAGAATTATAATAAAATAAATATGACGCATGTAGCAAAAATAAATTAAACACACAAAAAAACACGATTTTTTTACGTGAAAAAATTTAAAGTAGAAAAAAACGAAGACTAAGTCCAATTCAACTAATCCATTATGAAAATATAAGTGTGCAACATACAAAACCAAACTAGCGAATCCCACGTGCCTTAGATGTTGAATCCTGAAACTTGTGGAGTGGCTCCTTGATCTGAATTGGGTCCATGATCTCCACTTCGATAGATGGTGAGTGTGGAATCATCAACACCTCAGAATTTTTCCGTGAATTGAATTTAGATCGCTAGTTTTGAGTACGTCGAAAGGATTTACTTGATCGGATGATTTGTGAATCACTCTGGAGATAGAATATGAAGATTGGTTAATTCTAAAAAATTTTCTCAAGTTCACATAGAGCATGAATAAATGGTTCACCCACAATTTGGATTGGCCCTTGTTATTTTTAATCTCTTAACGTCCATTAGATTAGGAAAGTCCGTTATTTTTAAATTTAGTTTTTTTCATTTTTGTTTTGTTGAAAAAACAATTCTTCCAAATACAAATTTGAAAATTTAACATGGAGGAAATTTATATAAATGAACTCTTTAATGCAGTCTTTGACCACTTTAATGTAAATTTGACTTCAATACTTGTAATTCGACTTGAATGAATTTTTGATCCATCGGGTTGATTCACATACTAATCACTCAACTCTCAAAAATCAAATACATAAAAGTAACATAACAAAATTATATTTTGTTACACACAATTAATATACCTAAAAGCGAAATTATAAGCCGAACAAATTTATTTTTTCAATACAAATTTCGTATTTTTTATACACTTTTTAATATATTCCCCACTAATCACCACAATTTGGATTGTGGTTAGAATTTTTTATTTATTAAATTAACTAAAATTGTGAGTAATCAAGTGGTGTAGAGGGAGGGGTGGAGTTGCAAAATGGATGATTTAATCAGTGTCTTTCATTAAAAGCGTACAGTCAACTGTTTTCAGGTTGTGAAATACTATTCTTGTATTAGCCCCACCTTGCATGAGCTTTATTTGAAATACAATAATGACATAGTGCACACCCATTTTTAAATGTGTACAAGACATACTCATTTTTGTCCTCTCATAAAACAAGTGGGTCCCGCCTTAATTAGGATTTTTATGTTTTTTTAAAAATTCTAATTAGGCGGGTCCTACTTATTTTGTGAGAGGACAAAATGAGTGTATCTTGTACACACCCACTTTTGGGTGTGTACTAATCATTATTCTTTGACATAAAAATGGTAGTCCTCATACATTTAAACCAATAAAAATATTCATCCGTCCAAGTAACCAATAAAAATGTGGGTAATATTCACCCACTTAGGCATTTAAATCAATAAAAAGATGGGTAATATTCACTCACGTAATAAGATGGTGGGTGAATATAATTGCACTCGATTACTGACTTCGCAATTTATGACCAAAGGCTAAGATGATTCACAAGTTGTGCACACATTTGATTGGATTTTGTGTCAGTTATGACAAAGGTCGCAGAGAGATGGTGCGTGAGTGAAGAAGGAATACGGGAGTGTCAATTGTTAAAATAGTATTAGAGACAGAGTGTTTTCATAGTACTAAAATAAAATAATTTAAATTCAAATATTTATTTTTATTCATAATTAAATTATAAAAATTAAATATTGTTGTAAGTTAAATCTATCTATCTATATAGATTACCTAAGCAAAAATCATAAATTGATCAGTTGTTAAAAGGAATAAAAGTCCTCTATACAAAGACTAATGTGTGGTATGTTTGGTCGCTTGTTGGTCTTTATCTAGGGGATAGGTCTAATTTTCGAGCTTCTGTCAGGAGCGACACCAGTGATTCAATCAAGTTATCGACACAAGGAAAGTTTCAATAACTATTATATAAAATTTAGGAATTTGTTAAATTTAAATGTGGAAAATAAAAAATTTGAAATTTGTACTATTAGATTATTGATAATTAGAAATGCATATTAAAATAAATAATAAATAGAAAAAATAAACACAAAAATTGGTAGTGGGCCGAGACCAGCGTTCAACATTATCTCCTTAAAACAGAATTCGCCACGTCACTTGGTGCTTATGGATGATCGACATCTGTCTACTAGGATGCAACAGTCACACGCACAAAAATTAGCACGATTGTTTTTGCTTGATGAACTTTCTAATTTTTGTGTTATGAACTAATAGCTCAAGGTTGTGACATTTCAGTGAATATAAATAAAACTAGCGCATGCGTATGAAAGGTAGGGTCCAATGAGGTTTAAGCCCACTTTGTCAATAACTCCATCTTTTAAAATTTTGGTGCTCCAAGGATTCAACCTATTAGTGTTAACTTGACATATATTAAAACTAAAAAATTGTCAAGCAAGTTGTGGGACTTTGTATCTTCACCACATTTTTCATATTAATGGTAGCGATTTGGTGAATAATTTCTCACTCACCTCTTATCCGTTTTGCAAGGGAATACACTATAGATGTTTACTAGCAGAGAATAACTCATTCCACACATGGTTTTACCCTTTCGATAACTAGGACCCACCCAAAAATTGAGTCAAAATTAACTCAAACTTATTTTTTTTACCAATACCCAAATGAATGAATTTTTTTTCTTTTAATGCAGAAAATATGATTCTGAAGTGAGAGACAACTTAAAGGAATTCTTTGTATAGAGGTAGGTAGCTTTTAGCATTGAACGTAATCTTGTGAAAAACTATCAAGTTGGCTAATTAGTGGATATGATGCCTTGAATTGTTTGATCTCTCGCCAACGTGCGCTTGAGATAAATCTAAGAGAAGGCCGGCGGAATAGAAACGGAGTAGAGGTCGGATTCCACAAGGAGCTGGTGACAAGGGCCAAAAGGACTAGAACTATCCTCTCAATCCCTTACAAAGACGAACATAATGTTCTAAAAAAAAGAAAATAAAAAAATTGGATGTTTTTGGAAATGGTTGATTACTAAAACTAACTAGCAAGTGAAAGTAAATGATTGAACAAAGTTGATTTTAAATTAATGTAAAAAGTTTTGGATTGATCGTTCTAATCGATTTCGTCTTGGAATTCTTAAAGGATGATGAGTTATAACTCAAATCCTTCAAACTCGTCGGTTGGGGGAAGTCTCGGATTCAAAAGATTTAGTATAAAAAACTCTTGTTCTTTAAAAAAATTATTTTCTAGATTAAAGCGGCTTGTTAGCTTTGAGGATGAAATACCATCGATCACGCTATGCCTTATACTAAGACTAGGTCAGTATAAGTATTGCCGAATATAATCAATCATCCAAGTTTTCAATAGTCTAGAATAATGAAGAAAAAAATGTAAAAACTTAATATTTAACTTTAACCCAAAAATCTCAAATCCCTTGTTCTCCAAGGACCTTCACGTTTTAAAAATCAACCTGAAAAATTGGAGAGTTTAGCTACTCATTTCTATCTATGAAAAACTTCAAAATACTGAAATAAAAATATTAAAAAACACAAATTAAAATACAAACTTGATTAAAAACTTACAAACATAAAGCCACATGAGAGTGAAAGATTTGAAGATCAACCCATTTAATACACAAACCCACTTCTTCTATCTTTCGCTCTCTACAATAAGTCTAAATCTAAAAATGTGGGCTAAACCTAAATTTAAAAGCTCTTAAAATCTCAGAAAGTTAGTTAAATAGCCCCCTAAAAAAGCATAATGTAAAAAGACAAAAAAACCCCTAAAAGTTATGCAGAAAACTGAAAAACGTTTGATCTTAGCCTTTACTATCAATAGTTCCATTGAATTATTACCAGAGTTCTTATATTTCTGAAGCTGATGGATACCCGATCTACCGGTAGTAGTGCCTGGACCTTGATGAGCCTCTAGAATGTCCTGTCTACTAGTAGTCATGGATTTACTATCGGTAGTGAATATTCTAATTTTACCTTTGGACTGACTGCCTTGTATATCAGTAGTACTGAATCAATTACCGGTAGTGAATTATCTACTTTTGCCTCTGGAATGTGTACTACCGATAGTGGAATCAAACTACGGTTGTAAATTACTACTTGTGCCTATGGAATGTTACCCACTACCGGTAGTCACTGCTTGATTTTCTAATTCTTTGTTTAGGTCCCACATTGCCCACTCCGAGGGCCCTTCTTGCCATTTGACTTCATCAAAACTTTCTCGAGATACGTAACTGGATAGGAGGATGTCTTTAACGTCAAAGTTCTACACAACTCACAAAATACTTGTGACAAAATATAGATTAAATCCAAATGTTTAACCTATGCAGTATACAAAAATGAGAGAAAATGAATCGAAGTATATGCAACATTGTGGTTATCACTGTTCAATCGTTGGTGTAAGCCAAGATAGTAATTTCATTAACCATAAACCAGTTCTCACGGTTGTGCCAATTTTGGCCTTGGGCATCGTTTGATAATTTCACGAGTGCTCTAGAGAATTTAACCTTTATTATTCTTATAGAAGCGGCCCCTTCACACTAATATACGTGAATTTTTTATTAAGGATATTATGCAACATTTCACTTGGAATTATTACAAGATATGAGAATTATTAAAAACATAGCTTAATCTCAAATATGTTAGGTATCACTGAGTTATCATAAAAAGGGGGGGGGGTAG
>VIGQ01000757.1:20000-27500 GCA_009663005.1 Actinidia chinensis
CGGTGACATCACCGTAGTATGGCTTGCAAACCCCGAGAAGATTCGGGGACAAGCTGTTGCAAACTGGTGGCAAAAACAATCAGAGCATCGAGATCAAACACCCTACCAAAGCACAAGGCCCGGGCACCGGAAAACACTTAGTGAACCGTTTGAGGCCCAGGATCCCGACGGTCCCATTGAACCGTTGCAGCCCACCGCACCGCCACCGCCACCGGAAAAACTATTGAACCGTTCGAGGCCCAAGGATCCCGACGGTCCCATTGAACCGTGAGGCCACGGGAAAACAACTATTGACCCGTTGCAGGTCAAGGATCCAGACGGGCTCCCAGTGAACCTGTTGAACGCCACCGCCACCCCCGCCACCGCCACCGCCACCAGAAAAAACTATTGAACCGTTGAGGCCCAGGGATACCGACGTCCCATTGAACTGTTGGGGCCCCAACGGAGCCGGTTTATATTGTCGGTGGCCCGATGTTGGGGAAATGTTAAGAAGGAAATTATGGGGGCGGGCCAGGTTATCACGGGTATGGAAAAGGCCCGTGCCATTTATGAATGGGTATGGATACCACATGCAGTAGGTGCGATATTAATGAAGAAAGGCAGTTAGGAGTGCACAATCATGCTAATGGGTACACCACCGTTACCAGTGCTGTGTTAGGGTCAAGGCTTAGCGATTATCTTTGTTGAAAAAAACAAACCATTTGTTTTCAGGGTACGGGCGGCGTGGTGGAACTTTTTTTTTACCTATATTTAAGGTTAGTACATTAGAGTTTGTTAGGAGGGTGCTTCTCCCGCCCCATTGACAAAAAATCCCCCTGCACCATATGAAAATTTTATCCTTGTGCCCCTTAACCGTCCTCCCCCTTTTCCTTCTCCCAGGCCCCAATTTTTTTGTCAGTTTTGTTTTTATTTAGTATTTTTTATATAAATTTTTTTAATGAAATTACTTCTGTTCTTTATCAGTTTATTTTTTTTCGAATTTTTGTGTCTTGGTAATTTTTTTTTTAAATTAGTTTTTTTTAAAATTTGTCGGCCCTTTCTTGCTCTAGGGAGTGAAATGTAAAAAAAGATGATTGAATATTTGTTTTTTTATAAATGATAAAAAATTAAAAATAAAGGTGGTAACTAAAAAATTCTTTAAAACAAAGCTAGTTCAAAAGTGGGCTTAGACCTATGTAGAGTAGAAAAAAAAAAGTAAATAATTTTTACTTTTAATTAAAGACCTATTTATTTATATTCTTATATTTCAACCATTTTATTTATTTTTTTAATTTTTATAATAATGGGAATTAACACCCAAAAAATTACTAAAAAAGTATATTTTGTCTCAAATTGGACCAACTAATATTTGGGGTTTAAAACTACAATGAGTTTCTACATTAATAATTTTTTGCCAGTAATAATTTTTTACAAAATAAAATTTTAGATAAAACTAAGATAGGTTAAGAATAATCTTAATTTTTTAATTTAAGAGGCAATTGGGATAAGCAAAATAAATTAAAAAAAATCACGTCTGATTTTTTTAAGGGAAAATTAAAAAAATAACGAAAAATATGCAGTAAATTAAGATGAATCACGCCAAAAAAATTTACCCAAAACATACCAAACACAAGCAAAATATTTATTCACCAAAGGCCTAAATTTAAATAGAAAGAAATATAAAAATTGAAGACGCATAAACCAATAATAATAAAAGTTTGAAGACGAGGGAGAGGTTCTCCGCGCATTTGTGTCAAAGGTTGGAGAGGGATCATTTAAATGGGATATTTCTAAATTGTGTCAAACAGTAAACAAAAAAGTTCGTTGTCTAAAAAAATAAAAACAAAACTAATTAATAAAATAAACAAAACTAAAAAAAATTAAAAAAAAATGAAAAAAAAGCAAAAAAATATTAAAAACATATATATAAAAATAATATTTATCTTAAAATAACAAACTGATAAAGAAAAAATAATAAATTTCATAAACAGAAAAAACGATATAAAAAAATTTATTTAAAAAAAAAAAAAAAACTAAAAAATAAATGAAAGAGGAGGGTGGCGGCTGGGGAAAAGAATAAAGAGAGGGGGGGGGGCAGAAGGGTAATTGGCCGTGTGGACAAGGGGAGGCGCGGTGTCAGAGGGGCGGGCGAAGAAATTTACGTTTGCGTGATAGTGTGATGTGCGGTGGCTAAATTGTCATCTGACCATACATGGTTATGTAAGTGTTTATGATTTTAAATATAAAAAGTCATGCACTTTGTTTAGTGGCTTTCATGGTCTCGTATTGCATTCATTATCTTCAGTAGGTTGAGACTGGAGCTAATCTTCTTTCTGATTTGAAAATTAATTGGCTTACAGTGACACTATTTTTTACCTTTTGGCGAAGGGTCTCAGGGCGTCGTTTGGTGGAGGATATAGAAAGGGGATAATTTTTAGAGGAGGATAAATTTTAGCGGGGGCTAACTTTAATTTGTTTGGATACTTTTTTAGAATGAGTGGATAAGTGTCGGAGGATAAGGAACAAAAATATATAGAAGAAACAAATAGAAAATATTTAGTTATTAAAAATATATATTTTATTTTAATATATAGATAGATATATTATATATATATATAAATATACATTTTGTTTCTCTTTATATATTTTTTTCTTTTATCCCTTCACCCCATTATCACACCCCGAATAACGTTAGTTAGGGTCTAGGCCACCTAAAAAATTACTTTCACCTCTATCCACCTCCGCTGGGGAAAAAGTTATCCGGGAGAGGAAAAGTCTATTCCGCCCCATATCCGCCAGCCAAACAAAAAACCGGGGGGAAAAAAATTATCCGGAGGAAAAAAGGTATCCCCCCTTCCCTAATCACCAGCCAAACATGCCCTAAGGGGGTTATAAAAGCTGATCCACTATGTTGACTATGGCTCCGTTTGCGTACGCTTAAAAAAGCCAATTTTTTTAAAGCTTGCTATCAAACCAAGTGTCAATAATTTTTGATTTTTTGCTTTGTATATCTTATTTAGCTAAAATTTAAGTAAAACACGTAACAATAAAAAAGCAAAAAAAGCCAACTCTAATTGACTTTTGGCATATTTTAAACTAAAAAACTAAAAAAAACTAAAAAAAATTGGTGCCAAACGGAGCCTATGTTTGAAGAAACACTTTAGAGGTAACAAAGTATTCAAAACTAAGATAAGACGGGACTATACAAAATCCTAGAATTGCATACAAAGCGTGCCCAGGGGTAGGGGTGTCGGAAGGCCACATTTGCATCAATGATTTGATGTATGTGCCTATGTCATTTTTCATTTATTAATTGTATCAATTTCAATTTCATTTTTATTTTCATTTGTACACACTGATGTAGGATAAAATCCACACATATCGGATTAATAGAGGTGGACACATCGCCCTGAGGAATATCACGTCACAAAATATATGTTAGTCGGCCATATTATGAGACCACCACAGTAACTCACCTCCGCTAGATTGCTCATATTGCCAATCCCTATGAGCCCTCCAACTGTTCTCCATCTCACCAATAGGTGAGGTTGATCACCGCTTGCCCGAAGACTCCATCTCCATGACGCCATCCCCTGAGACTCCTTCTGTGCCAAATCCCCTATATTCACGGTTTGGTCTCCATATGGTAATCTCCTAATAATCACTCCCAATATCTCGGGCAATATCCTTTCTACTTAACCTTCGAGAATCTTGTGTGATCCCTTCACACGGTCTCCCTTTCCATTCCCTACATCTCTAAAAGGCTGCCTACATCACAAAAACGGTACATTCACGAGGGGCACACACACAAAACCCCTTTACATTTCTCACTAAAGAGCGAGGGGTTTTACCTTTGCCTAGCTTATTTACGCCTGGTTGTATCCCACTCTAGAGGGTTTTTGAGCCGGCCTTGACCTCCGGCCGTCAGTTTGTTCAATTTGCGAAAGTAGCTGAGTCATTACGAGGTTAAGTATCAAGGTTACGAGCAATTTTGACTGTTGGTTGCTCACTCCTAGATCTTCTACCACAACAGTTTGACGTCATTTATGGGAATGATAGTTCTTAAATTTTTATGCATCTGTGCACACGTTTGCTACCTCGACCAAGTGCCAACAGCCGTTTAGATAACCGAGCCCATCTTATGAAAAACACCAGTCAAGCTCTGGATTTAGATGGCCTCCACCGTTAGAGGCACATTATAGCCGAGCAGATAAGGATCATGGGGGGGGGTGGGTGGGGGGGGGTGGGGGTGGGGGGGGTGGGGGGTGGGGGGGGGGGGGGTGAACGGAGAAACAACGCTCGTTTGAATTGCTGGAATTAAATTTAATCCAGTTAATACGTTTTGGGGTTAAATTAAAATATTTATAACTTTTAGGATAAAATTAAATAGAATATTTAAATAATATAATTATTTAAAAGTTAGAGGGACTAAAATGTAATATAATCAATTAAATTGGTGCCACCTCATGGGTGACTCACACATGGCCGCCTCTCTTCTTTATCTTCTTTGGAAGACTTTTGGCTATAAAAAGATAGATAGATAGAAAGAAAATGAGATTTGGAGAAATAATCTAGTGTGATTAATCTTTGATCATGAAAGACATGGGTGTAGGTCAATGGTGAGATGATATTGGATTGATGGAAAATTTTAGTTATGATGATATGGGAGTTAGATCTTCATATCAAGTTGTGGTTGTTTCAAATTTTGAGGAAGTAGGAGGTATACCCAATATAATTTCTAAAACTCTAGAAGTTTTATTATATTCACAATCATGATTTTTGTACTCCATTGAGCAAGTGTGCTATCTGTTAGAAATCCATGAGATATTAAAATTCATGACATTTTGATATCAGTGATGCCGTATTGGCTAAAGTGCCATGGGGTTAAATGATACGGATTGAGTGAGTCTGTTGTAAATAACCCTGACACCGGATAAAAAAACAAAAAAAAAAAAAAAAAAAAAAAAAAAAAAAAAAAAACAAAAATAAGCAGAAAGAATGGGTAAGGTACAGCCACCAGTCGGGTACCCAGGAAAGATCGGGTATGAGGTATTTGATGAATTATTAATTGTTGAGCATATTCTAGTTGTATTGTATACTTCTCTGTTTAAAAAAAACTTTTCAGGCTGACGAGGGAGTCCGAGTAGTGCGAGATAGGTCGGGGGAAAGACTTGAACTTTAAATGATTATTTGTATTAATTCTTGTTTGAAGAGATTGTAAATATAAATAATTCGATAATCTAATTTATATATAATTGAAGACGCTTATGAATATACAATTGCAAATAATTAACAGCTTGAGGTCGGGTCGTTACAATTGGTATCAAAGGTTAGGCTTTAGGTCTTATATGGGACCGGTGTGGGAGGTTTAAGTGGTCGATCTACTGGTTGAAGAATGAGCCCAACCGGTTGAACATTAAGTACTAAGGCCACTATTATTGCTCAACCGGTTGAACATTTTTTTCTCAACCGGTTGAGACTTGACAAACGTTGTTTTTGATCAGAGTGCGTAGTGGAAGTGTGTTTGTTTCAAATATTTATGATAAGTGACACAGAAGCTTCCAAAAATTTGAGGATGAAATTCTTTGAAGGGGGAAGATTGTAATACCCTGACTTTACGTTTTGAGAATTTATATCAATTTTTGGAATTGAATTTAATCCAGTTAATACGTTTTAGGGTTAAATTGAAAATTTTAGGGTTAAATTGAAAGATTTATAACTTTTGAGAAAAAATTAAATAAAATATTTAAATAATATAATTACTTAAAAATTGGAGGGCTAAAGTATAATTTAATCAATTAAATTGGTGCTACCTTATGGGTGACTCACACGTGGCCGCCTCTCTTTTTTGTCTTCTTTGGAAAACTTTTGGCTATAAAGAGAGAGAGATATAGACACACAGAGAGAATTAGAAGACAAGGATACTTGGAAACTATTTAGTGTGGTTTTTATCCTTTATTCCTTTTTTTCCCGGGGTCAGTTTGGTCGGGTTTTGGTCAACCGACCCCGAACTAAACTAGTCGGATTGGAGAAATTTGAGCCTAAATCCGATCCAATATGGTCAAGTTGAGTGGATTTGGTCCGGGTTGGGGGTCGAGTGGGAGATTGAATGGCCCGACATCCGAACCGAATGTCGTCAATTTAGTTAAAATTCACCCGTTATTCACCCGTAGAGTGATCGAGTTTGATCGAGTTCTGTTTGGGTCGATCGGGTTGGCGAGTGGATAGGATATTTGCACAACCCTAGTGTAGATCAACAGTGAGAGAGAGCTAGATTTTCATATCTAAGTGTGTCAGTTTTAATTTGAGGTAAACATGAGGTATATAATATACTTTCTAAAATTCTAGAGTTATTTCTTATATTATCTAATTTTGTACTCCATTGAGCAAGTGTGCTATCTGTTGAAATCTATGTGATTTATTGAAATTCATGACATTATTGATATTATGATGTGTATTGGCTAAAGTGTCATAGTATTAAATGGTACGGACTAGGTGAGCCTGCAAATAATATTGGTACCAAATAAAACCATAATGGTTTGGTGAGGCCGACCGCCAGTCGTGTACCAAAAAAGACCGGGTATGAGGTCTTTGATAAATTATTGATTGTTGAGCATATTCTAATAGTATTATATACTTCTCTATTTAAAATAATTTCAGGCGAACGAGAGAGTCTGAGTAGCGCGAGATGGGTTAGGAGAAAGACTTGTAATTTAAATGATTATTTGTATTAATTTTTTTTTTGAAGAGATTATAAATATAAACAATTGGAGACTCTGATTTATATACAATTGGAGAAGATTAAAGATATATGATTGCGAATAAGTAACTGCCCAGGATCTAACCGTAATCTCCTCACACGGCTTTCCGAGGATCTAACCGAATAATTGGCCATCCGAGGATCTAGCCGTAAGCTCCTCACACAGTTACTTCCATTCCTCATACGTCATACCATAAACAACGCAGCTCCCCACATTACAAAAAAGGTTAATACAAGCACAAACACAAATTGCCTTTGCATTCTCACTTGAGAGCCTTGGTCTTTTACCTATCTCTAACTTATATCGTCTTGTTCTGATTCCCACGTTTGAGGGGTTTTGAGCCGGCCCTCGCCCCGATACGGTCATGTTTGTACTCTACGAAAGTCGCTATCGC
This sequence comes from Actinidia chinensis, assembly GCA_009663005.1. Classification (NCBI taxonomy): domain Eukaryota; kingdom Viridiplantae; phylum Streptophyta; class Magnoliopsida; order Ericales; family Actinidiaceae; genus Actinidia; species Actinidia chinensis. The sequence continues at coordinate 27,135 of VIGQ01000757.1, forward strand.
ACCCCGCTCCCCACTTTCCGCCTTCGGAGCCGGTATTAATTAGACCCTGAGACTCAATTTCCATTTTTTTTCCCCTTACGCGTAACCGAGGTTACCGAAGCAATTACTCCAACTACTATGGTACCTCGCTCCCAAATTTCTACAACAATACACACAAAATATTCTGGATACCCACCATATTACGGATTTATTTTTTCTCTACTGCTACGACACCGTATATCACCCAAAACACACCATACTTCTTCACCTCAATCATTATCTGCACTCAACCACCTCCTCCCTTGATCGTCACCATTGCCGGCCATATTCCCACCACCACCACCGTAGTTTTCCTTTTTAGTTTTTTCTTTCTATTTTAGTATTGGT
>VIGQ01000757.1:42500-57500 GCA_009663005.1 Actinidia chinensis
GTTTCAACCATCTTGGAATATCTTCCAAAAAAAACTGGCGTGCCACACGGCCTCCTCAGCCGCTTATCTAGAGTAATAAACTATGATCCATCGTAGTATTAGAACGTGCACAATGACGTCTGTTTAGAAATTTCCAAGGACACTGTGCACACCAAGCATGAAGACTATTCCACTCGTGGATTGAGTTTTCATATTGATATACAGTTTGCATCGTAAGACCTCTAGAACTGCTGGAAAATATGGTTTGTAATGCCAGTCCAAAATCACGAGTAATCTAAATAGAGTAGCAACCTTACCATCGCCTTCCAGTGATCACTTCCTAGATTACTTGTAACCTGCTCAGTTTTCTGCTCACTGGAAGGGTAGGCTATATCGGGTCTTGTTACAAACTCATCAAGTACATAAACTTCCAATTATACGAGAATACTCCCCAATGGGATTCCACCTTTCCCCCCCATTCTTGGGAAAGTGGAGAGTTACATCTATAGGAGTTCTTGCCAATTGTATCAACTTTTGAATTTTGTTAAAATTTTATCAATATAGTGTGTCTGGAGAAAGAAAATGCAAATTCGTCAGATTTTCTGGTAATCTTCACACCCAGAATCACATTGCTTAGACCCATATCCTTCATATCAATTAGAATTAATAGGTCTTTTGTAGATTTGATAACTTTATAGTTACTACCAACAATGATCATGTCATCATGTAAGAAACAAAATAAACAACCCTGTTGGTGTCCTTGACATATACACATTATCAATTCGTAATTTTGAAGCCACTAGGACAATACAACATGTCAAACTTCTCATGCCATTTTTCGCTTGCTTGCTTGAGACCCTACAATGATCTTTACAAAGTTACAGACTGTCCTTCTTTTTCAAGTGCGGAAAAACCCTCAGGTGTTCCCATGTAGATTTCTTCATCTAAATCTCCAGTCAGGAAAGCTGTTTGAACATCCATCTGATGTATCTCGAGATTTCGAAAAAAGCTGCGATCGCAATTATAATCCTATAGATGTAATTCGTGAGACTGGTGAATAAGTATCAAAGTAGTCTAGGACCTCTTTTTTGTCTATATCCTAATCAACAAGTCAGTTTGTACTCTCTCATTGATCCATTCGTGCTTTCACTTTTCTTAAAGATCCATTTGTAGCCCAAAGGCTTACTGACTGGGGGGGTAAATCACCAGTTCCCACGTATGATTTTGCAGATGATTCAATCTCACTCTTAATAGCCTCTTTCCACAATGGACCTTCAGGACAACTTACTGCTCTGTATGTATGAGGCTCACTTTCTAAACCATATAAGTTAGGAAGTTCTTGGACCAAAAGACTGTTGACATTCTAGCTCTCTTGCTACGTCTCAATTCATTTAAATCATCTTTTTGGTCTGGGCTGCTGTCATTAGCAGGATGCAGAGTCCGTTTCATTGAACTTGACTCACAATGGATCTATATGGAAATATGTTCAAAGAAGACGCATTCCTAGACTCCATGTGGTATGCTTGTGAATATCTGGTATTACAGAGTCTCATATACAAGAAACCGATATGCATACTATTTGTGCATAAAACCGATGAACACACAGTCAACGGTTTTTGTGGACCAACTTTTCCTTCTTAGGATGAGGTATGGCCAACTTCGCAGACATTCCCCACTTACGTAAAAAAGTGATAAGGTAGGACTCCAACTTTAAATAATTCATACGGGGTTTTACCAATTCTTGCCGAGGCAACGAATTTCAGATATAGTTGGCAGTAAGAATCGCTTCACCCCACATGATTCGGAGCAATTCAGGAACTTATCAAACATAGCATTCATCAAAACATCCTTTAGGGTACGATTCTTTTCGTTCAGCAGAGTTCCATTCTGTTGAGGAGAATAAGGTGTAGTGGTGTGATAGATATTCCGTGTTCTTCCACAGTATCCACCAAATGGTGATTCATTATCACCACCTCGGTCACTTCGAAACACACCTTATCTTCGTACTAAGTGGATTTCTACTTCCTTCTATAAAGAATGAATTTGTCCAAGCTTCATCCTTACTCTTTAGTAAGTCACACAACAGTATTTCGTACAATCATCAATGGACTGTAATGAAATACTTATTAGCATTGGGTGTTTCGGACATACTTAAAAAAAAAAATTCAAATCACACACAGCAGTGTGAATTAAACCCAATGGTTCAGGACTGCTTTCAACGAATGGAAATGAAGACCTAGTAACTTTGCCTCAACACAAGTCTCCACACTTTGTGATTTTATCATTTGGATGCTGGAATGTGATCCAAGTTAATTCACTAGTATAGAAATCATAATTAACATGTCCTAGTATACCATTGCCACAAAAGGAAGAATCAATCACATAAACAACTGGAGAATTTTTTTTTATGTATTGTAGGGATTACAGTCATTACATTCATTTGAATAGACCATTAGTATAAACTTTCCCCTACATACATTCCAGCCTTTGACATAGTAACCTTTCTGCCTCAAAAACCATCGAAAAACCATGTCTGCTCACACCAGAGAGCCAGAACATAGATTCTTTGGATTTCAGGCCACGAATAACACATTGTTAAGAGTCAACTCTTCCGGAAGTTCATTTTCAGGACCATTTTTCCAGATCCCCGCACGTCGAGAGGTGCTGAATTTCCATTAAAAACACCTTTCACAATTGCTGCTGGCTCGAAGTAGTGAAACATACGTTCTATCGCACAGACATGGCGAGTTAGCCCCAGTAGTACTATCACTATTATTGTGGGTTTAGCCCCCACCCATGATTCACTTCAGAAACCATTGCTGCGAGGTTGATATCATCTACACCCTCCGGTGATGACCTCAGTCCTATGTGCATGAGCTCGAGGTTGCATTTGTTTTCTGCATTCAGAAGCACGATGCCCAATTGGTACAGTTAAAAGAATGTACCCTGAAACCTTTCCAGGGCTTCTTGGCAATAGGCCCTTTTTGGTCCCAGTTGACCATTCTTGCGCTTTCTAGTTATTTGACCACTTGTCCTTTGACTTCTTTGTCTTTGAAGGACCTGACATGCTCCCTTATGTTAGCTTGGGCCATGTAGGAGGGTTGGCACCTTTGTTTCTACCTGTTTTCCTCCCAACATTGCGCTTAAAGAAAAGAGTTCTCCCAAGGTATCTCCTGTCTTGAACCAGAGATAGGCTTGAACTCTTTCATTCTCTAGGAGCTTGTGGATGACTGCAGCCACTAGAAATGCCTCAATCAATAGCATTCCTTCTGCTTTGATTTCATTAATGAGAATCTGGAGCTCCCTTGTCGACGTCTTCCTCCCAGGATAAATAAAACGGCAGAACCACTAACTTTGGAAACCTCCAAAGCGCCTTGGCGAATAAACTGCTATCTGTCTCTCTCTCTCAAAGAATTCAAATGTATGTTGTGTTTGTTTCTGTTGGTGTTGGTGTTGGTGTGTTTTTCTTTGTGCTAAACCTCAGCATTTATAGCCAAACAAATGCTCTATTTTAATCATTATAATTCTAGTGGGCATTAACCTCATTTATGCGGGTGCTTGTGGATTCCACCATGACAGACATTAGAGGCTGGCATGGCCCATATAAAGCAGCCATTAGGGCTGAAAGAAGATGCAAATTTGGTTCATTAATAACTCCTTTAGGAGTTGTTATAACCATCCTCTTTATGCTTTCATTCACACCAAACATTTCAACAATATGCACTACATTTTTTAAGAACTCGTTGAATCATCAATTCCGATCTTCACCCACCCCCCCATAAAAATTTATACCATTGAAGCAAGAAAAGTATGGACAGATTCAAATCTACAAGGGCATCTTCAATCCTTCAACAACTTTAAATTTGATGAGAAAGGGCGAAAAGGGAGCGCTAATCTTTTTATTAAATTTGTTTCAAATTAAGAGAGAACCAAATTCTTCATTTAAACAAGGACGAATCAAATCTTTCATCGAATCCACTTTTTACTTTAATTTGGTTAAATCTTAAAAAAACAAGGAATGGGTTACGCTTTATTTTATAAAAAATGGTTAAAAGAGGTTTTAAAGATGAGCTATGAACCATTTGAGAAGATTTGATGAAAAAAAGATAAAAACTAGAGTGAATCATATGTATTCAAACTTTTAACCAATTTCTTTTTTTTTTTGTCTAATTTGATGAACAAAAGGACTAAGATTAGGAAATTGCCTATGAATTGTACCCATATGCATGGATGAATTTTTATTCGATTTTAATTAGAGTCGCAAATGAGCCAAGTCAAGTTTTAATGTGTGTTTAAATTTGTTTGTTAAGTGTTTAATGTAATAGAACTAAAACTTAATGAAAACTTATGGAATCGAGCTTGAGTCCAGGCTTTGAGTCAAATTGGCTGAAGCTTGAGTTGGCTTAGTCGAATCGAATTGACTTAGGCTTGATGGTAACTTGAGTTGTTCATGAATGAACTACTAACCAGCCGAAGTTCTAGCGGTTCATGAACCATTTGGATAAGTTGTAGACCTAATCCTAATATATTAGGGGTTACTATGGTAAAATGAAACTTAATAATGCAAAAATGCACATGATAAGGCCTACTCTAGGTCCAGGCTTCACATCTGGCAACCCCCAACCAACAAACATGCACAGAGACAGTGATGTGGCTTCTGCTTCTGCTTCTGCTTCCGCTCCTGCTCCGTCTCAACACCACCATCGCTTCTGGCAAAACTCTCTCTTCTCCCTCCATGGTTACTCAACAAAACCCACGCCTTTTCGCCCTGCGCAAAACTAAACTTCTGACTTCACCCTCTCTTATTCAAGAAACACTCCTCCAGATCGCCGATCGAATTTCTGTTCAAGACGCAATTCAGAAGAAACCTAGACCTCGAATTCATAACAAGTGTCAAAATTTCAGTAACCCAGATGAAAAGGCCAATTTTTCGTCCCAAAAGCTACATATGGAGTCAATCCCAAAAAGCTCCAGAGCTTCCTCAGCTTCGGCGGCACTCGACGATGCAAGGTACCAGCTTCTCATGTAGAATGCCAAGTCTCGAAAACATGTAAAAACCCACGGAGGACGATGTGTTTGGTATATTGGGATTTGGGAACAAGGTTGGGGAGCAAGACGCTGTGCGTGTTCTCAATAGTATGTCCAACTCTGAAACAGCAGATTGTGATCAAGTACTTCAGCAGAAACTAGAATTGACCTAAAGAGGTGATTTTGATTCTCTATAATGTGACGTTGAAGGTGATGAGAAAAGTGTCACGGATTTGGATAGAGCAGAGAAGCTGTTTGATGATAAATGCTCAAAATAGGGGGTCAAGCCGGACAGTTACATTTTAAACCATAATTAGGGCGCTAGGCTTTCTTCTTGCCAACAAGGCTGGGGAGTGATATGAGAATATGTCCGATATGGTTGCGAACCTGATGGTATTAACCTTGCTGTGATGGTTGATGTGTATGGACGGGCTGGTAATATTGACATGGCTTTGAGCTTGTACGACCGTGCCAGAGCGGAGAAGTGGGGTATTGATGCCGTGACATTCTCAACGTTGATTAAAGGTTATGGGATTTCTGGGAATTTTGAAATGTGCTTGAATGTATATGAGGAGATGAAAGCTCTAGGGATTAAGCCAACCTTGGCTGTATATAACACCTTGTTGGATGCCATTGAAAGAGCCAAGAGACCTTGGCAGGTCAAGACTATTTACAAGGAGAGCATAAACAATGGGTTTACACCAACATGGGTTACCTACGCTGCAGTAATTCGGGCCTCTGGGAAAGCTCGCTATGGTGGAGATGGCCTCAAAGTCTATAGAGAGATGAAGAAGAAGGGAATGGAGTTGAATGTTATCCTCTACAATACCCTTTTAGCCATGTGTGCTGATGTAGGGTATATTGACGAAAGCCGTTGAGATTTTTGATGGATATTGAAGGGATCCGAGACTTTGCAAGCATGACGATGGACTTCTCTTCTTTGAGTCTGATTCCTGTAGTGGGAAAGTCTCAGAAGTGAGGCCGCATTGAAGACATTTGGAATCAGGTCATAGCCTGATATTTTTGTCCTGACCTCGCTTATTCAAGGCTATGCGAAAGCCAACCAAACAGATGAGTATTAGGGACATGTAACCGGCTGGTAGCTAGAAAGCGGACTCAGATGATTGGTTCTCCGCTTGCCTTCTTAATGTGATAACCCAGACACCTAAGGAGAACTTTGGTAAGCTGACCAGCTGCATCGAGAATGGTTAGCATAAGCCTTAATTTTTTGAACGGAGAACTATTTATAATTTAAAACTATTTTAATATACTTTGAAAATCATTTTAAAAGAGATGTCAAAGGATGCATGAAAATATTTGTTCAACTAAAATAACGTCTCGCACACTCGATCAAACTTTAACCATAAGTTTTCACAAGTCAAAACAAAGGGTCACAATACCTCATGGAACTTATGAGGATCAAACAAGTCTGCAATCAAATTGGATATGATTAACAATTGTTGTTTTGTGTAGAAAGAACAGAAATGTCAAAACGCAGCAGCACTAATCACAAGTTAGGAATCCGGAAATTGACATCCTAAATTTTGAAGCTGACATCCTAAGTTTGGGACAAGAAGGTTTTTGTTGGCTGACGTCCTAATTTCAGAGTTAGGAGGTCCCTAAGTTGACATCCCTTATTTTTTGACATGAAAGTTTGGCTGACGACCTCAAAAGTTAGAAATCCTAAGTTTCAAAATAGACGCCCTAAGGTTCAACTTGGGACTATCTAAAGTTTCAAGAGCTGAAGACCTAACTTTAACAAAAGGATGGTTGGGGACGTCCCTAAAAGTTAGGACGTCGCTAGTTTCAAATAGTGAACACCTAAGTTTCATTTAAGGGCGACCTAAGTTTCCGAGCTGAAACCTAACTTTGAACCTAAGGATTTGGGGGACGACCTCAGAAAGTTAGGACGTCCGAAAGTTCAAATAGGACGACCTAAGTTCAAATTAGGACGACCTAAGTGACATCCTAGGTTCCAGTTTTAAATACTGCGCGTCAAATTGCAGACCAAACGGATGAGTTCAAAAAACGACCGGGTAGTTGAGAGCATGTAATGCTGCAACGGTTACACTCATTTTTGGCTTATAAATGGGCAACCCTTGGGGTTGTTAAGAGACATTGAAGTGTCATAAATTCATCTTTACTTGTGAAAAAAACTTCAACTCTTGATCATTAATTGTGAGCTTTATTTGTAAAACAATCAAAAAGATCAAAAGAAAAAATCACTCTAGAGGGAGCTATCATGTATTTATTTTCTTCTAGAGTTGGTTGCATTAATTGCTACAACATTTACTCCATTCATTGAGAGCGATCACCTTGGGTGGAGTATGTGTATTCCAAGCGAGGTTGCTCTTGAAGATAAGGTCTCTATGAGTGTATTCCAAGAGAGAGATCTCTTGAAGACTGAGGTGCTCTAGTGTGTAAAGTTTTTTCAAGCACCCGAAAGCTTGAAGATAGTGGAATCCCAAGGAGGACTTGGAGAGTGGACGTAGGCAAGAGTTGCCGAACCACTATAAAGTGTTGTTTGCAATCTCTATCCCTAAACTCCTTTTAAGCTTTCGCATGCATTAGATACTTGCTTATATCTGGACATATTACATTGACAAGATTCAATTAAGGAGTGAGTAATTTAGAAAAATTTAATTGTGATAATTTTTAATTAGGAAAAATTAGAAAACAAAAAAAAAAAAAAAAAAAAAAATTTTGCCCAAACCAATTCACCCCCCTCCGAGTTTGCCATTACGGAGAACAAAGGAAGGCTAATTAAAGCGTGGTTATGTAGTGAAATTCCTGTGGAGAGGAACACAGTGAGAAGGGGAGATCTTTAAGCCGGAAGTATGTGCTCTTTGGTTCACTTTCTGTTGATGTCAAAAATTGCAATTGCTGAATTGATCTCTATGTTTAATTTAACATGTTGGAAAAAGCTTGTGAGTGTTAGATTTGGGCCTTGCACTTAAGATATACACAGATATACAGCCAAAGTCTCAAACACTATGGTCTTTACATTGACGAACCTCTCTCTTAAAAGTCAATAGCAGCTTAAATGAACAAACCAGCAGTGTTATTAAAAATCTGTAACTAAAAGAAAAAGAAATAAGACTGAACCAAACAAAGATGTGGACTATCACGGGTCCCAAGCGAGTGCACCCAAATTCAACCCAACTTTTCCCGTCAAATTTTTCTTGAGTCTTAGAACGCCCAAGAGCTGTTGGCTGATAATAACATATAGAAAGCCAATTCTTTATTTGGGATAACGGCATTCGTGAAGGTGGACGATTGTTTTGTTTTGTTTGGACGTGGAAGTCTTGGGATCATTATATCAAAGATACCTTGCGGTTGAAGGGGCTCATGACCTTAAATACTTTGATAGATATTATGTTTTAGTTGATATTTTCTATAAGAACTTTAAGAGATCTTATTCATTCCATAGGACCATGATGAAGCTACAGTTTAGGGAACGAAACTCTGGTTCCTTCTTTGTGTGCACCTTATTAGTTAGATGGCTATTAGCAGCTCAAATTTCAAAATCACATATAACATTCATAGGTCTTGTCTCCTTATGAGAGGGACTTTCTTTTGTGAATAGTGGGGACGGATGAATGTTCGGTAGCAAATAACCTGTAATGAAAAATTGAGATGCATTTTCATGTATGGGAATGATGGATCAGTTTTTTGTTTTGGTGCGACATCTAGTATGCAGTGGTCTTGACATTTGTTAGGGGTTTATGGGTTTGGTTGCCAACAGGAGAGATGGCATGCATAGAAGTGACGGTTATGGCAAGGTAAAGTTCTAAAATTTTTTGAAGTGTCCAAAATGGGCTTCCCTCCCCCCTTATTTTGTAGTTACCAGAGTAAAATATTTTAGGAACCTGAATTACCGAATTAATTATTGAAGCATAAATTTTTCTCTGGATAGGGTTCTCTGGAAATCCTCATTTCTTCCACATGAGATCCTTTTTTTGTAGTTATTGTGTTGTTTATTTATTTGATTTTTTATTTTTCATATCATTAGCTAGTTTTTTTCCCTTGTTTTTCTTTAATAAATTTTGGTCTCTATTCGCCCCAAAAAAAATTTCGCTTCCTTCCCCAATTTCTTTTCTCATTAGTTATGATTTTGTATTTTGTCCGGAGTTTCACCGTTTAATCCCTGCTCCCGTGTGGTGACATGACACGATAAAAGGAAAGAGGAGGGATGGGGCTTATCTCAATTTGGCCTAGTGGGTCCCCACTTGGAGGCTAGCACGAGGGTATTAGTTCAGTAGTAGAGTGTGACCCTGATAATTGCCATCGTCCTAGGATTCCTAGATCAAGAGACAAGTCGCTCCTCTTGCCTAACACTCCTAGGAACTGACTGTCTCACGCCGTAACGAGTTGCCAAGGAAGATTCTGATAAAAGTGTGGAAGTGCTCAAGATCACATTCAACAAAAAAGAGGTGATAGTCTTGGACCAACCACCAACAATCTTTCTTTTGTTAGCCTGTCATAAGCTGTGAAGTAGCATCATCTCACTCCTTTCTTTTCCGAGAAGATGAGCTACAGTGATTCTATGAAAGAGGCTCGAGCGAAAGGCTTTATATTGATAGTGGAGCATGGGCGGGGGGGGTGTGGGGGGCGGGGTGGGGGGGGACTGCGTTGAAATGGGGTTGTGGGGCAGTCCTCAGCCACGTGGATAGTTCAACGTCCTCATCATCCATGGCACAATTGCATGGGTTCTACCCGTTTGAACCTTCATTTTTGTGTATGGGTTGTGTTTGTGTTCACTTTTGCAATATGGGTGGCTTGGCTCTGGGTTAGTGCATAATTTTAAAACCAATTCCGAATGTCACACACTTGCTGGGCAGTTTCTCTAGCGTTAGCTCTGACATTACCCACAAGGTGATTCCGTAGCACAGATTTTTTTATGGTAGATTCTGTTCCGAGCAATTGTGGAATAACAATAAGAGCCTTGAACTTTCCCTTTGTTTAAGAAAAATTTGGATATTATGCCTGTTGCCCACAAAAGTCAAGCTGTTAGGAGAAGAATATGGTTGAGGGGAAAAAGCATCATAAGTGAATAATATTAGTAGTTGATGCCTACATCACAATTTTTTACTCATATACCCATATTGTGCTACGTCACGTAAAAAGTTTAGGCCTAGTTCATATATCAATGAGGGTCTGATAGGTATAGATTGGGTGCGCAGACCAGCCTCATATTATTACTTACAACCCCAATGTTTGATTAAAATTATGCATTTTGAATATTGTCTCTTATATAATATGTAGATAAGGCATCACCAAATGTTAGCAATTGTTAATCCGGGGGTGGGGTGATGTTGGAAGAGGAAAGAAAGATTGAATATAGATAGACCTGACCTTTGCATTACTTACCCAAAATTGGATTCTTTCTGTTTTAATATTATGTTGATGAAACATATTTATATATGGAGTAATTCAGGCAATAGCGCCATTGTTTATACATTGCCTTGTCTTTGTGCCCTTGCCCCTATGGCTGCTATGCATAGTATTTATCATACAAAAGCGTGCTTCTTGTTAATACAGTGATATTGGCTAGCTCTGCATGATTAGGTGGAGTTATTCAAAACCTTTTTTTTTTCCTTTCCTTTATTCCCGCCAAACATTTTTTTTTCATAAGGTTATAAACAATGTCGAGAATCATAAAGGGGCCCTACCCAGTCCCATTTTTAGTGATGCCGAACTGGAAACTATGATTCCTTGAAAGTTCAAGATGTTTTCTCATATAAAAACGACCTCCTATTACCAGGGAAATGGCATCAACAGTCAGGGTTCAAAATATGTCAATCCATGATCGCCTACCAACACTATGCAGCGAAGCTGAAGAGCAGATTACCTTGTGAATGACAATACAGGGCAGAACTTAATGGAAAATGGGCTAGAATCCTGGATGAAGTTCTCAATCCTGGTGCTGGAATTTTGATGATGATTTGACAATGCAGTCATGGGAATTTAAGATGCCTCTCTCAAAACACAGCAGTAGATCGGACCTCTCTTTGTAATCTTGAAGATGCAAATGAAGAATTTTCAACCAAATTAAAGCTGAATAATCATTTGGACTTCCATTGTAAATTAAAGGATGAGTTGTCCTTTGTTTGTAGATGTCATCTTGACAGTCTAAAGGTTGGTATACTAGTTGAAATCTTTCTTTGAGTTAGGCTACAATCAATATAAATTTTGAACATTGCCTTTTTGTTAGAAGCTCAAAGTGCTACTGCTCTTTCTGTGGAAGATGCGCGAAAGTGGAGAATATAGAGATGGAAATTCAGGTTGGTAATTTGTCATGCTAGTCTTTGTAGTGAAACTTCTGTACTTTTATCCTATTCTGAACACATGGTTTCTAATCTTGTCACAAAAACAATTTATATTTGTGTACGAGACTCCCATTAATGGGTACTAACTGAGCGTGCTTTTTTCGTGTGACGTGGGACAAATGCCACGGATACTCCTCCTAATAGAAGTGAGCCCAAATTTAATGCTGGTGGAGGCCAATTTAGGGCTGATTTTATTTGGTTTGAAATAAAGTTATGAATGGTAAATTAGGGGTTAGGAGATTTGAGGTGTACAAAAGTAGAGGATCAGGTTTTGGGATTGGAATCCAAGATTTTAGGTAATATCCGTGAAAAGTGACATAGGGTTGTTTTCTTTTCAACACCCAAGTTGAGAAATTTTAGCAGGCAATGAATTAGATTATGTTTTGAAATAGGATCTCCAAGGTTGGGAAAAGTTTAGACCAGCCAAAAACAAGCGACTCTTGGCATCGCACCTTGGTTTCCTATTGGTATTCAACAGAGATTAGAATTTCTATGCACCCTACATGAAAAACTTCAGGGCTATGAAAGTTGCCTAAAACCTTATTGATATAAAAGCATTACATGACAGAATTTAGAACTCTTCCTTTTAGGATTTTGCCTTCCCATTTGAAAATCAAGACTTTGACTTCCAAACCCATCTAAATTCTAACAAAACCTATAAGTAAATACCTAATAACCATAAACTAACTTGTACGAGGATCATGGGCTACCCTCTACAGGTATAGTGAATGTCCAAAAATCCTGTTAATTATCAATAGTGCTAACCTGCAGAACACTGGAAAACTTATGAGAGACTGACTGGTTAACTATCCTAAATAACCATAACATAAGACACTATTAAGGCGAGGAATATAACTGCTCCCAGTTCCTATGGGTCACAACTTGAAAGTGGGCCAACTTTTGGTTTAGCTGCTTTCTTGAACTTGCTTTTTCTTACTCCTCTCGTGGACTGCATAATTTATAGTGTTAATTAAGAAATGGATTACTCCAACATTCTTTATTGAGGAATGGATTTGCTTTGTTAATAAGATATGCATGAGTTGGTGTTGTGAATGATGGGAAGTCAGCAAGTCATCTCTTCATTCATGTGAGATCACTAGAGATTTATCTGATTGTTGACATGTTTGGAGTTGTTTGGGATTTTCCCAAAGACGTTGCCAATCTTTTTTAATCTTGGAGAGGATAGGAACATATTTGAAAAAGTAGAAGATAAGTTTTGGGATTCATAGAAGGAAAAGAGCTAAAATATGTCGGGTGGTTTGAAAAATAGTAGCTTGCCTGAATGTGAAAACTAAAAAAAAAGCAATCCCTCCCCTTCTGTTACCGACTTTGACTCATATCTTCGGTATACCTCAATTTGAGGCCCTAGGCCCCCGACAGCTATACCTTTATAATGTTTTTATGGTTAATGGAGGACCTATTATGGAAAGGGCCTATTGGCCTAGGGTTGATTTAAGCTTTGATTTGCTAGGGTTTTGGAATGGAAAATTAACATTTTAGGTCAATAAAAGTACCCCCTGAGTAGTAATTAGGTCTTTCGAGAAGCAAAAAAGAAAGCAACGAAGAATACTAATAAAAATCTCAATTCCTATAAATCACTCTGCTCACTATTAAAAAGAAAGATTACTTGTATATCTATTGGCTGGTGGCTCTCTTAATTCTTATTGGGCATGACTTGAAAATTAGGAAAGTACCGACCCAGTAAGACCACCTATACTCTGGACGTGATTATTTGAATAGCTTGAAGTGCTCTTATCTGAGCTAGCCATTATATTTTGGGGCTGACCGGCAGCAGAAAGAGAGGCTGCTTCCTTTTCATTGATAGTGGGAGGAAGGCCACGCCTCCCACGGGAACTTTATTTCACTATGCTATTTTTTTTTTGGAACTCTATTTTATCCACCCTAACAAACTTTGGCAGACTAGAATATTGTAAATCTATTAAAGACAAAATAAAAGATATAAATAATAATATACTTATAAGAAAGGTTTAATTAAAAAATATATGACTCGTAATACAACTCCTTCATGTCTGTCAAGTTTTTAATACTCTTGACCATAAAGCCTAATAAACTAGGCTTAACATATCCAACGGTATTTTACATAAAAGAAACATAAAAATTGGACTGAAAGCAACCCTATACTTCATTAAAGAATGGCCCCTAAACAAGCTCCAAGAAAAATTACTAATGTGACCCTTCTCTTCTTTCCACACTATATAAAATGTTTTTTTGGGAAAGAAAAATAAATATATGGGTTTTAGTTGACGAAATGAAACTTTCAACTGTTGGCCAGCTTTTTGTTTAGGTGAGGTGAGTTATGAAATGTATGGTTCAAGTTCTAATTTCTTTAGAAGGACGAGTGAGTGGGAACTACTTTGCGGAGAACGCATCATTCCCATATGTTGAATGGGAATGTAGTCTGCCACATGCTAGAATTTTGCATTTTAGGAGTCGACATATATAGATTACATCATTACACTAGTATAATTTAAGGTCCTTGTAGAGCAATTTTCGTTTACTAACAAGACAGCTAAGAAAATATAGTCTACTTTTCAACAAATTGTGTAAAAACACATTTCTATCATGGCTTATTATTTTATAGCTTATCTAGAAGAACTCTACTCCATAACGATTATTTTGCATTTTTTCTGCCAAAACTCTCGCTCTTACGAGATTTTAGTTCATTATATTTGAACTTTTTCTCCTACAGAACCTTTAGGAAATAAATAGCAAAACAGATTTGGATTGCTTTGGATGACTAAGGTTTTGGAAGGAACGTGTAACCATGTTTCAGAATGTGCTTCTAAATATAGACTGCAAAGATATTACTATTTTTGGTAGCACTAGTTGGGAGTGGGACACGTTGGAAGATTCTTCAGACTCCCTGGTTTCTGCCTATTGAATGATGCTATGGAAGAATATAACCTTCTTCATTGGTCTGAGCCCAAAATGTAATTTGTCTTTTCGTAGAACATTTGGTGGACTCGAAATTAACTGTGAATAGATTCGAGGATGGTTACAAAGGATTTCATTATCCATCTTCAATCTTCAAAGTGGTGTGAATATGCAGGGGTAATTTTAATGTGGAGTACATGCTGTGCTCGAAAATCTTAAATTATGTCCACTTGGCCACTTGATTTTTTTCCCCTGTGTGGATATTTGTTACGAAATTCATGGATGGTTTTCACGTATAATTAACTTATACTACTCTATCATTGTCTCTACAGGAGGCCTGTAAGGAACTTATCAACGAGAATATAAACTCCAAAAGAATATTCCAGAATATTCAACACAGGAAGATATTTGCTTAAAAGGATTTTGATGTTCTCACGAACTGAAGTTCGGAGACTGGAAGCAGAATACACTATCGAGAGATTGCATTGAGTATGTATCATTTTCTTTAATCTTCAAGGGATTTTCAGAACAAACTGCCTAGTATAGAAAGCTACATTCTTCTATATGCAAATATGTTTTTCCTGACTATATTTTTTTAACAATTTTGGAAGATGTGCCATTTTAAGTAGGAATATGATTTTGGATTATTTCAAATGATTATGTGGTTGTCTGGTGACGTATTAAAGTTGTCTGTGATCACTGGAGACGTACACATATGAGTGTGATTAAGGATTACTATGTTACTTGATTTTAAAACATCAATTAACTG
>VIGQ01000757.1:62500-64157 GCA_009663005.1 Actinidia chinensis
GTGAATGTCTTGTTGATGACAAGAGCTCCCCAATCCAAAACGTGTTGAAGGATCGGATTCATAATTAGCAACATCAAAACGGAAAACATTGTGTATATTGGCCAACTTCGGTGGTCAAAAGCAAGACATTACGTACTGGCTCCAACACAATCAAGAATCTCAAACGGAACCAATTAAACCTTGGCTATGCCCCAAAACAATTAACACTTTTCAGTTAAAACCTTCAAGAATACGTCTCCCAACGGTAAACCTCTAAGTGACATATCCTTCGATCGCATAATTTTTTGACGAGTATGCTGTATAAACGTTTCCTAATCAAGACTACTTTCGGTCATATCACGAACCCAATAGACTTTGCAAGTGACTGCCTTTTCCCAAACGTCGGTCCAAAAAACCGGTGACCTACCCGGGTGTATCTTATAAACACTTTGAAATGGCCTCCTACTGCGCGCTGAGAAAGTGTTTATTGTCGCGAATTCCACTCAGTGAAAATGCTCTCCCACGATCCCCGAAATCAAGCACACATGCACGAACGATGTTCTCTTAGAATTTGAATAGTCGGCTCGACTACCGTTGGTTGAGGTGTGAACCCTTGTGCTGCGCTCCAATTTTGAGGCAAGAGCTGACTTGTATCCCTTTCCCAAAGAGGAGATAAACACGCACTCTCTATCAGAAATGCTAGATACCGCAACTACCCATAAAAGTCGAACAATTTCACAAAGTTAATATGATGCTTAGTTCCCTTGCACTCTCAGTGTTTGATAAAAGAGCTTCAAAACCTTTTACCATTAAAAAAACACGCTTTGATGTAAAACTTATTGATTTAAAGTCCCCCCCAATCTTCCGACCAATAACATAGTTAAAAATGAGAGGAGGGTTGAGTTAATAAGAGAAGAAACTCACTGTACCAAAGTGTAAGAAAGAATCGAGATTTGGACCTTATTCTCCTTAGATTCATTAGTTACATCACCATAGTAGAAAGAAATAAAAAAAAATATCCAAATCCAAAAAATTTTCTGGCTGTAATCTCTATTTATTCATTCATCACTTATTAATTACTTCGGTTTTTTAACATTATTTTCTGTGGAGAAAGGGAACTATGGTATACGGAGTAGTATAGTATTGTGCTAGATTGATTACAGATTACGTTTGCAAAACCAACACGTGGAAAAGAAGCATGATACTACAATTTAAAATAAATAGCCCCTCTAACAACAACTCAATGAGTAGTGTTTAATATGTAAATAATGTTAAAAAAGTTACAATTTTAATATACTTTTTATATATTTTAATGTACTTTCACATTTTAATACACATTCTATACTATAGCCATCGGTCAACGGGATGTGATTGTATTTTCTAAACAAATATAGCCAAAGAGGGAAAAGGTCCACTTAAAGTGATATGTACAACAGGATAAACATCAATCAATAGTTAGGCCAAGTTTGGCATAAATTTTTTTTTAGATTTTTTAGGTGCTTTGATTTTGCAGTTTTTCCATCTTTGAATTTTTTCTTTGTTTAGTAAAAAAATTATACTTTTTTATTTCTTGTTGACAAGAAAATTTGAAAATGAAAAAGATTGTTCAGATTTGGAATAGAAAATCCACTAAAATACAAAAAGAAATAGCTAATTTATCTAGTAAAAACTGTTTTTT
>VIGQ01001352.1:5000-7500 GCA_009663005.1 Actinidia chinensis
AAATTCCATCGTGGGTGAGACTGAGATTCGAGAATGACTGGCTTATGGCTTCACTTCCGAGGAGTGTGTGCTGGTCAATAGTATTAGCCGAGTTGCGATGGGGAGGATTGGGATTTCAAGGTGTGTCTTCCTTGTTAGAATTGCATATTTCACATTTGCAGAGTTTAAATGAATTGCCACCGAGTGCGTGCCTTGACAAATCTGGAGAAGCTGACCATAAAGTAATGTCCTACACAATTTTGTCTTTTTCCCTGATGGCCATTACCTCTAACTAACAAATTCTGAAGGAGTTGACCCTAGAGTCATGTCCTAACCTTTTTGTCCTTTTTTCTCTGATGGCATACTCCTACCTTGGATTATTTTCTATCAAGTACTGTGAGAAACTAGTTGTTCCCTTAGCAGCGGAGATGGAGCGATGCTACACTTCCTTGGAAATTTGGATTTAAGGGGATGTGATACTATCACACACCTACCGCTAGATTTCTTTCCAAGCTTTCGTTTCTAACATCTCGTTTGTGTAACCTTGAGGCCTCTTTCGATTCCAAATGGAGTGGGCTCCAGATTTTGACATCACTCGAGGGAGTTTCATTATGAAACTGCCGTAGTATGGTATCTTTCCCCAAGGAGGATTACCCGCTACTAATCTGACCGATGGTTTAGGATTGAGAGTTGTTGTGTAAGAGATAATGCTCCCGAGCCAAGTCAAACACAAAGATAACATCAATATGTGAGAAGATCACTCCTAGAGATATGAACTTTGTAAATTCAAATTATTGGGAGAGATATGGATAAATGTAATTCAAACTAAGTGAGGATTTTTGGGTTGTTATCGCTTATCTTGTAATCAACTATATGTTATAAATACAAAAGGGGACACCTCACATGTATGTGTGGAGCAGAATATTCATCAAAATTATTATGTTTTATGGTATAAGAGCTTAAAGACCATCGGTCTGACCATGGCCTCAGATTCTCCAACTACTTGTAAACCCCCCACCTGATCAATCTTCCCACATGGCATCCCCTACAAATCTCTCCAATTTTATTACTATAAAACTCAACAAAGACAACTATTTATTAGAAGGCGCAGATCATGCCATATCTTCGTGGTCAAAACAGTTGTCGGCTTGATTGATGGTGCATCAACTCCTCCATCATCTTTCTTGCCCCCTGTGGAGGATGTTTCATTACCCAACCGTCACTTCACACGATGGTTCTAAGCAAGATCAATCATCTCAGTTTGACGTGATATCCTCTCTGTCCGAAGGTGTCCTGACTCAAAATCGTCGGCCTCTCCACATCTCGGCAAGTCTGGTAGCCTTTGAGGCATGTTCTCTGTCACTCCAGCCCGAGCACGCAGCAAGTTTCAAGCTCTCTAATCTTTAAAAAAAGGGGGATCTCATAAACAGAGTATTTTCAGAAGGCAAAAAACCTATCTGATACTCTGCTGCCATGGCAAACCAGGTGGAAGACTATGACATTATCTCCTATCTTCTGGCTCGGTCTTGACACAGCCTATGATCCCCGTATTACGTCCATTACGACAAGGGTAGATCCCATGACAATTGATGATGTCTTCGGCCACCATTAAATTATGAGGTGCGTCTGAACAACAACCTCCGTCGTGACATTGGCCAGTAGCATCTTGGCCAATATTGCCAATCTCGGTAAATCATTCAACAACCGCAACAATGGCAAGCGCGGACGTTATCCTCTAGTAATCGTAACCGTGGCCGTGGTCGAGGTCGAGCGTACCTTCACCCACCAATTCTCAATCATTCGTGTCAAGGTCAGGTATGCGGTAAATTTGGTCAAAAAAAAAAAAATTCTTTGCCCACTCTCTTGTGGTATCGCTTTGATCAATCTTTTCAAAGCACTAAGCCATCACCTACTGCCTTCACGGCTACGGCTCCCCAAACAATGATGCACATGGTATGAGACTTCTGGAGCCATCATCACATCACGAATGAATTCAAGAATCAAACATGAAGCGAGCCTTATATGTCCAGACCAAATTCAAATTGGTGATGTACAGGTTAAATATCACCACATTGGCTCATCTACATTACCTTCACTTGTAATTCAATTGTTACTGAAAATCTTTTTGCTGTGCCGTTAGTTTGCAAAAAAAATTTTAATTCAGTAAATAAATTCACTACGACAATGATGTTTCATTGAATAACTCATGGGGATCTTTCTTGCTCAAGGACGCGGACATCGAGGAATGAACGCTTATACGCGGCAAGGCTGAATTGATTATATCTTTTGCTCTTCAACGTGTCTTCCCACCTCAAGTCTCAAGCACTATTTACACCAGTGCTCACTAAACTTGGCATGCACGATTTGGTCAACCCCTCCATGCAATTAGTTCGTAGCATTATTTCAAATTCTCGTTACCTTGTCATCAAATAAATTTTATGGTGTATGTCCTGCTTGTCAACAAGGCAAAAGCCAATCAATTACCTTTTTTCTATGTCCACAACCATTTCCCAAAGGCCCT
>VIGQ01001352.1:12500-17500 GCA_009663005.1 Actinidia chinensis
TCGGATTTCTTGTCAAAGCATTGTTACACATTATGCACTAGAAGTGTCCTATAAGTCCTTTTTGTTCTTCTTTGCATATCCCTTCAAATCCTTTTAAGTCAACCTCTTCACCTTGCTGCACCAATGGGTCAGTAATTTCAAATTCTTTCATCACAATTTTCTTAAATTATGAATCATCTTGGATCTCTGTTAGGGTGTAAATCGATCATCACTAAAATCAGATAAGGTCCTTTGCATACTGTCTCTCCTCTCCCCATAAAATAAGGCTCACTTGGGCGTTTTGAAAACATGAAACCATAGTCCTGATAATAGCCATCAAGCTTGCTATTTCCCATGCAACGTGGTGCATGAACGTGGCTTATATGGTTTACGTAGCCTTGACACCTTGATCTTGCCCTTAAAGACATGGCTTGGTTTGCTGCAGTATCCTTTGTACAACAAGTTGAAGCTTTGGATTTTGGGATGGGGTCCTCTTCATGTATACTTGGTCTTGTATACCCATTTCGCCAAGGTTCTTTGCAACTCACACTCACTCGGACATCTCCCACGTTTGATTTTTCTGTATCATTGTTATTTCTTCACCATTGTCTCACCCTTATTCATTCTTTGACCATGCTTCATTCAACTTTCCGTGGCTTACAGCAATTAAGTAGCAACACACGATTTGGCGTACCTACCATTTCTACAAAGGAGAAACATTGAGGTGAAGTACGTGAAGGTTTTGTATTCTTGGACTAGCCGTTCTGTTTGATGGGCTTGCTTCGTTTCTTTCTTATCATGTCTCTTGATTGATCATTATTTCAGACATAAAACTTTTCAATGCTACCATCGTCTCCACACAGTTCATCAAATACTACATCCCTAATCTGAATTGGAGACTTTTGTCGGGATCCAGCCCATTTCAAGCTCAAACAAACCAATTGACGAAAGCCCAAGAAGAGGCCCATTTAGAAGCCCAAGGCCCCAGTCCAACTTACCTTCAATTGAGAGGCAGCATTCTCCTTCTATATGCACAGACATGTGCTTTATTTGTAGAGACAAAAGTCTCTGTAGGCGGAGAGAACTAGCGGAAGAGAGAGAAGGAAACTCTGAAGAATTGTCGGAAGGCTGCTCTCCATGGTCAAGAATGGAGGCATGAATAGCTCAGTCATGAGCTCTCTTCTCTCTCTTAGCCTATACAATTCAGAAGGTTCCAGAGAGAAACCGGTGGCAAAGAAATGTAATCCTTGGGGATTATTGAGAGCACACATCATATTGCTGTGTGCAGAGGGGGCTGGAGTGAGGCTATGTATTTTGGGGGAGAGTGCTATGGTGCTAGTGATAGCACCGGAGATCTGACAGAGAGTGGACTAGAATTGGATAGCTGTGAGAGCAAGACAGTGACAGATGGTGATAGATAAAAGAGTGCTGAGAGGTGAGTGGAGATGAGCTCCCTCCCTATTGGTACTCATTGTAATTCCATTTCTTGAGATAGTTTGAATATTGGTTCCTCTCCGTGATGTAGGCTTGTTTTGCCGAACACTAATCTTGTCCTTGTGTTTGTGGTTGATTTGGCATGTACTGGTAACTCGTTTGGCACACACTTGATTATTGGTGGGTGCAAATTTTTGCATTTCATTTGTTTGAATACATCCTTTTGTTGAATTGGACATTTAAGTATTTTTTCCTCCCAACTTCAAAGCAGTGAATGATTCAAGCTTTGAATGGTAGATGCTTCTTAAACACCATTCCATTTCTTGTATTAGTGGATGAAAATCTTCCATCTCTCAAGCTTGAAAAATTACTGAACGGAATTTGCACGTTCGGTTTGTGTTATTGATCCGATCACTCATCTATGATTCTAGATGTTTCGTATTTTTTCTGTCCCAATGCTCTAAATGAATAACTGTCTCATTCTCAAATTGGTTTAGTTTCAATAGAACTGTTGCGGTGCTTGCGTATAACAGTGGACGGTAATTTTTTTTGTTGGACATGGTTCCCATTTTTTACTCCTTTTACTTGTTCAACCTTTATTCTTGTCTTATGTTTTCAGGCCATCAGACGGTTTTGAGGAGTCAGTTTCTATTATGCATCGTGCTCCAACAACTCTCTCGAAACATAAATTCTTAGCTGCATTGATTATTCTACTAACTCCATCCAAGGCCTGCTGCTCTGAAATCGGTTTCCAGCAAGAAAGATTGGGTAGAAACAGAGAGTCTCTACCACAGCAAGGAAAGGCTTTAATTAATCACATATTGCGTTGCATGAAGTAGCCGTCCCACCCGTTACCTGCTTCCAGTCATCCGCGCCATTGCTGACAGCGCGGATTGGAGAAGTCCAAAGAGGCCAGGACTTGTACGACCACCATGCTGTCCCCTTCCGCGGGATCTAAGAGCATGTCGACATGTAAAATGAGAGTGTGTCAAGCAAAAAGGCTTACGCTACAGAAGAGGACCACACTTTTAAAGTCTGTTTTATAACGTCTAGTGCTCCCGCTAGACCACCTGGACCTCTTTCAAAAATCCCTCTAAGATCAACGCCCTCTTGATTCCCAGGAGGTAATGATGATCTCACTGGCCATTTTGAACCACACCACATGCTTTTTGCATAATGTTCCAAACTGTTCGAATTAGTTGTGCTTAAACCAATTTTAATACTCTCTTCTCTCACACCACAGTTTCCTTGATACACTTTTATTTTGGATGTCTCACATTATTGTCTCTTTTAAAAAGTCAAAGCTTAATTTCTTAATTTTTAAAATTACCTGGCGGAAATATATTCAAATCGAAAGAAATTAGATAATGTTAAAAGTTAAAGCTTCAATTTGAATTTCAATAAATTATTACAACATTCCTTAAAAGTCGAATTAACCGAAAGGGCTAGATGTGATGAATGTAGTACCACTCAAGCACTACAATCTAGTTGTATTTTTATTGCTTTCATGAAAAAAGGTGTTGAATGCTTTTCGGTGCCATTTTGCCTCTTTTCACTTTTCTTTTTCTTTCTCCTTTTCCCTTTATAACTTGTACATTGGCCATACATAGGGATTATTTGTAGCAATGCTCCACACGTATGTACCCACCACCAATTAGCAACACTTTATGATGTGGTAATGCTAGAATTTTCTCTTACGTGGTGTAACAGTGCCAACTGCTTTGGGGAGTAAAAATCAGAATGGGTTTTGTTTGTTCGTTCTTTTTTAAAATATCGTTGAGTTCCATCCAATACTAGTGCCAGATTTTTTTTTGAGATTATGGTGCATCTTAATGCACTGTATTGTCATCTCTGATAAGGGAATTGGGATTATGTAAAGCCTATCTAATAAGTTCATGATGGGAATGACATTTTTTTTTTTGAAATAATGTTTTTGATTTGTGAATGCGACATATTCAATCTTTGGATTTCTATTGCTAATCTCTCAACAGAACTCTAGCACAGCCAACTGTCATGAAGTCCCAACTCAAATCCTTCAACAAGGATCGTGCTGGCCTTTTATGTTGTAATGTTTCCCTTTGGTGAAGGTAAATTAGAGGCGAAAAATAAAATATAAGCTTAGATTATTACCCTTTTTTTCTTTAAGCTATAAGCAATTTCCACTTTTGCCGATTACCTATTTTAATCTTTTTAAATTTGTACCTTAAACTAACCTTCCTATTTGGCCAATTAACCACCCCGCATTTTCGATTTTGTTATAAAATGGATAAAAAATGACATCTAAGTGACACGTGTTGACATTGGTGGGACACAGTCAATAAATAATGATGTATGATATTGTTTCAATTACCCCCTTGACGCATAAGGGAGTTTTTTCTATTGGCCCCTGACCATTTCCATTCTTTTTCGAACACTCATTAAATTGTGTGTCGGGAATTTTTTCGTACAATTTAATTGGTATTTTTAAAAGAACCTAAATGTTTAGGGTGCAATAGAGAAAACCCTTATAGAAAATAAATTAAAAAATAAATACGACATATTCCCCCGATAACTTTTGACCAAATGTATCAATTACAACTTGTACTTTTGATAAGGTTCTCCACTTTTGAGTTGTGGACAATACACATTCATTTTTGCCCCTCTCACAAACCATTGAGACCCCCTTAATTAGGATTTTAATGTTTTTTTCTAAAAACCTAATTAAGGGCTGGCCCATTTATTTGTGAGAGAGCAATCAGTGTATTTTTTTTACACATCACTTTTGGGTGTGTAGCCACTCATTATTCTTTAGTATTTCTCATTTTCTTTTTTCTTGTATATGTGTCTATTAATTTGGCATGTTGTTTTTTTCTTTTAATTTTGTTTTTGTATTTTTTTTAATTACAAAAAAAAAAAAAATCAACATAATGTGTCATTTCGTTTAGGTCACTTCTTATGTGGTGTTTTTGCAGCAGAAATGCTCTAGGTTCACACCGATGTTTCGTGGTTTTACCGATGGAATCAAACGACGCCACTTTGAGTATCACAATGGTTTTTAGTTTCTTCCCGGTAAGAAACACTTAAGTGAACGACGTCGTTTTGATTTTTTTGAACCAAAATGACTTCGTTTTGGTTTCATCGATAAAATATCGGTAAAATGTGAATGTAGCTTACTGTTTTGCAAAGTGGGTATTACCACCCTCCTCCATGTTATTACTTTGGGTTTACTACCCACTCTTTGTCCCCACTTATTAGCATAATGTTTAAGTCCCGCCTTGGTGAGCCACGACAGAGACGTGTGGGTGGGTGTTTGGAACTTATCATAAGAGTTGACTTCCACAAACCAAGTAACTTGGAGAGCAAAAACACAATATTGTCCAGTTTTTGCACAATAAAATCAATCCCTGAGTTCTTTGCAAATCTCTCTGTTTTCCTTCATTTTCGAAAACAGACGAAACTGCGGAGGTCCTTGTTGGAGGAGCATTTCTCTCGGCCACCCTTCAGGTGCTTTTTGACCTTTGGCTTCTCCCGAGTAGTGACTTCTTTCGGGGACCAAAGCGGAAACCATTACGGATACAAACTCCTCCAAAAGCTGACTTTTCATTGCG
>VIGQ01001352.1:37500-50000 GCA_009663005.1 Actinidia chinensis
GGGGGTTCTTACATTTTATAAATTTATGATTTAACCATAACAAAGAATATACTGTATATATATCTTTGAGCTGCTTGTGATCTCAAACGCCAATCAAAGATTCCTCCACAGGGTATGATTGGGAGGCCATATTATTTTTACTCTTACTAAATAATATATGTGACAATCTTACCACATGGTGATAGTTTCTAACCCATGCGAACGAATACTATTCATTTTTGCCCAATTCATAATGGTATTAAACTATAATCAATCCAGAATTCACCACAGACCTAATATAGTTCGTTCAGTAAAATTAGGCATGAAAAACAACAATTTAGCATTCACTCTTTGGAGTCCAGTCAGTCAAAGCCGATCATCAGAATGTCCAACAAGCTTATCAAAAATTACCCAACCTGCCAGATTCCTACAATCTAAACGCACAATATTATACATATAGATATATCTATATATATATGAGAGAGAGAGAGCGGGCTTACCTACAAGGTTGGGCGGCTCAACGGCAAGCGGCGATGCAGATTTGACCTGGTGGCAGCGATTCAGTGGCATGGAATGGAAGGTAAGGGAGTCGGGGAATAGATGAGGTTGATAGGATATGGTGGTAGCGGCGGCGGTTGAGCAACGGCGCGCTTTCGTATCTCCGCCCTGACACCCACACCAATTCCTCTCGGAGCTGCAAGCAAGTGCTTCAAAGATTGCAAAGCCCATTGAGCCCAAATCAAAAACTGGAAAATACGATAATAATACTAAATAAATAAATAAAAAATATGAAATTATAAAAAGAGACCGGGGTCGACATTCGCAATATTTTTTACTCTTACTAATAATATTTTACTTCAGTATTTGAATGAATTTTAAAAAATAATAATAATTCACAAAGTGTATTTAGAGTTGTTTTCAACCCAACTCATTTATATCTCTATCTTAATAAAAATAAAACATCAATTTTTTACTTTTTCTCAACAAAAAAAATAGATTTATAATCTTTCATTTTTTATTAATATATTTAAATATTATCTCATTTAAAACTCTCATCATATCTTTTTTTATAATATTAATTTTATAAAATATAAATTTAAAATTTAACTTATTTTACAAAAAATTATAGTGGAAAAAAATAGATATAGGTCAATTGAGATCAATTTTATTACTTATTCAAATAAAAGTTGCTATCATGCAGAGAACTTTCACTATTCAATACAACTCTAATACAAAGTCCTCAATTTCATCTACATTTTTGAAAAAAAAACTCCGCTAATATTCTCTCTATTTTTCCTCCAAAAATTAAAATACGAAATTTTAAGTTTTAATTAAATATATGTAATCATTGGATATCAGGTAAAAGGTCTCGTAATTATCTTTTCCATAATGTTAATTTTATAGAACATATATTTATTAATTAAAATTTTTATATTTTTTAAAATAGTAGTGGAAGAGAACATAGAGATAGGTCCCTCTGTTTTTTAATAAAGTTTGGATCCTTTGTTTGAGATCTCTAAATTTTAAAGACATTAAAAAGAGTTTGGTATCGAGCCCATTCATCTCAAAATGGGGTTTGGGGGGGGGGAGTTGGTTTTGAGATATTCTAATTCTAACAATTAGAAATTGTATTTTTAATTTTAAATAAATTGATTTCAACGTTTTTAAATGTTACGATTTGTCCAACCACCCATCAATTTTTATTGTTATGTAACTAGATACACTAATTTACTCTAACCCAAATAATGTTAAAATAACGTGGTTTACGATGTAAGGAGGCCACTTAATAGCTCTAATCGTTACAATTTGGGACCAATATCGAGCAAATAAACTTAAGAGAGTGACAATTTTTTGGCAAAGCAACCATGGATTCAAAAGTTAAAGAAATAATCTAGACTTCTGAATCCTTAATAAGTATTGTTATTACAATTTAAGAGGCTACATGTTGTTACTCTACATTTTTTTCTAGCCCATCCAATTAGTTTTATCCAAAGTACAATCGATAGTGACGAATAGTTGAAATTGTGAACAGTTAAAAAGTATAGAGTTAATTTGTTTAAATAAAAAATCTAATTTCTTGTCAAAGTTAACCCCTGTGATTTATTTTATAATTTTTTCTAAATTTTATTGTTAGTAGTGGTGGTACCACCGTAGGAGTGGTGGTTCATTGACCTTAGTAATAGTAAGATCACAATAAGTGATAAAAATAATCATGTAGTGACAAGTTATGTCCATAAACTTGGGTAAAAAATAATTATAAAATATATAAGTACATATCAATGAGAGCAAGTTTTTACCATCAAAAGATATATTTGCAGTATAATTTTTTTTATTTATTTATACATTCCTAACAATTTTTTCTGTCCCTGGGTCAATATTGAAAATATTGAGTATTGTGCCACGTGTATTATTAAAATCTTCATAAAAGTATTAGTGAGAAAAAATCATCACTTGCCGACGATTTTCATAATATTTCTTACAATCCATAAAATAGGAAGATTTTGAAAAACTTAAGTGGGCCATGGCCTCCTCGACCCTCCCCTGCTTTTGGTTCCCTGGTCTTTGCCTTCTTTTTAAGACTACTTCCTGTGGAATGCCATTGATGTTGACTGTTACAACAACAAGAAGGAAGACTCTCACACTACCACCAATACACTACGACAACCACCACAACCAGAGCAACATAAAATCGTCACCACTTCGATGCGGAATGTTAACGGCTGAAAACCCCCACGACTACAATGAAAACTAGTAATACGAGCCCCCTAAAAGAGTCCCAATGAATAAAAGATAAGACATGACACAAACATAAAAGTATAAGTTCATGTCAATGTCATAAGACCTCGGACTTCTCCCCCATGAGGAGCTACTCAGCGCAATCCATGGTCCATGGGAATCGCTCCAAAATTGAAAGAAACGTCCAGTGTAAACACATACCCAAATTGAGTCATCTCCTTTTTTAGCATGGTCCTCGGGATCGATCCAAAATTGAAAGAAACGTCCAGTGTAACATACTCAAATTGAAGTCCATCTCCTATTTTATAGATGCAAGTAAAATAGCTCTATATGATAGTTTAAGAATCCGAAATTAAGACTATCAATAAAAAGATCTGATTTTAAACTTATGCACAAATACACAAAAAGCCCTAGCTTTGTATTGTGCACATTGGCGAAGGCAAATTTCCTTCTCCAGTCGGGTCTTTTGGAGCCGTTTTTTCTTTAAAAAAATTATAGAATCTTTAGAAATAACTTTTTTGGTTAAAAAAATAACTTCCTCACAAATCTAATAACATTATTCCCTTTGTTGGAAACAATTGGTAAAAACAAACCACTTTGAGCCAAATTTAGTAGGACCCCACATGTCCTTTTTTTTAGTGGGTCCCAGTTGCTGTGTGTCTCCTCCATGAGGAGATGAGAACAATCATTTATTTGCTCAAATCCATGGAGTTTTTGAATGAAATAATGACTTCCAAAAGTAGGTAACCATAGTTATGGATTTTGGTGAAACCAAAGGCTATTCTCACATTGATTTTCCATGGAAAAAGTAATGGGTTTATAAAGCCTAGTTTAGTCAAAGGTTTGGGTCCCAATGGGCACCCCACTTTTGTGAAAGGGGAAGGACCTATGTAACCTATGGTTTGACTAATTACTCCACACGTGTGCGCTCGCGGCCGCCTTCCGTCCGGCTCGGCTCGGTTCGGAGCGGGTGCGGTGTGGGTGTTAATATAATAATTAAAAGTTTGGT
This sequence comes from Actinidia chinensis, assembly GCA_009663005.1. Taxonomy (NCBI): domain Eukaryota; kingdom Viridiplantae; phylum Streptophyta; class Magnoliopsida; order Ericales; family Actinidiaceae; genus Actinidia; species Actinidia chinensis. Next base: position 41,225 of record VIGQ01001352.1, read on the forward strand.
CTTTTTTAATAATTAATTTTTTTGTTTTGAATTTAAAAAATTCAAAATTTCCAATTGTACTAACTTCCATTAAGGCCTTGTTTGGCTGCGAAGGGTTTTTGTACTCTCCTCCTAAGGCAATCTTTTTGGCTGGACATTTCGAATGGGTGCCAAACTTTTCCTAAGGGGTGCGTTTGGCTGATACCATTTTTGAAAAGTGCGACATATTTCCTATAAAAAGAAATATTTTCTCTTTGATTTGATTTAAGTAGTTAGAAAAGGAAGAAAAATTCCCGAATTTCTATACTCTTCTCTCTCGGTTCTTCGACGAAGTGCTGCCCAAATTCCGACGTCAAATTCTGACATCTAAGTTTTTGATTGGATATTGCAAGCCGACTTGTTACCGACTGTTCATCGAATTTAGCAACTTTACAGATTTTTCTGTTCCAGGTTTCGGGTTAATTAATTCGTTTGATTTACCAAATTTACTCTGTTTATATGTGGTTGGAAAATTTCTGTGAAAATTCTTCTACTTATTTATGTGTTACTTGTATATAATTTTTTGTATAGAATTCTACAGTTGGGAGACATATTTTTCGGTTTAGAAAATACTGGTCATCCATAATCAATGCCATCTTGATTTTTTATAGAAACGATGTGAGTTTCTTGTATAGAATTTAATAATGTCTAATCTGTATGGAATTTGACATAAATTCTTCTTTGATTATCATTTCATATCATAATTCAATTGTACATGGAGAGAGTAGAATTTAAAGTTTAACATCCGTTGGCCTGACTTTTTAGTGCAACTTATTTAGTTCGTGATCATTTTAATCTGGAGATAGACTCCCGTTAGACCCCTGAGCACCTGTGTGGGGGGCGAATCTGTCCTTAAGGAAAGAGTGTTGAACACTCGACTTGATCACTCAATTTTTTTATTCTTCATGTTATTGTAAATTAAATTGGTTACATAATTGTTACGCAAATGGTTGAATATAAATTGTTTATATTCACATTAATTTAATTTACGCCCTGTAAAGCCAGTTCGATATCAATACCCAACAAACTTAAGACGATTTCTTTGTTAATATATTATTGATACTTGCTATGGTTAATCATCTGTGACTCCTCGCATATTGTAATTAATGTGTACAATTATTAAAGTCATATTTTTATTTCACAGATTTTGGTAAAAATTGTTTACTAATTTTCATGTGACAAACTTATAGTTTAAAGACCTAAGATATTGATAATTGTATCTATCCTTTAGTGATGGATAAAATAAAATCTAAAAATATGCAAATTGATAAAACTAAAATTATGTTAGTTTTTTAAATAAAAATTGCATAGAATGATATAAATTGCATAGTAAATGCCTAATTATGAAAAAAATTTTGTTTTGGACTTTATTTGAATAAAGGATTATCAAAATAAGTGGTGGATAAAATTTTGTGCAAGTAAGCAGATAATTGATAATACAATTTACTTATGTATCGTTGTACTACATGTTAATTTTTTGCCATGCTTATATGTTTGTTAAACAACTGATGAGTAATTTTAGCAAATTGGTAAATTGCTAAAAAAAAATTTGGATTAATGAAATGTAATTTCTTTTAGAATTAAAATGAGACTCTTTATGATTTTTTTTTCCCATAAGAAATGGGAAGATGTTAGCAAATTTTGCTAGGATTTAATTTGCATTTAGAAATTAATTGGTGGTTTATTCTAAAGTTTTTAACTTTAAGAATATGGAGTATGATATGGTGTGTGATGCAAAGTTTAATTGCTAAAGTTTTTTAATTTCTAGTAAAAATTAATTTGGTTATTCTATGGTTTATAATCATAAGAACTTTTCATCTGTTCCAGATTACTTGAGTATATGACACTTGGGAAGAAGTGGGTCAAAATTGGTTTCTGTGGGATGAGTCAGAAAATCCTGCACAACCATTGTCCCTCCTCCATAATACATACACACAATGTATCATGTTTTAACGGCCAGGATTTTGTTCCAGCAAGGCCTACTATGCAAAGTAAGGATGTTCCAAGGTTTGTGATTGGAATAAAGAAGCAGGACCTAGTTGTTATCGAAACTACTTGGGAAGATTCTACGTACTGCTCGGCAAGAGTGTCCATGTCCCACTTATTTTAAGAAAATTGTTGCTACAAAGCATCACCTGAAGTTCTCATGAGGTAACTTCTCCTTTTAGACCAAAAACTCTTGAGCAATCGCGAAAACGAACTCTGATATCCCGAGTTAAGTAGTGATTGAGAGACTTTCGTCTTGAAATCATATTTCCCTGATTCTAATTAGTTTCTTTTAGTTAGTTAACTTATGAGTTACTTTACTAACTTTGAAACTTTAAGCGACATTATTTGTATTTGGTTATATATGATGGATCTATGATGAAATGATAGATTTAATTGTTAATTATATTTCATATGTTTGTTTAAAATATAATAAAATAATAAAGGTAATCGATGGGACAAATATACTTATAGTAATTCATACCCTTTTGTTTGGATTACTAGGGAAAAAGTATATTTAAAGTCCTTCACACCTAAGTATAATTTTTTTAAATGGGGGTTGATAATGATGTAATAAAACATAGTGAAATTAGTAATATTAAATAGTGAAGACATCTCTTAATTGAGATAAGGATATGTACTTTTACTACTTTTGAAATATTCCTGAATAATTCAGAAAATGTGAGGGCAGTTGTAATTTATAAAAAATTCTTAGTCTTATAAAAAGAAATTATTTTTTTTATTTAATTCGTTTATAAGTAATCAAATTACAATTATGATTTTTGATTTCTAAATGCATGCTTTCATTGTACATATCACAAATATTGTGTTAATAACTGCAGAATTTAGATCAAGGTATCTTTAAAATCCCCTTAAATTAATGTGAATGTTTTATATCATTGAATTGAATAAACAAAAGTTTTTGCATTTAAATGCCGTGGTGATGATAAATTTCATCTAAAACTCAACTCTAGAATCATTCGTCTGATATTCTGAAACTAATATTTCTTCATTATAACTTGTTTTTATGAATAAGCAAGAAACCCTAGATTTTAAATCTAATGGTTGTAAAGAGAAATAGTTAGATGTATAAAATAAAAGAGTAATTGGATTTGATTACTTCTATTTTCTCAAGTAGAAAAAAATAAGTACAGTCTCACACTTGGAGTAAAGATATGTACAGAAATTCCTTATATTTAACCACAAAATAGTTTACATGAAGGTAGAATTATTTGGGTTATAATTGATCCTGACTACTGACTCAAGAAAACGAGGTTTATCCAAATGGATAAATGAGTAACATCTAAACTTAAAATATTGAATAGATATGTGAATGATATTAATCTCAAATGGTTTTTCAACTAATGATAATGAATTCACACAAGTAGAAAAAAAGGTAAACTATTTTTGATTGAAATAATATTAATTCAACACCCAGAGTTAATCAACTGGAAGGTGATAGTTTTTTTGTGCTATCACATGAGCATGTCACATCCACACCAATATGTATAAAATAATGGTATATGAAAAACTGGATTTATGAATCCGAAGACATAAGTCTATAAATGGCTAAGGTCTAAATTTGTTGCTTTACTTTTAACTTCTTAGTTTAAAAAAATGTTTGCAATGTGTATATAGCCAAATTATGTGAAAGAATCAAATCTAAGAAGAAGTGTGAAAAGACTTAATGTATATTGCTAAGACCTCAGTTTATGCAAATATTGGAGAATTTCATTAATGAACAAAATATGACTAACATGGTCTGTTAAAAGTCATAATCGGCAAGAAATTGTTTATCTTCACTGGGATTAATAAATAATATAAATAATCAAAGGATATTGGGAGATCATCTTACAGTCAGGCCCTGGTAAGAGATCTAAATTTATTCATCGAGGACTTTGGGCTTGAAAGCCTACTATCCTTAAAGTTACCTTAATGGCAACCCAACCTAGTTGACTGGAATCCCAAGATCTAGGTTCAATGGACCAACCGAATTAAGGTTTACTGAGTATAAATCACTGGGGAACTTTGTTCCATCCGTTCAATCTATGATGAAATTTAGTGATTAACCTGAAAAGTATTAGGATAAACTATTGCTTTTTAATATGAATGAGTATGGCAGGATACTCATATTATAGCTTATGCTTTTAATAATCCTTATAACTTGAATACCAAGTGGAGTCTGATACTCTTAAGAAATCCCCTATTAAAGTGGGAAGGGAAGGGAACCGCTTCTGTGATAATTGTACAGGCTTAATTCTCTAACGCTAACGCACTCATGAATCCAAGGTGATTCATGGGCCAAAAACGAACACAAACCGAGGATCAAACTTTGATAGGGAAGAAACTATTGAATACTATTGATTCGGTTTATATAACTGGCAGAACAGTTCAAGACATCATGTTTTCACTGGTCCCCAATAAACCCGATAGTATTTCATCTAATGAAGTTCAAAGCCAAAAGCCACCTTTCTTGATGTAGTGCCTTTCCGCTCTACTCTCTCTTTTACATTTGTGCATTAGCATCTCTTTGTGCATTATTTTTGTTTAGCCCTAAATCTCATTCATCGTGGGGATTATTGAAAAAAATTTTGGGGGGGTGGTGAAAAACACCAACTTTGAGCCAAATTTAAAAAGTTGACCCACATGGCCTTTTATGGGTCCAAGTTGGCTTTGTGTTCTCCCTCCATGAGGAATGAAGAACAAGCATTATTTGCTCAAATCCATGGAGGTTTGAATGAAATAATGGCTTCCAAGTAGGTACCATGGTTAATGAATTTTGGTAAAACCAAAGGCTAGTCCCACATTGATTTTCTATGAAAAAAGGGGTGTGTAATGGGTTTATAAAGCCTAAGTTTAGGTCAAGGTTTTGGTCCCAGGCACCCCACTTTTGTTGAGGGGAAGGACCTATGTAACCTATGTTTTGACTAATTACTACTTCCACACTCGTGCGCCGCGGCCGCCGTCCGTCCGGCTTCGTCTCGGTTCGGAGCGGGTGTGCGGGTGTGGGGTGTGAATATAATATTAAAAAGTTTGGGTCTGTTTTAATAATTATTTTTTGTTTTTGAATTTTTAAAAAATTCAAAATTTCCAGTGTAATACCTTTCCATTAAGAGGCCCCTTGTTTTGGCTGCGAAGGTTTTAACTCCTCCTAGGCAATCGTTTGCTGGAACCATTTTCGAATGGTGCCAAACTTTTCCCTAAGGGTGCGTTTGGCTGATACCATTTTGAAAAGGTGCGAATATTCTATAAATAGAGAATATTTTCTGCTTTGCTTTAAGTAGTTAGAAAAAGAAAAAAATTCCAGAATTTCCTATACTCTTCTCTCTCTCTCATTCGACGAAGTGCTGCCCAGATTCCGACGTAAATTCTGACAAAGTTTTGATTGGGATTTTCAAGCCGACTTTGTACCAGACTGTTCATCGCATTTAGCAACTGTTACCGATTTCCTGTTCCAGTTTCGGTTAATTAATTCGTTGGATTACCAAATTTAGAATTCGTTTATATTGGTTGGAAATTTCTGTGAAAATTCTTCTACTTTATTTATGTGTTTACTGTATGATTTTCTGTATAGAAATTCTACAGTTGGGAGACATATTTCTGTTTAGAAAATCTGTCATCCATATCAAATGCCATATTGGATTTTGATCAGAAACGATGTGAGTTGTTCTGTGTACTAGAATTTAATGTCATAATTCTGTATGGAATTGACATAAATTCTTCTTTGATTTACATTTCATATCATATTCATATTGTACATGGAGAGATAGAATTTAAAAGTTTACATCCTTTGGACCGAAGCTTGTAGTGCAACTATTCAGTGTCGGTGATAATTTTATCGTGGGGGAGATAGAAGCCCGTTAGACCCCATCGCACCTGTTGTGGGGGGCGAATCTTCTAAGAAAAGAGTGTTGAACATTCGTTGATCAATCATTTTTTTTTTATTCTTCATGTTATTGTAATTAATGGTTAACATAATTGTCCGCATAATATTGAATATACATGTTTATTTCACATTTTTATTACGCTTGTAAAGCACCTGTTGCGATAATAAATAACTAACATATTCTCCTATAAATTTAGAAATTATTTAAAAAAAAAGAAGTACAAGACTATATTTTGGTGAACTATCCTTGTTTGTTTTTAGAATTTGACCCAATTATCTTATCTTTTATAGTTTTTCTTAGAATTTTAGTAAAGTTCAAAATATCTTAATGTCTACTTTTACCATAAATTTTCATTTATACATAGGTTTTAAAAAAATTCAGCGGTTTTAAAAACTGAACCAACCGTGACCACCTAGCCCCAGCCTATAATGGTGTACAAGATTATGTTAAAATATTATGGAAGCAGGTTCAAGAGACCCCTCTCGCTCAACCATATATTCAACACTAAAAATTGTGGCCACAAACAATCTTTTACATTCTACACAAGATTGGTCCTCGCGCACCATATATTGGGCCCACACACGAATTTGCCGACAAACACCTTCACATTCATTTACTCAGTCTTCCGTAGGCTCACGTTTTTGTATTGTTATCACATATATAATTTTTGACACGTATGTGATACAAAACAAAGTCAAACTCTAGAAATTTTTTAATATTTTTTTAAAATTTTTCTGTGCCTTTGCGATGGTTTTAACATATTTGGAATTTAAAATCAGAAGTTTAAAAAAACAAAAATAAAAGCTCTAATTAATAACCCTTTTTTCAACTTTTTAATATGTTTTTTTTTTTTTTCCTATATACAAAAGGTGAAGGTGTGTCGCAAATATGCAGCTTTCAAGCATAAAAAAGAATGCCAAACACACACAAATGTCTTTTTTATCCAAGCTTTGTTTCCTTCCGAAGCCATAAGTTCCAGTTCACATCCTCTCTCTCTAGCTATTGTTCAATTTTTGCTGGCCTTTGTGATTTTCTATATAAGTAATATGACAATAATTAGTTAACAGTAGTATATATTGCAGTATTTTTATATTTTTTAAACTGTTAAAAATACATAAATGAACATAATAATAATTATTTTTTAATTTAATTAGGGCCATAATAGATATATATATATATATATATATACTATATTATATATATATATATATAATATTTGTGGCAAAAAAATTGGAAACCTTATGCCAAAAATTTCATCGATACCTACAATATCAATAAAAAAAGGTACAGTACTTTGTGTACGAAATTGACAACTTTGGCTTAAAATTCCATTTAAAAGGATGATAATTAAAGAAATTAACTAAACTTCCCTCCACCATGGTTTATTTCCAATTGGCACTCCTAATATTTTAAATTGGACACTTATATCCGTTAAAATACTTGGGTTAGTAGACCATGCCCTTTTGTCCGGGGATTGTTAAAATTTTGGATAAACCCACCATGTGATCAACACTGAATACATGATTGCCTAAGCCTAAAGGTGGTCTTTAAGACCATAAGACCTCTTTTTGTTTGCCTGACTGGACAAGTAGTCCTCCCGCCGGATTACTTGTCCTGATATATTGTTCCTGACTTAATTCAACCCACGCCTCGTTTGTTTTGCTTCGGACAAAACTTGGAAAAAAACTTCGAGTCATGCTGTGTCGAGTCAACTCATTAGTGAGTTAGCAAGTCCTATCCATGCACAATACAAGAGTCCTTGCAGCCAAACATGGAACAAATTTAGAATTTACAATTTTCAATAACCTATCAATTCTTACTTTACAATCTTTGTATCAACATTCCTTTAGAAGTCTTTACAATTCCATTTTGAAGAGAGAGAGGGCGCAACCTGGGCAAATCACAATAATCAGGCCTCCAGGAGTTGTTTAGTACTCTCTATCAGGTCGGCCATGTTTTTGGCAATCAAATTCACGGGATCTACGAAGGGGCAGTTCGAGGATTCGTAGAGTGAATATGAAGAATCAATAACCCATTTGCCTTGAAACAAATTATACATACCCACTTGCTGCTATTCTTTGCTCTCACTCAACTCATGTTGCTGAAGACTTGCTTTGGTCTTGCCTTTTGAATAGATAAAGACAACAAAAAACAAAGCTTGAAGAAACAGAATAATATGGGCTCGTACCCAAACCCATCTCGAGTTTGGGCGAAGATTAAGAGGGATGAGAGAAACAAAAGTTCTGAATGGTCTGTAGGGTGACTTATATAGAAGAGAGAGAGAGAGAGAGAGAGAGTTTGGGGTTTTCTTGCTGGGGTCACATGGTAAGTTTATTTCCAAGATATAATCGATCATTTTCCTTTTACATTGTAGCAAGACAATGAACAACAGTCCGCACATAACATGAAAGGGCTCATACCATAGTGCAAGCAACTCAACAGTCGAGACCATCGAACACCAGTCGACCAATCGATCACCATCGCTCCATTGCCACACCAATCGCACCACAGTCCCCAAATTGTCAACCCAATTTCAAGCACAAATTCAAATCAATCAAGCACAATCGAACTAAAACGAACTCATCGTTGTCCATACGTCGTCGTCGTCGTCGGGAGGAGGTGTTGTTTTAGGTTGTCGATGTCCATCCGTTGAGAGAGAGAGGGTCCATGGTGGGTGGGATGAAACGTCCGTCGTTGAGAGATGAGAGGGTTCACATCACTGAGTGTGTCCGCTCAGTCCTGGACTAATTGTTCCCAGCCTCCCCTGTTGGAAGAATAGTCCCCCATATATGGGACTTCGTATTCGCCTCGACTAGTTGTCCTAGTCATTTTCTGTAAACAAACACGTGGAACTGGAACCAACTAGTCAGTGCCAATCCCGCCTA
>VIGQ01000799.1:0-2500 GCA_009663005.1 Actinidia chinensis
ACTATATTAATAAACAACAAGAAAAGGGAAGTAACTCCTCTCCTTTACATCTTTCAGGTGGGGGGGTGGGGGGGTGGGGGTTTAAGAAAAAGAGCATCATGGCTCTTACGTGGAAGCAGTAATCTAACCACTATTTAATTTTGAAGAGATGTGCAAAGCAGCTCACCATCTATAGTCTGTTTAATTTAGCTTCTCAGCTTCTGGAAACTTGCAAGTAAAAAAACAATATAATGAAAAAAAGGAAAGAATTGTTTGGAAAACTATGTGGAAGAATTGTTGGAAAACTATGTCAAAACCTTTTTTGAGAATTTTAGCAACATAAAAAAACCCCATTTTTTTTAAAGCATTTTTATTTAATGGGTTTTTAATAAAAAAAATGGACTTTTGTACAGATGAAAATGATCTTAACAAATTGTGTTTTCAAGGTATACATCGTTTTGCAAAGAAGTGGTTGCCCATTCCTCGAAGATGTTTACCTTGGCTTTTAAGGATAGAAATGTTTTCCATAATAGCAATGCAAAGGGAGGAAAAGAGGACCCCCCCAAACACCCAGCAGGCTAAAGAGAGAAGATAAGACCACAATCAATTTTTTTCATTCAGCTAATGAACGGGTTAAGAATGATAAAGATTTTTTCCCCTAGACAGCAGCCCGGTTGATGACTTGGGAGAGTTGGACGGCCGTCCGTTCTTTTAGTGCTGACATGTCCATTTAAGAACTCAAACCTGCAAGTAATTGACAGTATAAAGTTAAAAGTGGGAAAAATTCTAGCCCCGACGGCTTGCATATAGAGCTGCTGGTTGTTGTATCGTATTGATAGCTGAGTTCAAAAGAAAGAACACGCAATAAGAATTTGTTAAAGATGAACTCTGGTATGAGAAAGCAATATAGATCAGCAGAAAGACTAATCCCCCCAAAGTGAAAAGTTTTAGCACGATACCCTAAACGAATTCCCAGTTCATAAATGAGAGTACAATTTTTCGAATTCTGCAATCCACCCAGGAGATCTCCCGTAATTAATATGCCAAGAGTTGAGGAAACTTCAAAAAAGGGAGGAATAGACTAGGCCGAGGGAGTGCTTATCGTCAAAGGTTAGAGGACTTCGAAAGGCGAAGAAAATGGAAATTCCCACTTTAAAATGACCAAGCAAAGTTAAGATAAAGGGTAACCGTCCCTTGTCCATTGTAGGGTTTTTGGAGGGATAGTGGTCTGTAATAAATCCACATTGTTTTCAGTCATTTTAAACAATCCTTCAAAACTTGGAAAGAGCCAAAAAAGCCACTTAACTATTAACCAGTTTGTACTGGCGCCAAGGCGGTATTCAGACATACAAACGTCGGACCCCTACCTCCATAGCCGGGGGAATCGGTGTACATGGTAGTTTTCTTCTTACGATACAACCAAACCAAAGAGGTAGGGGGGCGGGGTTAACAAAAAATGAACTCCAGAAAAACAAAAACCCAAAAAAAGGCACGAGATCATTATCTACTTCAGTTACCCACTATCAATCCTAACACATCAGAATGCTGGAAGTGGTGCAGCTGGGTACACAACGCAAAATTGGAGGTTGTGCAAGCTACTGTGCTTTCACTTGAACTCCCCACCATGGAGCTGGATTTTCGCAGGCCTCAACAGTTCAAAAGCCCTCAAAATAATCCCCCCCAACTATATTACAACAGCCTTTCTTCATTGCGGATTCTTTTGAACCTAACAGCAATAGGTGACTGGATTATTTTGCATGCATACATGTGCTTAATAAAACTCTAACTCAAGGATGACCAGATGCCAGTACTATCATGCTGATTAACGGAAGATCTCAAATTATGATATATCGTGTGAAAATGCCAGTACTTATGTAGAAAGTATGAAATAAGGGAAAAAATAGTGCAATGCCACCCCACAACAATATCAAGAAATAGCAATACATATCTATATTATTTTGTTAAAGGGAACACTCAATAGGTATGAACCCAAAAGTAAGTAATCAACTTGTAAGAGGCAATGTTTAATCCCCTGCATGCATTAAAATCAGCCACGGAGGTTTTACCGCAAAAATACTCCAACCACGTCAGTTTTTTCCTACACAGGAATCCCAGAACTATTGCATAAGTACGAGGGATTTCCATCTTTTTTCTAGTGAACCAATTTTTCACTTTCACACAACAATTCATCACCGATTTCTTTAAGAAAATTGCGGACAATAACATTTCCATTAGATACTGAATTCTCTCCATGTATATGGTTGTAATGGGTGGAAGGCTGAAAAGGAAGTTGGGGGATTAAAATTCCTAGCTGCCCTTCATATGGATATTCCTTGGCTTTTATAAGTTACTTTTGCATCTGCCAATTCATTATACTTTAACACTACTTAAAAGCCCCCACTCTCTTTATCTCTCTTCCCACTGCGAACAAGTTCATCTACAAACATTCAACTACAACAAATTACCTTAAGTAGCTAGCTAGTGTTCATCTACTGATCTTCCATCAATTTTTTTTTCAATA
>VIGQ01000799.1:12500-15000 GCA_009663005.1 Actinidia chinensis
CAACCCCAACCCCAACCCCACACACTAAAAAAAAAGAGGAAATGTCAGCATATGTGGGGAATGATATAGAAGGAAACATAAAAAATCAGCCAAAAGCAAAATTAAGTATGATAATTTCTCAAAAAGGGCAAGAAACCAATAAATATTTTTAGTATTCTTATGCAATACTAACTTGGTTCAATCTATTACAATGATCCAAATTAAAGCATGTTAGGGATTCAAATAAACTGAAAATGGAAGGATGCGTGAAAAGATTCAACATATTAAATAAGACTAAATAAATCAAATAAACAAACTCGTGCTGCAAAGCACAATAACACCAATAGAGCCCATGATTGGTACCGAATCACAACCAAAACCAAACACCCTACACCTTCGGAATTCTAATTATCGAATATCGCTATTGAAAAAATAAACAGAGAACATGGAAGTCAAAGAGCATGTCCTCTCTGAATTAGATCTTCTTTTTTATTTTTTTTTTTTTTTTTTTTTTGTTTTTTTTTTTTTTTTCCCCCAAAATGAATCCAAAGAAAAAAACCAAGTATCAAGGATAATTTTCATGAACTTGTATTAGCAAAAAGTATTCTCAATTTCTAGGGTTTCATCCCTACAGTGTCCGTTTCCTCAAACTTGTAGCATATAGAAAATTTTCCAAACCAGCATAAACCATAAAATAACAAAAAAAATCTACAAAAACAAAAGAATCCACAACAATTGGTCCCATCAGTATCCAAACAAACAAGACCCACCAGCGTCGATGTAGCTAGATTGATTAAACTTGGGACCGTGCCCCTAGTGTCCACACTAAGTTCTAGTAAACTTAAAAACTTGAGTACAAATTTACACATGATTCCAATATCACCAAGGAGAACTTCAACCTATTTCTAAATTTTGTTGCTTCTTTAAATTTTCTTTTCTTGACCTTCTTCTAACATGCGCCGCACTTTCTACATGTTCATTAAATGTACTTCTTAACTAAGTCAATTCAACAATGGACTAATTATCCATGAAGATCAATCACGTAGCACTTATAGCAGGTTCTCCCTTTTTTGTTGAGATGACTTCGCTGAGATGGCTTGCCAACCCAAGGTGATGCATAGAACTGCAGACACCTTCAAGGAATGACAAAAAAATATGTATTCTTATGATTGTACTCAACATGCATAGTTGCATATCAAAGTGGCATTTACCTTCCTAATATAGGTATTTCCATCACCAAGACACATCTAATAGTCAGAAAGAGAACAGTGTTTAAACCAGCTACTCTAAAAGCTTAAGTTGGTAGGCAAAACGAAATAGAAGCCGCTTAGATTCATCAGCATGCCCTGACGGAGACAGCTCCTCTAGTCAATGAGCCAAGCACATCCATATGCGATCCGCAGGCATTAGATTCAACATCATAAACAATTCTACTCAGATAGACATTTGGTAACAAGCTAATCCAGAAGTTACTTAATTTTAAGGAGAAACAACTCAAAATTCAATCGAGAAGTCTGAAAGGACGACATCATAAAAGTTTCCCTTTACTTGAGTTGGACTCCAACTAGTTTTCAATTGAATTCTAGCATTAAGTTATTCAGCAATGGTATGTTATGAATGAAAAATTACAAATGAATAGGATGTGTGTATATTTGCGAGAGTCACCCCTTCAGTTTGCAAGAAGTGGGTCCGTACCATTGAAAGATGTATTATGTTTTTTTTTTCTTTTAAGCGGATAGATATGTTTCAATAAACAATCAAAGGGCGAGGGGAAAAGAGGCCCCCAAAACCATCCGGCAAGCTAAAAACAAGAAGATACAGACCCACAATTTTTTTCATTCTAGCTATTGCACGCGTAAGAATGATACGGAAAGAATATGCATAAGATTTTTCCCCTAACAGAACCCAACTGAATGGATTCGGGGGGGGAGTTGAAGCCGCCGTTCGGTCTTTTAGGCTGATATATGTACATTTAAGATCTCAATCGTGTAAGTGAGTAGTACTATAAAGGTTAAAAGGGATCTAGCCTGGACGGCCTTGCAATAGAGGGTGATGCTTGCTTGCATCGATATGATAGCTGTGTTCCAAAAGAAATAAGCACAATAAGAACGTTTGAACGAGAACTCGGGTATGACGAAAAGCAGATATTAATATCACAGAAAGACTAATAACTGTGAAGAGTTAGCACGATTATAAAACAAATTCAGCTTCATTAATGAGAGAAAAGTTTGGATGGATTCTACAATACCCAAGGAGATCCGTAATATATACGCAAAGAGTTGAGCAAATTACAAAAAGGGCAGGGGAATAGACCTGAGGCCTAGGGAGTACTATCGTCCAAGGTTAGAGGAACTTGGAAAGCAAAGAAGGTGGAATTCCCCGCTTTAAAGAAGGACCAAGCAAGATAAAGATAAAGGGCAACTCCCTTGCCATTGTAGGTTTTTGAGGGATAGGGATCTGTAATAAATCCACATTGTTTCAGCCATATTAAGAATCCCTTCAAAACTTGAAGGAGCAAAAG
>VIGQ01000799.1:27500-55000 GCA_009663005.1 Actinidia chinensis
AGGAAGTGGGAACATGATTTCAAGCCATTGGAAGCTAGTGAAACCACTATGCCGTTTGAATGAGGTTTCCTAAGCTTGCAGTGGAATACTACCAACAAAGAGTCCTATACACCATTGGTAAACTTGTAAGAAAACCTCTGAAAGTGGATCTAAACACAGCTGCCACAGTCAGAGATAAATTTGCTAAAGCCAAATCTGCTATTTTTGTTTTGTTATGAGGATTTCTAACTTCCTTTGCTTTATTTTTTTGCTTACCAAGAAATTACGTAGTTTGATTCTACTAGGATTAGGACTTCTAGTGTAAATAGGGGTGCAAGCCCTAGGGCAAAGTTAATTGTTCTACATCAATAATGTTTGAGAACTTATCTCATTTTTTGACGTTCTTTTGTCCTGCATATGTGGCCTCCTCCTCCCAACTATCTAGAAACAATTTGTAGTTCTTGTGGTGGTAATTCGCAACATGATCAGAACATTAATACCGCATGTATGGTAACATTGTACAAAAGTGAACGCAACAAGAGAATGAGACACATGGCTAGTTGATTGATATCTATCGCATCACTATTTTTTGGTGGCTTGGATCTTAATTGTGACCAACAAAGAGAGTGAGAATAGTTAACTGATGATCGATCGCATCACATATTTTTGGTCTTGGCTCTTAAGTTTGTAGTTTGAATGTCCTGTAGTACATGAAGCTTAAATGTATGGGAATCATTTATAACTAAGAAACCAAGGAGAGAGTTACAAGGCATGGCAACAATAAAAAATAAAAAAATTAAGACCAACCAAATAGAAAATTCCATTAAGAATCGCAATGGGCGTTAGTTTCATGGCAAGTAGTCAAGAAACCAAAGTCAATGAAGACCAAAAGAAAGGAAAAATTTTCATTAAGGTACAAGATCCTGGTTTCAAATGGCCCAGAAGGGCCGGAAAACCAAAAAACATTGAAGACGAAAGAAAGAAAACATTATTAAAGTAGGCAAAATACCTGGTTTCAAAGTCCAGAAATTCAAGAAAAAAGAAATCAATTTAAGAATATGAAAGAACTAAAAAATAATATTGAAAAGAAAAGGAAAGTACACGAAACAACTGAAAGTTAATAAAAAACGAAAGACAAATGAATTCGAGAAACCCAAAACATAGAAGATCGACAGAAATATACCAGAAGATTCCAATTTATCCTATTGAAGATCGGTCAACAACAATCATAACGCATATTAGCCGGATATATTGCAAAAAACTTGAGAAGACTATGAAAATTGTTATTGATTTACTGATTTTGGATAGATAAGCCCGAAAAGCCCTAAACATAGAAAATCGCAGAAACATGTGCAATTAATAAGACAGAGGATGTCCAATTTATCGAAATTGAAATCTGTCATAACAGAAACGTACATTACCGGGATATTGCAAAGAACTTGTGAAACTTATGAAAAAAAATGTTCTTGAATTTACTGATTTGGATCGATTGCGCGCTGAAAACTCCTAACATAGAAGAATGACAGAAACATGCATAATGAACAGAAGATGTCCATTTATCCAAGTGAATCATTCAAATACAGCACGTAATTTAACCGATAATTGCAAGAAACTTGAGAAGACTATGAAAATTGTTCTCGGATATTTACTGATTGGATCAACTCGACCCGAGACAACCTAAGCATAGAAGACGACAGGAAACATGCAAGTAATGAACAATTTAAAATCGAAATTGAAATCGGCCAATAACAGAACGTATATTACCATATAATTGCAAGAAACTTGCGAAGAATCGGCCAATAACAGATCGTATATTACCATATAATTGCAAGAAACTTGCGAAGATTATCGGATCTACTGATTTGGATGAGTGCCCTCTTCTCTCTCTCTCTCTGAGCTGTCGTTGGAGACGTTGGGACTCTTTGGTATTTATAGGCAGTGGACGTGGAGATGGGAGAGTACCGTTAGAATTTCGTTTGGATAAATTTACACTCTCTTACCCTAAGGGTTAGAATAATACATAGTACACGGTTAGGCCAATATGTCACCCAAAGAGGACCGCGGCGATGGGTGGCGGTGAGCAGGGCAGTGAGGCCGATCTGGATAGCAGAGGAGGGAGACTACAAACTTCTGGGACGTGCCGATCTGAGGATAGGGGAAGCGGGCTGGACGGCAGCGATGTGGCCGAAGGTGGCTCACGGTGGGGTTTCAGATGAAAATCACCAAAAATGGGAAGGGTTGAATGATATCTCTCCGGCGACGAGAATGGTTACGAATGGACTCCCGGGGGATGGGGAATTGAAGAAGGTGATGGCCGTGAGGCGATACGGTGCTGACAGTGGACATTTCGGTTGTTCTCAAAACGGGATTTATCGGCTTGGGTATGGGTTCCGGCGAATCGGCGACATGGAAACTATCGGGGGACTCCTGATTGGAGGGGAACGCATTTGGTGGTGGTGGAGGTGATTTGGTGGTGGCTGGAGGAAGGGTTGTGGCCACGGGTGAGGAGAGAGGAGCGGGGAAAGGGTTTGGGGGTGCAGGAGCGGAGGTTAGGGGGTGGGAGAGGGGGCGGGGGTTGATCCGGCGGACAATGGAAGAGAGGCTGGGCCGGACATGGAGGACCCTCGATCTCGCTCGCGGTCTCTTCTATCTATCTCTCTGCGGTGTGACAGCTTTTCTTTGCTTCAGGGAAAAGTGACAACCTAGGGAAAAATTGGCGATGGAAACCAGCTTTTATTCGCTCGCGTGCTTTCAAATGATTTATGTTGGGATCGCCGAAGAAAAAAAAACTATGGAAACGATGGACGTGTTCGCGGATGCAAGCTTTTGTATTAAAACAGTTCGTGAAATATAAATATGAAAAAAGGACCAAATTTTTTAAGAAAAATAATTTTTATACTTTTAAAATTAATTTCTATGCTCTAAATTTTATAAAAATAGTAGTGCAGAAATCAATTTAAGAGTGTAAAAATTATTTTTTTTTTTTAATTTCTACACTAACGCTTAAACAATACTTTAAATACTAAAATATATAATGAACACTTTATTACGACTGATTATTACTTAATTATGTGTAAATATGACTGAAAACGATAAGAGGGGTCAGGGCAAATATGGAGGAACAAATGTATAATTTGTCATGTATATATACTTACATTATATATTGAGCCTGAAACTGCAGTTCGATATATACATTCCTCTGCGTCCATATATATCTTAGATGCACCACTTTCTTATATCTCACTTACGGCCTCTCTCGATCTACCCCTTTCTTTCTCTCATCTTCAACAATTTTTTTTAATATTATCCCCTTTATGTCGCTTACGTTTAAAACATTGAAAATGATATCCGTCACTTTACACTTTTATCTTCGACATCCAACTATTTTTACTTTCTTACCACTTTTCCCTAAACTTCGATATGACTATTGTGCCCTAAGTCCCATCATAAAATTCTTGAAGTAGGTTTGACGATTAGAAGTTGATGTGGCACGCATTAGATCGAAAGACGGCCATGATGAGCCACCAACCATGGCAATTTTTGACGCCTGATGCTTATGAGTTTCTATAATCGGCCTTTTACCCCTTTTGTTACAGGTATGAGTTTCTTAATCAAATGGCCACTTCTCCGTCAAAAAGTGTGAGGTGAGACAGATAAAAATTACACTCAATCCAAAAAACATCCAACGTTCATCTATAAAGTAGATAAAAATTGCCACACCACATGTTGACTTGACCAGGAGCCAGGGGCAAAACATGTTAACATCATATAAAAAAATTTAATTCTATATTTTTTGTCTCACTGACTCACAATATACGAAGAAATAGAGGGGGAGAAAGAGAGAAAGATTTAGAAATCAAACAAAATCGAATACAAATTAAAATTGAATATTTTTTATGACGTTAACTTGGGTTACCCCTAGACCTGGGTCGGGTCGACACGTGGCAGACTAACTTGCAATTTCTATTCATTTTGTAGACGAACGTTGGTATGCCGGGGTTAACCGCAAGGGTTCATATAGTTAAGGATGTAAATGGAAAAATTATTAGTTAGGGAGATAAAGTGCAATTTACCCTTAAATAAATAAGAGAAGGGTAAAAATCAAGGACATCCTGTGACACATATTTTTTTTTTTTTTCGACAAAAATTCCGAGCGTCCCTAACATTTAGACAAAACACACTACCCTCCCCCACCTCCTCCCATATAAATTCTATACGTATCAATAATCCATGTTAATATTAAATGGCAATCAACACCAAAGATAAAGTTAGAATACTAATAATTATGAAATGATTTACCACAATAATTTATTGGAAAAAAAGAAAAAAGAAAGAAAAAAAAGTAAATGGATCCAACTCGAGATTTAATCATTTCCTTCATTGTTTTTTCCTCATTGCATTATGACAAAGATTTACCACAAATATTCAAATTACACAGAAAATTTCCTAATGCCTAGATAAGGAGCTCTAGAATTAGAGCAAAAATGAGTAAAAATAAAACATTGAAAATATAGAAAAAATAAAGTTCAAGAAGTTAAATATCCTAATCCCCTTCTATTTTTTTATTTCTTATTCCAAACGCGATGGTGAGAAAGGAGAATCATTTCTTTTATGTGAATTGTCCACAATATTGGTTTACAAGGCAAGAATGTGTTGGGTTAAATAAGACTTGTAATTATTAAAAGGCCCTATGCGAAAGCAAGAGAGGTTCATTTACCCTTTCTGCCACCACATGGGTACTTCACATCGGATACTTTTCTACAATTCCATGTCTCTCTTCCTCCACGGGAAAATAGGAACTTCAAGAACTCAGCCAACAACTTATATGGAAAAAAGTCCTCCTTTAAATCTTCATACTTCAAGAACAAACACCTTGTCTGAAATGATCCCAGAGAGGGCAAAAAAGACGATCACGCCTGCAGGAATTATGAGAGGTCCATGGGCCCCCCTTAATGGAAAAGTTGGTCTTCTGACGCGAAGACCTTGGAGAAGAAAGGCCCAATTGGACATGAATTGGTCTAATGGGATCCGGGCAAATGTAGGACAGTTTCTACACTTTGGGCATCGTTGATGGAGGTGGGAAGTGTTGCTGCCAAAACGAATTACCGATCACAATATAAAAATAATAAAAAATTTATATGGGTCGGCCAATGATACTTACGTCCACGGAGAGAAAACAACAATCTACTAATCGAACGAATGGATTACAAAGGAGGAGACTCACCCTCTCTCACAATCTCTCTCTATCTTGTTTCTCACTCTCAACTCACAGCACACCAATCTCTGCTCACAGCACACATAAATCTCAGCACTCTGTCCTCCCTTTTACAGACCAAGGGAGGAGGTGGTCGACTTCCAGTGTGATATCTAATTGTTATCCAATTCTAACTAGGAAAACATAACAAATAATCACTCTCAAGAGTTCTAGATAACTCTAGAGTTTCACTCTCACATGAACACTTCATGTGAGCCCCAACTGGGCTTGGGCTTGGGCTTGGACTTGGCTACTGGACTTGGACTCATCCAAGTGGGCTTGAACTCATCCAGGTGGGCTGGACTCAACAATCTCCCCCTCTAGCCCACTGGACAGTAATCCGATATCTTTAAGTTGTCCAATCCTGACAACTTCTGGTCCAGCTCCCCCATAAGATCTGTAAGATAACATCCGAGATATCTTGCTTTATCAATAAAGCCTAATCCACTGCCTCCCGCCGCAGTGTAATGCACCTTCACACCGAAGTGCCCTGCACCCTTCTCCATCGAGATCCTTCACACCCCAACCAGGATGCCTCATCCCCCATCCGGGTCGCCGCAAGTACGTCACTT
Organism: Actinidia chinensis; assembly: GCA_009663005.1. Taxonomy (NCBI): domain Eukaryota; kingdom Viridiplantae; phylum Streptophyta; class Magnoliopsida; order Ericales; family Actinidiaceae; genus Actinidia; species Actinidia chinensis. The sequence continues at coordinate 33,306 of VIGQ01000799.1, forward strand.
TGCGAATTGTCGTGGCCCCCCCTTCTCCTTCCTGTGCACAATAACTGTAGAGATCACAGCCACTAATCAAATCATTCAATCGAAAAGAATAGACTCGTTTTGGTGACAGCGCGCCCATCGCTGTAGAGTTTCTCAAAAATTGACTTTGTCTCTTTCTTCTGAGCTTCTCTCTGGATATCCTACATTGGTTGCACCATTGCACATATCTCTAAGCATCTTCAGGCGCTTCAAATTCATAAGCCTCCTCATTAACATGGCTTTTGTTCTGAGATGTCTGATATATCTCTTCCAACTTGATCTACAACTTATAAGTACTCATCTCCTATGCTATATGATAGAATATCTCGTGTCCAATGTACTGTCTGATCAGCCAAAATTGTCTTCATGTTAATCTTCTTCCATTCCTCATCATTCTTTGTTATAGGTTTGTCTCCTTTATTTTTCAAGATCGTGCAATTCTTCATAATGGATGTCCTCCATCCTTGATTTTCATAGTACATAATTTGTGGCTGAAAGCATGATCATCGCTCCCAAATTATTCTCTGCCATATTACTTCTACCAAATAGAAGAAAAAAAAACCAAAAAAAAACCAACCCTCCTAACGATGACTCCTAGAATTCCTCCAAAAACTTAAACTGGCTAACTGTCAAATCATAAATACTAAGACCAAATTGTCAAAATCATAAAGTTCTGAGACCAAATTAACAAAATTAAAAAGTTTTGGGATCAAATTATGAATAACCAAAATTTTAAGAACTAAAAATATAATTTACAACAACTTTTATGGATCAATCTGTAATTATCAATAACTATAGGGATTAATATATAATTAATAAAATTTTTAGGGACCAAACTGTAATTAACAGTAACTCTAGGGACCAATTCATAATTAACAAAAACTCTACGGATTGAAATTATAATTTACTAGAGGGAATATTCCTGAAATATTTCTGCTAACGTGGCAATATGACTTGGTATTGCTTGGATGACTCGTGGCATAGATGCTGACTGGACGCGCGTGTGGGCGGCGTGATTGTGCGTGGACACGTATGCTGTCGGCACTGTAATGCCTCTCCTAATGTGTGGGTGCGTGGGTGAGCACCCCTTGGGCGCGTGTAGCCCTTCTCTTGAGCGTGTAGACGCATGAGCACCTTCCCTAGAGCGTGGCAGCGCGTGGGTACTCCTCTGTGCATGTGTGGGCGCGTGGGATGTCCTCCAAGCACGTGACAGCTCGTGTGACCCCCTGGGCGCTTGGCAACGCTTGGATCACCTCCTGGTGCGTGGGACTTCCTTCGGGCGCGTGACAGCGTGTGTAACCCCTCTTGGGTGCGTGGTAGCGCGTAGATCACCTCCTTGCGCGTGTCAACAACAGATATTACGCTCTGATGATCAAGCGGCGCATGAAGGTTCATACCGCTTTTGTTTTTGACTTGGTTTTGATGTTAGAGTTTCTCTCGAAAGGAGGAACACCATGGGTGCAATCAGAAATTTATTTTGAGCACTTACAACAATACTTGATTTCTATAACCTGTGCTCCGAATCTTACCGGGCTCTGATACCATTGGTGTAACTCAAAGAATCCCCAACCGATCACAGCTCATCCACAAGACAATAGAAATTTACATAGATATTTCGGTCATATGGCTACCTCCGAAAAAAACAATAATTACTAATATAACGAATGGATTACAAAAGATGGACTCACCCTCTCAACTTACCTCTCTCACCATCTCTTTGTCTTGCTCTCACTCTCAACTCACAGCAACCAATCTCTGCCCACAGCACACATAAATTGAGCACCCTACCCCTACCTTTTTAGACCAGGGAATGGAGGTGGTAGACTTCTTTGTGATACTTAATTATTATCCTATTCTAACTAGGAAAACATCAAGCTATCACTCACTCTCAAGAGTTCTAGATAACTCTAGAGTTTTTCACTCTCATCAAATGACACTCCATGTGAGCCCCAACTAGGCTTGGACTTGGGGTTGGCTACTGGGTTTTGACTCTCCAAGTAGGTTTGAACTCATTCAGGTAGGTTGGACTCAATAGGAAGTGCATTGTATGTATGGGCTTGGGTGAAAAATCCTCAGGCCTCGTGCCTTCAAGTAGAGGGATGGATTGTAGAGGTTGTATTCAAAGGAGGAGCAAGCATGTGGAGGGTTGGTGAAGAGCCTGGAATTCTGGGACGTGGGTTCCTTAGTCACACTAGTGAAATAAGGACCATTCAACCAGGTTTGTACCCAATAAGTTTTTGTGCTTGGAAGCATTTCCTAAGGCGTCATTCCCCAATGGCCAATTCTGGCACCATAAGCCTGGTAGAATAGAGATTTTTTTTTTCGTTACTCTGAATAAATTTGTAAAAAATATGATGCACAGCCACTTAGATTAAAAAAACAAAATTGAAACTTGGGACTTAACTCTCCTCAACTTTTATTTAGTCTTTTTTTTGGTTTGGGGGGACAAAGGAAACAATGATAGATAACTATACGAGAGGGGATAGAGTTGGAGACAAACTCCTCATTTATGCAATTATCAAAAAATTGTAATTCTGAAGTGAGGGACTCTAGACTGATAATTAGTCCTCATTTTAAATTGAATAACGATATAGTTCCTTGCACATGAAAAATCCAATTTCAATAAATATTGGAGTGTTTGGATGCAGAGTCAAATAATAGAGATGGTCCCTGAACTGAATAACAAAATTTATTTGGTTAATAGAAAAATTGCTTTCGGTAGAGAGAGAAGAAAGAGGGAAAAAAGAGACGTGATTTTGTCTCGGACCAAATTGACCGGATGGGACGTCGGGAGCTCTACGTTGTTTCTATTGGTTTCAACTGGCATACTGGTGGCTTATAGTCCTGGCTGACAAAATTTGGTTCGTGCAATTTTAGTCGATTTGACTATTGTATTTGTGTTCGACTTTCAAACTCGATTTTTGTAGATTCTTGTTGCTTGCTTTGTATAATTTGGTTTGGCAATGAACTCTTTTTGGCATTATTGTTTTAGAAAGAACTCTTTGATAATAAATTTGAGAATAAATTTGAAAATACTTTGTCTTATTCGGTGAACTTCTTAGTTCTCATGGGAGCCCCTAGTTCGCATTTGGGTGACCTTCGAATTTTTGAAAGACCTTTGTAGTTCCTTTGATTTCCCCGGGGATTTGGTTGGATCTTTGATCCCTTTGTTTTTTAGCGAGTTTTGGTGTGATTCCAATTCGCGTTAGGAGATAATTTATATTCTGGTTTTTGTGAGAATGTTTTGTGGAGGATTTTTCTGGAAAATTCTCTTTTTTGTAACCGTTTTGCAGCCTTTGTTTTGATTCGAGTGGATCTTTTGGGCTTGTTTTAAACTGCCCATGGACGTAAGCACAACACTGAACTACGTAAAACTTGACATCTTTTATTTTCGTTTTGGTACTCTCTCTTTCATTTGTTTTTTTTTTGTTTTTTTTTGTAATGCAGATTTATTTTGTTATTCTTCTCCATATTCTTAGCTATCTTTATATTATATTTGTTTTGTATTTTTGAACACTTCCACACAGCAACACATGCTCCGTTTGGCACCAACTTTTTTTTTATCTTTTTTGCTTAACAGAATTGGTTTTTTTGTTTTTTGTTTTTGTTTTTGTTTAATTTTAGTTAAGGTAAAGCCACAAAAGTAAAAAACAAAAAAAAATGATTTTTTTGATAGTAAATTTAAAAAACTTACTTTCAAGTATTATCAAATGGAGCCACAAAGATAGATAGTGTTTGAAGGAGATGAGGAGAGAGAAACATGGTTACTCCCGTTACCACAAAACAAAAAAGTTACTGTGTTTTCGGTATAAAGGATGGGTGACTTTGACAGATTTCAGCTTAAAAGTTGAGGGTGAAGATGGAAGTTAATTCAAGCCGGTAAAACACAATCATCTCACAAACATTTTGAAAATTGACATGTTTTATTATACAAATTATACGTTTTTATTTGTCTCTAAACCAAAAGTATAAAAAAAAAGTAAAAAAAAGTTCACTAAAAATATAAAATTTGTACACTTGCCCTTTAAACCATTAATATTAAAACTAAATTATACATTGCACACACTCCATGTAGAACGTACAATCATTTTAATCAATTTTAAATTGATGCGCTTAGGAACACTCGATACAGAAATCTTAAAAATTATTAATATGAGGATGCAATGTAAAATAAATATGTTTTTTTTTTCAAATTTCAATTTAAAAAGAAAACACTTTCTTAAAATAAAACGAAGGGTTAGTTTCTCTTTTACCTCTTCGTGTTCGACCCAAGTCTCACTTTAGTTCTTCTAATTTCAACTTTTTCATCCAAAAATCAAACACCGTTAGACCGCGATTACATTCTAACTGATCTAAGACAATAAAGTTTGCTCTGTTCAAATTGAAATTATAAAGCTAATAAAATAATTTGATCAAACCCAAAGAGGTAGAAGTGAATTGACCTTATAATCTTGTGAAAATTCACATCAAATTTCAAAAATAATAAGCCGACCCTCCAACCACTGGGAAATTTCTCATTAGAGTTAAAGATGAAAATTTATAAAATGTTTGTGATGTTGAAACTCCACAACAATCAAGAAGTTTCTCTTTTTTTCAAAAACTAATAATAGATGCCTCTAATGGGATTATTAGTGCTTGAATATACGTGGGGTCGAATCGCATCAGTGGGTCCTGGGAAGGTGGTTTCATAACCCTTCACGCACAAGGACCACCCTCAAGTCGTCTCTCTTCCTACACACTTACTAACCTTTAACCATTAAAAACCACTATTGAAAGTAATTCTTTTTTTATGCTCCGACTATCAACGATGGAGTGAAATATGTAAAATCAACAATGGAACAGGCCAAATTAATTTTCTCCATCCAGATTGAATCGTCTTTGGGGGGATAGCCTTCTATAAAGCGAAAGTCTCGGTGGTGGTCGCCCTGATGGTCCTCAAAAACAATATTACATGACCAACTTTGTCTTGTCAGTCTTCATCAGCGGGAATCGGCATGCAGGATGCGTAGTGAGCGTGGAATTACAAAGAATCGCGAGCTGCAAAATAAGTTGTAGGTAAATAGGTTTTCCACAAGATTTGGTGGCATCAAAATGTCTTTTTCTACTCTGTAATAGGGTTGGTAGTGCGCGTCGATGAGAATCTTTAGATCAGGGTCCAACAAGGTGAAAAACTGAATGAAAAATCGTTTTTCCTAGTAATTATAAATCGAATGGGCCCAAAGGTGGATTGGAAAACCACCATAACAACCGTTCAAGTTTGATTGGACGAGTCTATTCGTTGAATCAGTTTTTGTGGTGGGGCACCCCTAAAAAGTAAATAATCGAAAGAATAATTTGGGTGATTGTATTGGTGGTGGTGGTGGGAGTCGTGTTACGACGTGGAGTTGTGTTAAAAATAAAATTTTTAAGTTGGGGGCGAATTATCCTTTTAGAATATGTAAAAAGAAGAAGGGGCGAGACAGGTATGGGCGGGATAGAAAGGGAGAGTGGCGACAATGGGAAAAGAGAGCACTATCGATAAGGTGAGAACCCCCCCCCGTCTAGGTGAAATAGTTTTGTCACAGAGAAAGAAGGGGGGTGGAGTCGAAACAAAAAATCGGCAACATCTCCGCGAGTGCATGACGTAGGGGCCGATTTGGGAGAGTTCTTGCGCGGCAGATTGGGAGAAGCGTGAACCAATAACATAGGTGCTGGGCCATATCCTCACATCGTGGATACCATGACAGATGGTGAGGGCATAGGGGTGGACCAGACAGATCAGGTGAGGCAAAAAGAAGAAAAAAAAAGATAGTCACGGAATCGTCATCACATGTATTTGGGAAAAAGTGGATGACAGTGGAAGTTTGTAAATAGGCGTGGACTAAGGGCAGAGGATCCGATGGTCCCCCCCAACCCCGGGTTACCCAAAGGACGACACATGTCCTTTGTATTTATTAAGGAAAGTTTTGTAATATTACACAACTTTCCCTAATAAATTACAAATGACACGTGTCATCTATTTGGAGCCTGGGACAAAGCCCCATCCCAAATTGTTTGGAACAACTGATTGCGGACTCTCAAATCAATATGATAAGAAATCTTACTAAAAATGAGATTAACTAGAGACTCCTTATCCTATGATTGAGCACAAGGACGCCTCTTTAACAAAATTACACGGGTAATTTTTGAAATTTATATTTGTAAAAAATTTAGGACCAGTGTATTGTAATAGGCCCTGTTCAAATCATATGAAATTAAGAGATCTCCGGTTAATCGCATTGGTGATGGAAAGGACTTGTTCAAAAAACGCTCGTTTCAGTTATATTGTTTGTTCTATTATTTGTATTGTAACATCTCATTATTTGTAATTATATTGTGTAAAACAATTTATGACAATGTATTTTGTAAATGGGCCCTGTCCCAATCATATGATAGAGATCTTCTCGTTAAATCTCATTTTTTAGATTAAGTGAACTTTTTCAAAAAACTACTCTTTTCATTTATATTTTTGGTCTATTATTTTATTTTAAAATATCTCAAAGTGTTTGTTGAGTAGTTAACAAAGAAAATTATACAATTTTAAATTATTAAATTTATTTTTTATATTATTTAAATAATATTTTAAATGAACTAAAAGTCAAATGTAATAATGTATAAAATTAAATAATAAATATATTTTGTTTAAATAGTTAAATTCTCAACAATTGACACGATGTGGAACGAAGAAGGGAGTATATCAATTTGAGTGTTTTCAGATCATCATTGGCCTGAGATGTGGTCCTACAGCGCGGCACCAAGCTCAAGGTTGTGTCTCTGCTTATAACAATTTAGGCCCACTTATATGCTCACACGTGGCATTATGAGATAAAAAGATTAAGCAAGCAAAACCAGAGGATAGCCAAAACTAGCTGTTATTGACCCCACATCCTAAACCCTTTTTATTTATGTTTGAATAATGATTGTTACACACTCAAAAGTGGGTGTGTACAAGATACACTCATTTTATCCTCTCATAAATAAGTGGGATCCGCCCTAATTAGAATTTTTAAAAAAACGTGAAAACCCTAATTAAGGCGAGTTCTACTTATTTTGTGAGAGGGCAAAATGGGTATATTTAAGACACACTCACTTTTGGGTGTTTACCTATCACTACTCTTTATGTTTTTAGGCACATTTTGCTTTCGAAAAATAGAATCACATTCAAATGTATTTAATTCGTTATTGGAACTTAGTCCGGGGTAGGGTCCCCCTGGTGCTGACAACGTCTAGTTTTGTGATTATAATTTTTTATAATTATAACGAAAAGAGTTAAATTGTTTGCAATGGAATAGATGAGACACTAAGTAGACCAAGTCAATATCTATGTCCCTATTAAACAAACAGTGTATAGTTTAGGAGGTTTTTTATTTCATACATATTTTAATTTTTTTATATATTTTTTATAATTTTTTCATAAAATCAAGATATTTTTAATAACTTTGACCACTGCCCAATCAAGAACTGGAATCACACCGTTGGGGGAGAATCTCTTAAAAAAAAATCGTGTGGAAAACGAGTCTCAACACGACTTCGCTAAAGTTTATTTTCGATTTGCATATTGTTGTTTACGTTTTTACTTTTCAGTTTGTATTTTTTGTAATTTGTCCTGTAATCCAATCGTATCATAAAGTGTTCCGTTATAATTCCTGTATTGCTCTTCGATAACAGTTTAAAGCATAACATGAAAACCCTAGTGAAGAGTGGGCACTAGTCATGATTGCATGTATTAATCATATTATTGGGTTAGTGTTATAAAAATGATGGCCTAATAATACCCTAGTTATGGTAGGTGTTACATACAATTAACCCTTAAAATAATAAATGGTTAATGGATAGTCAAGGACATTATCGCCGTAGTTTGGGGGGGTTGACTACCCTAGTAATGAGGGCTTATTAGCCATTACTTCCAACATATTCTTCGACGAGTGAAGGGTTACACACGCTCTCTAGATATTATTGGTAGTCTTTTGTTAGTGTCTGGTGCTTGGACGGAGACACAAAAGTTAGAGCAACAACGTTCTGATGTCAATGAAAAGTTCTTCAATTTTTATATTTTTTTTTCCTCAGAGAGATCAAGCACTGTTCGGTTTGCTGTTCCTGATTATGTGCGGTTTCCCACTGGGAAGCATGATATTGTTTATCTTGGAGTGATATCCACCGACTCAGCACGTAGTGAACACGAATCTGTCTTAAAAAGGATCTAGGGAACACGGACTCATAATGCTTAACTTCAATTTGCAGATTATTATATTTCATATTAGTTTCCATATTCATATTAATTCCTTTTCTGTAGTCCTGTTTTAGTAAAATTTTGTTTATTTTAGTTTTGTCTGGCACTATTATAATCTTCAAACAAATCAACTCATTTTTCCACTTGTTTTAGAAGATATAGAAAATACGGTTTGAATACCCAGAAAACTCATAATGCGGTATGCGCCCAAACAAAACCCAAAAATAAATAAGAACTATTCTTCTCATTTAAAAAACCAATGTAACCCACCTTAAAAAATACCCACCACCATTGGCACAGCCCAAACTAGCTGTTCCCTTCCCCACAATTTCACAAACATGGCACATGGCCAGAAAGAGAATCCACAACAGCAAGTTGAGATTCCATGAATCATGCCAAATGCTAATTAATAAACAACTCTACATTACTAAACTATATATATGATTCTTTTCACAGCAATAGATCAAATAAATTTTTCTAATGTGTATAATATCCTTTAAGAAATGGGGATCTTACAATCAACTCTAGCACAAGATATTTTTGTTTTTCAACATCCAGAATACCGCAATAAGAAAAGATAAATAAAGAATATGTATCTAACACATCCATAGCCATATAATGCACATATACACAGCTATTGAAGAGCTCACCAATTCCGCTTTCCTATCATCATCTAGTCCCACATTCCATGGAGAAAACAGAAACAATAAAACAAGTAGGAATGTACCACCGGAAGGGGGAAAAGAAAAAAAAAGAAAAAATAGCAGAACACGAGAACCAATTTGATCTCGCTGATCAGAAACCTTCCAAAAGAAGGCCATTGTTGAAGTGTGATGGCACATAGTCTCTTGGTTACCAAGGCCTTCGTGCCCAGCCAGAGCATCTCGCATAACGGCCTTTCAGCTCAGTTCAACCAGTCAACCAAAAATAACGTTCTAATCTTAGCCACGTTACCCAAATCGGGGCAAACTTGGTATAAAAAGGCCCTTATATTTTCCATCGTAACCAGAACCACCTACCTAACCCCCCTTCCGTAAAACCCATTGCTCTCAACATCATCAACAGCCCATGACCTTGTTCCGTTCTTGGAGGTTCGGACTCTATCACAACAACCCAATCCCCTGATCTTGAAGGCATTCCCAAGCCAAGAATTTTCTCCACCCATAATGCCATAATACAACCGCCTAAAAACCCACATCCTTCTTTGATCCAAGTGTAGAGTTGTTTTACAATCTGTAAAACCCCCCTGGGACCAGCTCGTCTCCTTCTGCATTTCAGCACTAGCGCTGGCCAAGCATTGGTCGATTTTTTTTTGTTTACTGAATACTCAATTTCCTTAGATGAGACTCTCGACATGTTCTCTGCCGATGAGTCATCTCGTTTCGCCCCTTCTTGGGATCATGTTTGGGGTATGAAGAGGCGGAGCCAAGGGGTGCCAACAAGGTGGTTGTTCTTGAGTAATGAAGATTTGAAGGAAAGAACATTATTGGTCAAGACCAAAGGTTGTTGGCCCAGTTCTTGGGGTTCCCATTTTCTGTGGAGAAAGGGGAGGAGTATTGGAAGAAGTGTCGAGTTGTGCATTTCGAGAATTTGAAGGAATTGGGGTTAAACAAGACTGGACACTTCTCTTCCGGACGTGACAAATTTGCCTTTTTCCGGAATCAGAGGTTGGAGATTGGGTCCAATTATCTAACTCGCCAATGGCAAAAAGATGAAGAAACTTATTCAGAAAAATTTGAGGGTCTGGTTGATTTTCAAAATCCTTGATTTCTAATTTTTACCTCGAAATAATATGGTAGTCCAAAATCATATCTGTATGGGTGAAGTTTTTATGATAATTTGTGGTGACGTTTTGCAATGTTTGTCTTTCTGTAAGTGGTGGTTTCTATGATAAATACTAATGATATATTGTCATTTTGCAACAAGGGCACTAATTCATTCGTTAAACTTGGGCTACTAAAAACCTTCAAGGGTGTGGGTCCGTTGAAATTATGGAGATCTTGTATCTTATTAGGGGATTTAATTAGGAGATTTCTTTATCTATAATAGGTCATGTTGCACCATATCAATGATTCTTTCCTTATTTCATTTATTCTTGTTGCCCAGAAATCAACCCTAGAGGGGTGAATAGGGTTGTTGGCAAACTTTTGTTTTAATAAAAATGATACTGAATGAAGGTTTAGAATATTTAAGAAACAGTATAATGCAAAGAATATAAATGATACAAATAAGCAATGATCAAAGAGATTAGGGAGAGAGATTCCAACTCGTCGATTTAATAGTGGTTCGGTCTACCTGACCTACGGTCCTACGTCCCCAAGCACACCACTTGAGATTTCAATCCACTAATCCAAACTCCTTACATGTGGAGTGCAAACCTTTTACACGTCAAGAGCACACCACTCTTCTCCAGGTGAAAATCCTTCACCCCTACAGGGTCAACACCACCCTCTTGATACAATCAACTGTGATAATTGATTTTGGATTTCGCTCCAATAACACTTCTCCTTTTTAAGAAGATAGCCAAAGAACTTTTACAAATGAATCCTCACTATACACTCTTGTAATGAATTACACTTTAAAGGCTCAAAGGAAGTGAAGAAGTATGCTTTGAGTTCTCAAGCTTTTTGTTCCTCACATTGATTGTCTTGTAAAATGAAAGATAAGGAAGGTATTATAGGCCTTGGCAAGAAATATAACCGTTGGAGGAATTTTAAATTTTCTAAGCCATTTTTTCAAATTTGAAATCACCTTTTCAAGTCAAATTGTTGGCTATCCAATCTTTCAAAGTTGCACTACATTTTTTAAAGTCAAATTGTTTTCTCTCTCTTCAAATTTTTTTAAAGTGCAACCACATGTTCAAAGTCAAAAATTATTGCTAACCAATTTGTTCAACTTGGAATCAATTTTCAAGTCCAGAAATTTGTTGCTAGCTACTTTTGTCAATTGGGAATCAAATTTTTTCAAAGTCGAAATTGTTGCTAGCCAATTTTTTTCAAACTTGAATTAAATTTTCAAAATCAACAATTATTACTACCCATTTGTCAAATTTGTTAATAAATTTTAAAGATACGAATTATTGCTACACAGTTTTTAAGAATTTTAAATTTTAATGCATTTTTTGTATCTTAAAATGCATAAGGATATTAAGGTCATTTTAGAGTCCTAAAATTTAACCATAAACGAGCTTTACAAAATACCCTAATAAAACTTCTTCATTTCTTTGAGATCATCAGTGCTTGAAGTTTCTTACTTTGGGGGTCATCCAAATATCTTCGATTATTTTTCTCCTTGAGATATGTGCTTGAATTTTTCTTGCACTATCATACTTGATTAAATACATTAAAACGATAAGATAGAATTTTGTTATCATCAAAATATTGGCAACAGAATCTGATTGACGCCATACGGGCTAACAATTTCTTTCTAAATTTAGGCCAACCTGGTATTATATTTGAGAGTTTTGGAGGACTAAGAATTAAGATTAACAATCTTTCTGCTTGGTATCAGGCCTCTAACCCCTATCCCTTTTCAACTTTCAACTGCCTCAAAGCAGCCTAACCCTAACAGCCCGCCCTAAACCTATCGCCACTAGCAAACCTGCATACAGCCCTTCTTCCACACTCTGCACGGCTACGCCTAGCCCCTACCTCAACTCTAACCCTAACAACACGTCCTCTGTGCCTCCATAACAACCACCAACCTAACCCCGGCACTGCCCACCCAGACAGCCTCTGCCCCACGCGCCCACTATCAAACCCTGCACTCCCAGCACCAACCTTCTCTGCCCTGCCTGTGTAGCCACTGGCGCCGCACCAGCGTGTTATCTAGCGCTACCTGTGTCAGCGCACCCCTGTGCATCCTTGCTCCTGTGCAGCCCAGAACAGCAGCCCAGCAGCCGCAGCCGGCAGCCGGCAACCTTGATGCCACCCCCCTACGCTGGCCCAATCACAGACCACAACAGCGACTAGACTCTACCAACCCGCACAGGCTCAGCCACCCACCACCGAGTCCCTGTATGCTGGTCCAGAACAAAAGAGTAAAATGTTCTTATTAAAGTACGATGGTTCTTCTTTGGTGTTGCGGGATGACTGCTCACTCAAGAGGTTGTCCCATCCCATATGATTCCGATTCCATTTCGAACCCGTTCCTGTTTCTCTTCTCATTCTCAACAACCGGCTCAACAGTGTCACGAGCGTGTTGTTGAATGGAAAGAACTTTCATGCTTGTCTCGTTCGTTCAGCTTTTACCTTGGTGGAAACGCAGACCCGTTGGATTCTGAGAAAGGAACCAAAACCTACTGATCTGTTCCAATTTGATGAGTGGGTTTTTCAGATAACTGTATTATCGTGGGCTGAATGTTTCACCGCGATGGAGGGTCGAGTCTATCTATGTTATGGACCATGAATACGTCTATGGTTGTGGACTACGTTTACCCAGATTTCCCAGGCCCGCAATGATCCCCGGATTTGAGCTCTAATCGAGAATCCTCATGACCGCTCAGCGTCCTTCAACTCTTTGTGCTGATTTTTTTGGGGGTATCTTTCAGACTAGATGGGAGGAATTAGCCCATTCGAGCCACTCAGTGATTTCCTAGTGATGGAGCGTTGAGTCCAAACGCCTGATCGTCGACATACATATCATTTTTGATGGGTTTTAAATCTGAGTTTGAGACTCTTTGCACCAGATTAAACACATCACCCTGCCGTCCCATATGAGGCGTTTTGCTATTGTGGATGGTGATGATCGAGGCATCGTCCTTTTAACCATCTCTCTTTCTACCTGAGTCCTCTTCTATTGCTCCAGATCAGAGGGCCTTTGCTGGGCTTCTTTCAGGGACTCAACTATATTGTCAATCATTATCGCACAAGCCCATCACCTTAATTGATCGCTGTTGGGTTCTCATCCTTGATTGAAACAACAGTTTTTCTCAGGGCCATGTGGGATGGTCGTGGGGGTGGTCGCGGTGGGGGCCGAGGTAGGGCACTCCTCAGACTGTGCTATTGCTGAACGTGGAGCCCACTGGCTGCTGATTTTAACCTGATTTCCCAAACAAACTTTCAGCTCTGAATTGCTCAGTCGCCAGTCACACTTGGGGATTAGCTACTACTCCCGTCCTCTGGCCGCACACCGCTATAGTTGCAGATACTCTACTGCTCTTCGTGGTAAGTCAGGTCACCCACTTGATTTGGATTCTGGGGCAAATCATCATATGAGGGTGAGCTGGCTTACCTTACTTCTCCGTTACTTCTTTCATCAATCGGGTTTGTATATCTAATGGATCATCCATTCCCATTCGTAGTCAGTGAGATGCTCGTTTATCTCCGATTATACCCTTATCATCTGTATGATTACTCATTTTTGCGTATATCTTCTTTTGTTAGTCGGCTTGCAAAGATCTAATTGTGCTGTTGTTTTCTTACCATTCTCGTTGTCTCTTGCAGAGGACTGTGACTTCGAAGAAGAGTTTTGGCAGGGGGTACTGAGCGGATTGACTATACTACTTTGGGGAATCCTTTACCATCTAGGTTGCGTATGTCATCTAGCCTTCATAGTTTTCATTCGTGTTCTCATCCTCCAGATGTTATGAGTCAGGTCTTTGTAAGTTCTTTTGGTTTCAGGTCGTCCGGTTTTCTCTTTCGAGCGAACCTTAGCAGTTGGGCATGGCTCATTTATAGCCTGCAATCACGTTCAATAGTTCATTTTGCCCATTGTATTATGGCAAGCGTTCAAGCAAGTTGACATGTCCGAAAATTTAATTGTTAAAAAGAAGATGGCTGTAAGGTGGGTTATGATGTATGGGACACAAATATAACCGGACCAGCTTTTTGGATCACGCGTGCAGCGAAATCGCGGGGCCACGGTGGCCAAATAAGTAGCTTATGAGTAGCGAGTTTTTTGAGACCATCTTTGCACTCATTCTAATCGGACAGCTAATGCGAGACGCATGCAGGACCGAGTAATTCACGATGAGATGCACGTGTCCTATCCAAAAAACTCGCATCTCTCAAACACAGGCTTTATACGCCTGGACATCATAGTCAAGAGATGATATCGGTGCACAGCTGGTGTCCCCGAGTGATCTACACAATATATGCAGTTATGAGAATGCATGAAAGGAGCGTTATCTCTCACAGGTCTACTATTCATTTGGACATGTACCCAAGGGACGCAAGAACCCATCATATACACTGTGTTGGCGTAAGCACCTTCAGGCACATGGATCGGGCGAGATCGAGCACGAAGGAGGTTGTCGGGCTGAACACGGAAGAAAGGCTCAGGCGACACACAGTACCGGCGGCACGGACGCGACGTGAGAACCCCTGAGCAGAAATGGGGACGAACGAAAAAGCGGCATATGTTCGTTGGGGGGTGGTCTCTGACGGGCGTATGGGGGGACTAAGTATTTTCCTGCCACACTAAAGGCATTAATTGCAGCGCGCGCGATAAGCTATGCCTACCGGGTAAAGTAGCAGCTCGTATCGACCGAGTGATTGACCACTTACGGCAAGCAGACAGGACAATTCAGACTCCTCTCCACCCCCCCACCCAAACCACCGGGCGAGATCCTTCAGCCTGCTAGTACCAACCCTATTTCCTCCTATTATCTCTCGTCCTTTGGGTGGCCATATTTTAATTCACAATCGGAGTCCCACCCCGTACCAACTTGTGATAATGCGTCCATTGTGTCTTTCTCGGTATTCCTCAATGTCCAAGGGTATAGGTGTTTTGTCCTATCCCTCGTCATATGTACACTCGTTAGATGTCCATTTTTTGGAAACTGTTCCTTTTTTTCTAATTCTACTCCTTCTCCGAGTCTGTTCGAGATACTTGCGGCAAGATGAACCCATACCTCCTCCACCCTCTCCCTGTACTTGAGCCTCCTTCATCTACCCTACACCAAATGGTCCCTATCCCCCGATTGCCCTCCGGACCCAGGAGCTTCTTCTTTGAGTCAGGTAATGTCTCATCCCTAGGTTTAATATTCCCTCACCTCGGTATCCTACTTGTGTTTTGTTCGTCCCCCCCTCCCTTTAATTCTTCTCAATAGTACTAATCATCCTATTGCGCACAATAATATGTCTTATCACGGTCTTTCAGACTCCTACAGGTCTTATTCTTAGTCAGGTTGATTCGATTTCCAGTCCTCGCGCAGTCCGATGCAGCTTTCCAGAATCCTTTGTGGGTGTCTGCCATGACGGGAGATGGAGGCTCTTCAGCGTACTCGGACTTGGGATCTTATTGCTTTACCCGAGTCGGCGCAACTGTTGGTGTAAATGGGTGTTCAGTGTTAAAGTATTTGGGGGGGGGGGGGGGGGGCGATGGCTCAATTTGTCCGAATATAGGCTCGTCTTGTTTACTACGGGGTTTACTCAGATTTTTGGGTAAGGATTTTATGGTGCGTACATTTGCCCCAGTTGTCAAATTATACACACCATTTCGCCTTCTGATTTCTCTCGTTCTCTTTTCTCTCGCATGCTACTTACTCATAGGCCTCCTTTCACCAA
Organism: Actinidia chinensis; assembly: GCA_009663005.1. Lineage (NCBI taxonomy): Eukaryota > Viridiplantae > Streptophyta > Magnoliopsida > Ericales > Actinidiaceae > Actinidia > Actinidia chinensis. The sequence goes on from VIGQ01000799.1 coordinate 49,080, forward strand.
TTGGATGTCAAGAACTTTTTCTAAATGGTGATCTCGCCGAGACTTAGATATGGATCTCCCTCCAGGTTTGTCGGGCTCAAGAGAGTCTTTAGGGAATGTTTTTCGCCCTCCGAAAATCGATCTTTGCCTCAAGCCGTCTCATCGGGCTTAGTTTTTCCACCGCTTCAGTGGAGGTTGTCCTGTCTAGGGATTTTTAGAAGTTCCCACTCAGATCATACTGCTTTATATTCGCGTCAACCTCAAGGGCGGTGCATTATTGTCTCATTTTATGTTGATAAATTTATTATCAGGGAGATGACGCTTCTCTTCTCTGGCATAGTTCAGGTGAAATGTGGGCTCAGAAAATCTTTTGATATTAAGGATCTTGGTCCTCTTCGTTACTTTCCTTGGTATGGAGTTTGCTCGGTCTCGCCATGGTATCTCTCTCTCCCAGCGGAAGTATTTCTCTTGATCTCCTTCAGGTACAGGCATGCTTGGATGTTGCCTGCATCTACCCTATGGTACCCAAATTTGAAGATATCTCCGAGTCGGGGACACTTGTTTGCTATATCCATCTATCTATCAGCGTCTTTGGGTCGCCTCATGTTACTTGACTAATACGAGACTGATCTCACATTTGCTGTCAGCATTGTACTTCAGTTTATCACCTCGCCACATACCTCTCACCAATGGAGATTAGTCACATTCTCTGGTACCTTAATCCGTGTCCCGATCGTTGGATTGTTTTTAAAGTCCGGATCGCGGCCCTCTCATGCTTTACATATGCTGATTATGCGGGTCTAAGAGTGATAGACGCTCTACTTCTGATGTTTGTATCTTTTTGGTAGTCATCTCGTATATGGGAAAAGTAGAAACAAGCAGTATTCCTCGATCTTCTGTCGAAGCGAGTATCGTGCCATGGCTCAGGAACGATTTGAAATATTTGGCTTCATCCTTCTATTCTGTTGGGTGGTGGGGAAGACACGTTACATAAAACTGATGAAAGTCGTGCTCGTGATCATGTTGCGTGTGTGATTCTAGCACGACCTTGATTGTACGTTCAAATTATGAGATAATCCAAAGAAGCTGTACTCATACTACACGCCAGGGAACTAAGACACATTGAAGTTGATGTTCACTTCATTCTGAAGAAACAAATAAATGTGTTCGTGGGGAATAATCATTTCCCATCTTGTACAAAAACCAAAATGGCGCGTACAATGCACGTCAGACTGCTACAATGGTTTCACAATCTAGTGGACCCTCATTGTTGAAGGCCATCTATTGGCAGGTGGGACGCTCGATAGCGCGCCTCAACGTGAGGGGGGTTGGGAATTAGGGAGATCTTGTTCCTAATAAGGGATTTCTTCTTTATCTGTAATAGGCTATGTTTGACCAGACAATGATTCTTTCTTTCCTTATTGGCATTATTATCTTTCCTAATTTTAGGCCATACATTGGCTTATTATTAAGATTTTTGAGAATAAGAAATTAAGCCTTTTACTCTTTTCTTCTGGTCCAAACAAGAGGACGACCACTTTTATATAAACTAAAAGTTATTTTACCAATCTACCCTCCACCTATTAGTAGGTACTAAATATCCACGCTAAAAAGGAAAAGTTATAACATTTTGTAATGAAATTAAAAGAGCTTTTCGTCTGTTAATTCCATATCCAAACATTTATATTATATATTACACAAATCTGTTGTTGTGAATATTTGTTAATGGGCGCCAATGACTCAATACATTATTGCGTCTTTTTTATAAATTGTGATACGATAGAAAAAAAAAATAGTATTAAATTAAGGAATGGTTCCCTTATATGCTTTTGTTTGTTGATAGAAATTAAAAAGCACTTTCCGTGGTATTCTCCCTTCAATGTTAAGTTCTATATACATACTACATATATATATATTCTACGAAAATAGTAATTGGCCACTAAATGGGCACTACTACTATAATTTACAAAAAATAAAGTTGCATTACTATTTTGTAAAGACCCTCCCATATCACACGGATAATTGCTAGTACAGTACCTAAAATAAGAAATTAATAAAAATAAAGCAGCATATACCGTTTCAAACACAACCTTCATCATTCTCAACTGGTACAAATTCCCATTCCTTGCGGCAATCATTGTTTCTCTTTCTTCATTTTCTTTCCTTGTAATAAGAATGCAAGAGACAAAGTTGCAACTCTTCAAAGTGTAAATTGACCCCCACAATGTAGGTGTTTCTAGTAGTTATGGTATACTTCCAAAAATAATCGAACTGAATGAAATTGCAAGAATATCATAATGAGAAAGAGTTAATTAGGCCTCTTTCAATGAGTGATCAGGTTTACGCAGAGAGTTGTTCATACAATACAGAGTACAAGCCAAGATAAGCTCAGATCAAAAGGATTACGACAGCTAATGCTAAGTGATTCTCTGTTGTGGTTAAAATGAAGAACAAAGCCATGATTTGGAAACCCTTACGGTCGGTCTTCACTGCTTCCCACTCACTACGACACAAAAGATCTCACACAAGGTAGTCTGTTCTAAGACTCAGCGTAGTCATAACCAAAAACCCATCTCTCATAGAACACCATTCAAGCATCAGCAGTTTGACTTGGACAGTAATCACCATCAATGCTAGAAACACCCTAAAATACAACATTAACGTAAAGACATTTTTTTATGCCCACCTTGGCATTATGAAGAAAAACAATGGCAACACAATGCCAGCCAAACTAGCTGTTCTTTGCCCACAATTTCACAACAATGGCACTTGTCACAGAAGATGTATACACACACTGACAACAGCAAGTTGATCCCTGAATCCTCAAACTGCTAAGTCATAACAACTCAAGAATTAATAAATTATTATAATGATTCTTCACAAACAGCAAGTGTGGAGATCATAATCAATTTTCTATGTGTATAAATAGCATTTAGAGAAATGCACTTAACAATCACATATCACATATATTCAAAAACCGAATACAGATAAGAAAAGAGAGAATAAGAATATGTATATAACCACATCACATTATGGAGACATATATGCACATATACACAAGACTATGAAGGGGCTCAACCATTGTTTGTTAGGAGTGAGTTTGTGTGATCTATGTGCGTTGTTTGGGGTTGTTTTTTGTCTCATTTTATCAAAAAATCAAAGTGACTTTGTTTTTTTGCTTACCCCAAATGGACCCGAAGTACGTCCTAACAACTAAGCATTATTAGTTTGCATTCTACTAATATTTTTATACAACTCTCTCAAACACAATATTTTCAAATTAATACTCGTATATGTATATTATTTTCAAAATTTGCCACAACAAAATGTATACAACTAACATAATATTATTATTGCTTACTTTATGTCCGTTTAGATAAGTATTTTTGTGCGTTCAGATTCCCTTTTGTGTATCCAATTTTTTTTGTTTTTAGGTAATTTTTTTTCATCATTTGATCAAAATGTTTAGACTTTTTGGGTTCTTTGTGATAGAAGAATTCGAAATATAAAAAAATCATCTATAATTTAAAAAAAGTACACTAAGACAAAAATATTTTATGCCACCCAAAACTAAAAATGGTTTCTTTTCAACTTTGTGAGGATTTTTCTAAAATTCAGAAAAGATTTTTTTTTTAATTATTTTTCAAATACCTCGCGTAAAAAAATCGAAAAGTATAAAATTTTGATTAGATGGTAATTTTTTTTACTAGAGAATAAAAAACGCGAAAATTTAAGTCCACTTAAAAAAAAAAACTATTTTCCCAAACTAAGCTTATGTCCAAAAAATTCAAGAAGAAGAAGATTTTATAAGTTTAACTAAAATATTAGTATTTTAGTTTATAATTTTGATAAGCCTATTATCTTTAAACAGTCCCTTCTGTGATGAGTTTATCATTGGAAGTGTCATCTCGATAATTTGCATACTAAGATTTAATGTATATTATGATAATACATTTATCTCGAGCTAGATTGGCATTATTGGGCTGTCCTTGTTGATAATTCCATACCGTATATTTTTAGATGTGTTTTGTGTCTTGTATTGAATTCAGTCTCTGAGTTATAAGCCTTAATGGTCGTATTTGGGATTTGACATGTTAGGTATGGGGGTTTTTACTTGAGACCGTGTGTATCTATGGTGATTTTTGAAATTCATTCTTCCGTGGGGTTATTTTGTTTGTTTAGCATAAGATTGATACAGCGAGGACGTCCTCTCTTTAGACGTCAGGAACGGAGATGGATTAATGGGGGAGGTTCGGAGGCGGTAAACGGAGAAAGGCAAAAGAAAAGAAGAAAGGAAGGAGTCAAGGGGAAACAGAATGAAGGAAGGCGCAAGAAGAAATGTAGCGAAGAAAAAGAGAATGGGGGGGGGGGGAGGAAGGAGGAAGAAGGTGGGAAGGGAGGAAAGAATAAGAACATAAGGGAGAGACGTAAAGGTAGAATTGGGAGTGTGTGAGGAAGAGTAACGGTGGGGGAAAGGTTTGTGTAGATTCAGAGGATAATGAGTGGGTATATAGGCTGATGGCGGATGTGTTGGTAAAATCAAGGGAAGTGTAAAATATTAGTAATAGAACAGGAGTGTAGAAGTGGTTGGAGACATGGACCACAGAGAGGTGGGGCCGTGACCACGGGAAGTTGATTTGTTTTAGCAGAAATTGGCGTGTGTATGTTGAGGTGGATGGGGTTGGGGTGAGTGTTGTGGCCGGCGAAAGCACAGGGAGTTGGTGATGTAGCGGGCACGCCGCCCCAAAGCGATCGGCGCCAGTGAGCCAAAAAGGGGGGCAGGACGCAACGGGAGGGCAGGGGAGGGGGGGGGAGCCCCGATGGGAACCAAAAAGACAAGCATGGCAAGGGGGAGAGAGGAAGTAAAAGAAGAGCGGCTCAAAACAGCGGTGACGCAAAGGAGTCACAAGTCCTCTCACTTCATAGTTGCGCCCTCCTCTTGTGACCTAACTAGCATGATCCCGTTCGCCCTTTGCTATCACCCCCCTGACCAGCCCGGTTGGCAGCAAGGATGGTTTGTGTGCATTTATACTGAGTGTGGCGGATTTGAGGCGGGATTTGAAAGGAGGGAGAATTTAACTCCGGGGGCCCCACCTTTACGAAGGGTTGATTATCGAGTTTGGTGTTTGGATGGTATTTGGAACGAAGACTTTTCATGTGTGGAGTATGATTGTGATAAAGGTAAATACAACCGTACCACGGAGGTGCCCAATTCATGTACATGTGTGCCTCGGTTGATATTATTGTTGGTCGTGTGTAATTAATAAAATGTAGTATAATTAATGTTCAGAGATTCTAAAAAACAGTTCAGTTAAATCTGATATTATTGCCTTATTTTTGGGGTTCGCATTGTGAGTGCAACATTAGCTTTTGTTCATAAAGAGGGACCAACCAAGGTAACAAAGACTAGTCAGATGCAAGGCAGTCTCATGGTTCGGAAAACTGGTACTCTCTCGATCTAGAGACCTATGGAACATGTGTCACGGTGTGAAGAGAACTGGACGTGTTTTGGGGGAACTTGGGCGAATGGAATGGTAAAAATATAAAAGCACGAGTTTTGGGAAGACCGCTAACCCCCAGATTGGAGCCTGTCCCACAGTCGGGAGGGGCACGTGGAGAAGATAAGAGGCAGTCGAAAGAGAAGAAGAGATGTATAGGGGGGGGAAGGGGAGAGCTGGACGCAACGGAGAGTATGGGGAATGCCGGGGGGGTGGCCCGAACCGAAGAAGCATGGTGCCCAAATAATGACAACCCCGGTCTCTGCTTGCCCCAAGCCGGGGACACCAAGACGGCGGCGAGGTTTCCACCACCAAAACGACTTAGTCTTGCCACAGAGGCACAATGGTCTTTCTTCTCTCACCACGCAGAACACCGCTGCACCACGGACGGGGTACCCCCCCTGTCCGGCCTATGGTCGACTAGGGAGTTCGAAGACAGTCACA
>VIGQ01002172.1:0-17500 GCA_009663005.1 Actinidia chinensis
TGAATTATACAAAATGAAGAACGAATGAAGATTTAGAGGAGATTTTGGTTACTGTTTTACCATAGCCTTACAAATAGTGAATGAATAATGTGACACTTAATCACGCTTGAAAAATGAAAAGTATGAGAATGAAAGAATGGAAAAGAGGAACAAATGTATTTGAAAAAAAAATTCTACAGGTGCCCCTGCGAGAGAAAGTTTAGTTTCTGGGAGGGAAGTGAAAAAAGAATTATGAGCAAGAAATAAAAAAGAATGTTAAAAAAAACTGAGATGTGTTCCTTCAAAAAAAAAAATCTGTTGCATTGTGGGTGTATATTGTGAGGGGGAAAGAATCTAAGTAAGAAATGCGGAAAGGAAAAAACTAAGAAAAAGGATTTGGGCGGAATAAGTATCGAGTTTGGGATCCGCCTATAAGTGCCTCTTTCTTGATTTTCTCTTTATCAAAAAAAAAAAATTTAATTCTATCCACCCATCTCCGGCCATACCATGCCACCACATCCCGCCCAGTACTAGGGACCAAAGTTGTAAAATCCAATAGAGTTGCTACTTCGCATTCTCAATTTTGAAAGGCTCTAAATTTTTTATAAATAATAAAAAGACTTGTGATCGAAAAAAAAAACTAAAAAGAGAAAAAAGTTAAAAGTAAAAGTAAAAGCTACAATGCTCAAATTCTATTAAACGAAAATAGTGGAAAACTAATATGTACACAGCACTTATAAAAACAGAGAAGACTTTGCTTTACTTGTTTTTTTATCTCTCTCTAAATTTTGTTTGGATAGTGATTAATTATTGAAATTATAGCTTTTAAAGGGCCTCATTCGTGTGATATTGTTTACCCAATCATTTTAGAACTTAGTTGTGTCATTAAATTATATACCATTCGAATTGTGACACCATGTAAAAAATTCAGTGTTTAATTATTCAAATTAAAAATTCATAGTTTAACTTGTTATCAAAGTCAAATCATAGAGTTAGGTTGTAATTTTCTCTTTTCTTCTTTCTATTTTGAAGGAACTTCTAGGCTGTGTTTAGAACTCGCGGAAAGAAAGGGAAGGAGGAAAAAAAAAAGTAAAAGTAAAAGTAAAAAATTTTATCTTAATTTAAAAAAAAATATTCAAAGACAAATATATTTTAGTGACATTAAGCTATATTTTTTTTCTTCAAAGCTTTTACATTTTCTAACTTATAATTTCATTACGAGATTCAATTATTTCCCCATGCGGCGTAAAGAAGGGGTTTACGCCACCAAATAAAAAATCATTGCACATCACCCATTGGTTGGAATTGCTAGAAAGTTATTATAACCATAGCAGGAGATGATTTTTTTTATCATCAAACCATGAAGTTCTCTCTTAAGGCTCAGTTGGATACTTGTGATTGAAAAAAAAAAACAAAACGAAAAAAAGTAAAAGTTAAAAAGTTAAAAAGCCACAATTCTCAAAATATATTTAAAACGATTAGGGAAGACTTTGCTCCTCTTTATAAAAAATAGGAAAGATTTGCCTTTATTTAATTTTTTATATTTTATGTTCGAAATTTTGCTTGAATAAGTATCTTCATTATTGAAATTAAAGTTTTAAAAGGGTCATGATAGCGTTTACCCAATCATTTTTGCATAACCTACGTTGTTATCTTTAACTATATAAACGGAAACTGCGGAGGATTCGATTGTTAATATGTTAAAATATCCAGTATTTAATTTGATTCAAATTAAAAATTCATTGGTAACTTGTTATAAAAGTCAAATCATGGGGTCATGTTTGTAATTGTCTTTCTCTTTCCTTTTTTTTAAAGGTACTTTATGGCTTGTTGGAAACGCGGAAAGAAAGGAGGGGAGGATGGAAAAAAAATAATGATTTACCTTCTTTCCTGGTTTGGTTGAAGCATAGTTATCAAAATTCGGATCGGAAATATCGGCCGGGTTCAACCGGTTCAACCGGGACCGGACACTATAAACCGGTTCGGTTACACTATTTTACCGGAAATGCAAGCGAACGGATTGAACCGGTTTGAAACCGGCCGATTTTCTATCGAACCGGCCCGGTTTTTTAACAGAAAAATTAAAGTTTAATTTTTTTACAGTTTGGACCCCAAATTTTAAATTATAGTTTTAATTTTTACAGTTGACCCCCCCCCCCCCCCCCAAAATTTTGAATGAATTTGAATTTTTATTTTTTAATAATTTTTTATTTATGTTTAATTTTTACTAGAATGGGTAAAAAAAAATATTTTTTTTATTATTTCAGAATAAAATATAATTTTGATTATGTATAATTATAAAATCGGTTGAAAACCGGTTTGTGAACCCCGTGTTGAACCAGTGAAACCGTTGCTTGATCGGTTTTCAATTCCGGTTCGGTTCTGGAAAATGTGTTTTGGAAGGCTTTGCGGAGGGAAGGAAAAGATTTCAAGAAATAGGTGAAAAAAAACTCTAGCACGTCTTCCATTGATTGCGGAAAGAATTAAAGATAAATTTTAACTGGAAACTGAAAGCTTCTAAGTTTTCTTTATATAGTAATTAATTAAACGGACTTGCGAATGGGACAAAAAAAACTAAAAGAAAAAAGTAAAAACAAAAGGAAAAGTAAAATGCCCACTAATACGACTTTAGAAGGACCTTGGCAATAACTTAAGAGACTTAACAAATGTTCCTCAATAACCTAATTGTCGGCCTATTTGGAGATTTTCCATTTTATACTCGAAAAAACTACCCTCGAAGGACAGCATATTAACCGGTTCAGAAAAAAAATGAAACAGTTGATTGGCTGTCGATCCAATTTGGTTTTTTTTTTCAAAACACATTTTATGGGAGACAAATCAAAGCAGAGTTTCTATAATAATTGCAAAACAGGGAAGCGTTGGTGAAGTATACAATGGTGCAGTCCAACTGAGTACCATTGTACAAGGGTTTAGTTTAAAAGAGACCAGACTAAAAGGAGAAAAAACAGATTCGGACCATGGAGACTTAAGAAATGACTTTAGAAGACTTATGAACACAAAATTTCCTACTTAACATGGACAATACCTGTAGTTCTGAGAATCTTGCTTATTGTATTCTGGAAAATCTTACCACCAATTCTTTAAGTTGTGATTTGCTCTTCCATCATGGCTTTGAAAGATTCGCAATCATTTGTTTCCCATGGATGTTCCATCCTTTGGTGCTTGTCCTGTGCTTCTGTTGTACAAGCTTCCCACCAAACTGCTTAGCCTCACCAGACAGGTGGAAATTGAGACGAACCACTTAGCCTTACTTTCATCCAAGGCAAATAAATCATGACCCCAGCTCATCACAAAGCTCATGGAATGATTTCTCTCCATTTCTGCCAAGTGGAAAGGTGTTTATGTTTTTGTTTTATGCAGGCCAACGCCATCTCAGAGTCATGGAAAAAGTCTTGAGTCTACATTTGGAACGGTTTCATTCTCCATCCATCGGAAATCGTAGTTTCCTGAGAATTGTTGATCTCAAAAAAACAAAGTTTCAGGGTGGAATCCCCACACGAAATGGGTCGGTTTTACTTTAGGTGCGAGTTCTGGACTTGGGCATTAACTTGATGGGAGGGACAAATTCCAGGGAATCGCTCGCATTGCAATAACTGAGGGATCCTTCTTTGAATCAAAACAAGTTTATAGGAATCTTCCCAAAAGCTTGGTTCCTTATCCCAATTGGTGGTGGAACTTACTATTCAGTTTATTTTAACAATTTGACAAGAGAAAATCCCAGTTCTTTTGGGAACCTCTCAAGTCTCCCGCGTTTATGGCTGGAGAGACATGTTGGAGGGGGAAATATTCAGGCTCAATAGGTAGCCTTAAAAGGCTAAGATACTTGGAATCGGCATAAATAAACTATCAGGTATTATCCCACCTTCTATCTACAATCTCTCTTCACTCAGTTTCGTTTTCTGGGCAGCCTTAATCAATTCACGGAAGTTTCCTCAGAATTTAGGCATCCTTTGCCAAATATTCCAGAACTCTCTGTGTGGGCAATCAGTGTTAAAGTGGACTCATTCCGCGTCAATATCAAAATGCCTTCAAAACTGAATTACTCGGCTTAGCAGCAACAAATTTTATCCTGGACTTCCTATTAATTTTGGAAACCTAAAAAACTTCAAGGCTATATTTTCCGGGAGTGGTTGGGAACTGGGATATTCAATGACCTTTAATTTCATCTCCACTTGGTCAACGTAGAAAAAATTGATTAGATTATACATAGCCAACAATGCTTCGGAGGTGTTTTGCCAAATTCCATAGCCAACTTCTCACCCAACTTCAGCATATGATCGTGGGAAATTAAACAAGAATATCTGGAAGCATTCCAACAAGATATTGAAATCCTTGGAGCTTAAATACTCTAGGTCTGGGATACAATCAATTGACAGGAAGTATTCCAACCTCAATTGGCAGACTTCTAAACTTCAACTAGTGTTTGGTGGAAACAAATTATCGGGGAAGGAAATCCCGTCCTCCATTGGTAAATCTAACCAGTTGTTGAAACATGCTTGGAGTACAAAAATAACAATCTCAGGGAAATATACCTTCAATTCTTGGAAATGGCCAACGTTGTTATCGCTAGGCACTTTAATGGCAATAATCTGACGGTAGCATACCCCTGAGAAGTAATCAGCCTCTAGTCATTGTCAAAAATATTGGATTACTCGAAATAACTCGAGTGGTCCCTTACCTCAAGAGGGGGGAACTGGACTTAAAAAAATCTGGGTTACCTAGACCTTTCTCAAACAAGTTATCTGGCGAAATCCTGTAGGCTAAGTAGTTGCAGTAGTTTGCAAAACCTTTATCTGGACAAACAATTCATTGAAAAGGAGTAATTCCACAATATTTAGGGTCCTTAAGGGGTATTGAAGAATTTTAAATCTCTCAGATAATAGCCTCTCGGGTGTTGAATTCCAAAATTTTTAGGCAAGCTTTTCATTCTTGAGGAACTTGACCTTTCTTTCAATGATCTGAGGGAGACGATACCGCAGGGGAGGTGTCCAAATGCAAGTGCAATTTCAGTTTTAGGAATAACAAGCTCTGTGGGGGAATTCCTGATTGGAGTTGCCATCATGTCTTGATGTCAACCAAGAAAGAAGAGAAAATGCCTCTTGGACTGGTTTTATCATTCCCACAGTTTGTGGTGTTTTTGAGTATAATTTTTACATTATGTATTCTAATCCTTTGTTGGCTTAGAAAGATGAGAAAGCAAACCTTTTGTGGCATATTCTCGATTGGATTCTTGGAGAATTATATCATACAACAATCTCTTGAAAGCAACAAATGGGTTCTCTGCAGCCAAACTTGATTGGTAACGGAAGCTTTGGCTCAGTTAGATAAAGGAATTCTTAATCCAGTGATCAAAAAAGCTATCGCAGTTAAGTTTTTAACCAACAAAGAAGAGGCGCTACAAAGGAGTTTCTTGGCAGAAGCAAAGCTCTAAAAAAACAGTAGGCATCGAAATTCTATGTCAGATCATAAGTTGCTTGTGCAATAAAGTGTTTGATTTCAAGCCAAAATGACTTCAAGGCAGTTGTTTATGGTACATGGAAAAATGAGAGTCTTGATATGGTTGCATCAGTCCTTTCACAAACAGGTCGAATTTGCCCAAAGAGAAATAGAAAAGTTTTAAGCCTTCTTCAGAGTTAGGCACCTAGCAATTGATGGGCTTCTGCCTTTGGATTATCTTCATAATCATTGTGCCGTATCATCGTACATTGTGATATAAAAGCCAGCAAATAGAGTAGAAGGTTGTCAAAGTTATGCCCGCCGCGTGCGTGCCGCGCGTGCTGCCACTTTTTTTCTTGTGCAACCGGTGCTTCGTGCCGGGAGGGGCCGGGCCCATTTACTTAACGTGCCTTGTCGTGCGGTGTCTTAATCGTGCCGGTGCCATTTTTAATGTTTTATTTTTAATCGTTTGCCGTGTACCGTTGCAATATTTTTCTTTATGCGTGTCGTTGCCGATGCCGCGGCCCATTTTGTTGGAAACCGTGTTTTGTGACCCCATTTACGTAATCGTGTCGTGCCAGCTGACCCTTTACTAATCGTGTCGTGTCATGCCGGCCCGCTTTAATTAGTCGTGGTGTGACTCGTGTTGTGCGTGTGTGCCCATCTACTTAGATCGTGTCGTTTGCCATGCCTGTGTTTTTGTATTTTTTTTAATCGTGTTATTGCCGTTGTCCATTTTTTAATGGTTGTCGTGTCGTACCGTGCTTTTGAAATTTCCCATGATTTGTTTCCATATGTGGGGAACCAAAAGCATTATAAGACTCTCACGCAATGGCAGTCTTTATATCCTGCTCTTCCCTTATGTTGTGCAAGCCTATTTTCAAGTAGATATCACATAAAAAAATAAATAAAAAACAGGTTACTTATGTTGTGCAAGCCATTTTTTGTTCCTATATTTTTATTAAAAGATCTATTTTCCATCACTCTTATTTTTAATTATATCCAATTAATTTTTAAAATTGGTCATTTCATTATAACCTTTTAATTAAAAAATAATAGATTTTAAAAAATATATTCACCAGTTAAGTTAAAAAAATTAGGCTAATGTGAAAATCTCTAGTTCTTATTGACTTTTTTTTTGTTTAATTTATATTTTGTTATACATACTATTGGGGAATCATAAACAATCACAATATCCCACGGGACAAAAAAAAAAGAAATAATGTTGTGTAATTGTGTGGCTAGCGTATAATATAATCAACTTTTTCTTAATGTTTTATTTTTGGCTATTCATAATCTATTTTAAATATCTCCCATTGTTTTTTTATTATGGCATTTGAAAAACGTCAATTTATTTAATTAAAAATATTTTTTAATTATTTTTTGACCCATTGTTTCATGAACAATGCTGAAAATTTATTTATTTTACTTTTTAAAAAATATTTTTATATTTTTTATTTTGTAAGTTAATTTATTTAATTAAATTTATTTTAATTCTTTAATAATTAATTATTTGTTGCCACTTTTGTGTCGTGCCAAGCCAATACCCTGCCGTGCCGTGCACGGCCACTTCCATTTTGTGTTTGTGTCGTGCGAGATAAGACCATGTCGTGCTCATGCCGTGCCGTGCCAAACTAGCCAAAACACTATGTCGTGCGTGCCGTGCCTGACGTTGTTCGTGCCATGCGTGCCCCGGCCAGGCCAACTATATGCCGTGCCCGTGCCGTGTTTGCCACCACCCATTTAGTGCCCGTGCCGGTGCAGTGCCTGCTCAGGGACCGTGCTGTGCCGTGCCGTGCCCAACTATATCGTGCCCAAATCGTTGCCCGATGCCCGAGTTTTTTTGTGCCGTGCCCGTGCCGTACCGTTGCCGGCAAGGCTGCTGACACCTCTTACAAGCAAACATTCTTCTTGATGGTGACGATGACCAGCCCGTGGGCGATTTTGGGTTAACAAGCTCTACAACAACCCGACATAGTGAACTTTTTAAGGAGTCAAATCAGCTCTGTGTGTTGGTATAAAAGGAACTATTGGATATGTAGACTCCAGGGTAATTCAATGTCTACCAGTAAGTTTACAACACTAATAAGTCAATCCCAATGAACCACAGAATGTAGTGTTTGCCAGCATTCACATTTATTTGGCTGCGCCCCCCACGCTCATTGAGCTGTATATAATGTGCAAATTACTCCATTTTATAGTTCCTCTATATTGTACTTAGTATGCATTATTTATATAAAGTAAGAATGAGCTTGCAATATTTTAATATGGGTGTTGAGAATATGGCGATGGGGAATGAGGGTATCCACATTTGGTGATGATACAGGCTATGGAATCCTCTTGAGAGTTGTTCACAGGACCAAGGCCCATGATGACATGTTTATAGATGGCCTGGACCTTCACCAAACTAGCCAAAGTTGCTTTGCAGAAGAGTGGTGGAGAGTGTTGATCAAAACCTTTTAGAAGAGAGAAGAGGAGAAAGGAGCCAGGAAGCCAAACTGGAGGAGCCAAAAAAAATTCTTTGAAAACAAATGAATGAAATTGAGGGGAAAATCAAGAAAAGTGCTTGAGTCTGATATTTAAAATGGAGAGTAGCACTGTGTCCGAGCAATTGCCACAAAAGAGCGAATTACCTTGCTGATGTAAGTGAGGAATGCATTTAGCTAAGGGCATTTTGCTGAGAGAAAAACTTGAAGTACCGTTTTCAAAAGTATTTTCAAAGTGGGTAAAGTGCTATCTCATTCCAAAGTTGGACCTAGTTTAGATTTCCTATCTGTACCTGATTAATCTAGCATTTGTTTCAATAGTGTCCACCACCCTTCCACAACGAACAAGTTCAGCATGGAAGAGTACGTCTGCAATTGAAAAGTTTTCAACATTTTGCTCACTCCGTTGGAGGTGAGTGTTAGAATCTGCAGCCTTTTTGGTTAAGGACCTGATTTCCATCTTTTGCCGCGTACAAACAACTTGTAACTTAAAATATTGAAACTTTAGAAAACTCTTTCAGAATCTCTTTCTTTCTTATTTTTAGAATACCTTTCTATGTGAGAATATCCTGACACTTAAGCTCTTTCTTTGTTTTTTCGCTATGGTCAAGAGTCAATGGCATTTGCCTGTATTTTATGAAGTTGCTTTGTAAGTAATTTACGTTTAGTTTTTTTTATTATATTCACCATCCCAATCGTTGCCTATTCTAGAATTGATACACTATGCCAACTCCAAATTATTTCATCTGTTATCGTATGTTATCTTAGACCAATCAAAAACATGAAAACATTATTTCTTTTTAAAGGAGATTTTAATCGGAGTACTGTCCAAACTATATATCCTTTAATCATGTTTGTTATGTAATCTTTCCAATTCTTCTGATAACACGTACCCATAACTCGTAAGGGAGTGACTCACACCCCCATACCCTCATCCTCCATACCCTTCCACATTTCTCTTGAGTCAATTTCATCGGACATCTGTAAACATAAGAACAAATTACATTTTATTTTATAAAATGAACGGTTGATATGATTGTAAAGTTAAACCGTCCATTTTAAAAAAAAATGCGATTGTTTCTGTGTTTATGAATTTCTGATGAAGTTGATTTTTTGTATGGGTGACATTCACTACGAGGCCTACGAGAACTGATCGGATCACCAGTTGTGTGCTCGAGGGGTGAGACCCACAAGGGAGATATAGATTGTAGTGGTATTGTGGGGAAATGTTTGACCAATACCCAACTTGTTATGGGACTCACCAAAAGGACAACGGAGGAAGGCCAAAAAGACAACACCTTACGTTTGTTTGTGTTTGTTCTTTTACTATTTATGTTTTCTGAAAATTTGAAAACCATAAAGGCAAAAAAATGTTGTAAAACTGTTGTCAAATATTTCGATAATTTTGGACACCAAAAATACAAAATATTTCACGTCATGAAACTTTTGGGGGCATCACAACAATCCTCAAAAAAAAAAAGATTTTTAAAATCAATTATTTAGAAAAAAGATTATAAGTTCTTTCATATTTTTCACAAAGTCCAATTTACACTATATAAAAAACATGAGAAAGAAAAAAAAAAAAAATCAAAAAAACTACCAAAACAAAAAAAAAAAGATTGAATCCCACTGCCAATTAAATATACACTTAAACAACGTCATTTCTTGCATATTTAGTCGCAAAAAATTACTATTAAAACCTTGCACAATTACTTCCCATTCTAATTAATAGTGAAATTATAAGGCAGTCAGTATATTTTTATTCATTTTAATGAATGTCCATCATTCTAAAGCAGAGAGGAAACCATTAACAAGAGAAACCCCATAACAATGTAAATGAGGTTAATATTATCAAATACTAATAAAAAAAAATATCATCAAGAAATTTAATATTAAATAATGATTATCAAACGAGCATAGAAACAATTAGAAACTTTTTCCTGAAGGGAAAAGCAACATCCATATAACTTATGTGGCCACTAAAATTTAAAAAATATTCTGATAGCAATGAAAGACAATACGGTGAGATTAGGGTTTTTTAAAAATTAGAAGAGAGAGAATTAAAAGGGAGCCACCAGATGACAAGTGGCGCATTACACGGCCCCTCATGAGAGGCCTGGGAAGTGAACTGGTGATATGCAAGGAGAGAGAGAGAACGGTAGGGCTTCGAGGTGGGTTTTCGCGTATCAGATTCGGCGGATTGTGCCTCCCTCGGTGGTGGTTGTTGCTTTTGTGCTTAGATTTGGGTTATGAGGGAAGTCACGAGGTGGTAAGTTGGGGGAAGGGCTGGCTTCTTCGCTAGATTAGGATTAATTAATGAGCGGCGGGCAAAGAGGGTTTCGGATTGTGCGGGCGGCGAAGAGGAAAGTCACAGGAAGGGTGGGTTTGGGGAATTTTTACGATTTTTATTTAAGCAGGTGTAACAGTTATAAAAAAACCCTAAAATTTAGCAGGTTTTGTACTTTAGAAAATTGTGTTTTTTTTGTTCTATTTCAGGGAGTTGTTGTAGCATCTTCAAATTTCCAAATTGGTCCCCATTTTTTATGAGGCCTTCAGCTTGGGCTGGGACTTGAGTTTTGTTGTAGGGCTCACTCGTACAAATTTCTTTGTGAACCACGTATAATGGTTACTATAAAAAAAAAATAAAAAAAAATATGAGCTTATATGTTAACAAAAAGTTTGATGCCCAAATATGTTTTTATGAAGGCTTCTTCTGGGCTAACTCTGGCCACCACCAATTGCCACCACCATCATCGACCAATACCTTTGGTGACCCCTCCGACTACTCGGAAAGGGGGAGATTGGCCCCTCAAAAATTTTGAAGTTGCATTATGACATTTTGATTTTTAGATTTTTTTATTAAATGAGACAGTATTTCTGGTCGCTTCAAGTTTAATAAATCTCACTTATACCATTTCTCAATATTTTTTTATGTATTTATCACTGTCTCCAACAACTCTCCATCTTCAACCACAACCTCAGGAGATTCTCATAATCTTTGATCACTCCCTCAGTAGCTTTCCTCTATTGGCAATAATCTGTGTCACCACACATCTCTAACCAATCAACTCTCCCGAACTAGATACACCTCTAGCCATCTTGTAGCTTCCGCTAGCAACCCCTCCCTTCATTGCTATTTTTGGTAAATTTACAACAAGAAACATACAACAATAGCAAACAAACTACTAACTATCGTGTTTCAACAAGTTTGGTGGTATTATGAAATAGTTACTACTATTTTGAGGATATATGTAAACAATTTTTAAGATTGATCAGTCCAAGTATTCAATACAATTTATTAGTTTAGATAATTAATAAAAAAAATTACTTGGTTACAATTTAAAACAAAAGGAGGAATTTTTTTTTTCTGATTTTTATTTATCAAAATGTCATTGTCACATTCCTATTATAGTGTTTTATGTATAAATTTTTAGTGAAAATATTATTTTTCTTCAAGTAATCAAAAATCCAAAAGTTAGGTGGCCCAGATTTTGACCTCTCCATAAGTTTCACGGCTGCATGCACCTTTCTTTTAAAATGGATTAGTATTTCACATACAAATAGTGTTTGTTATGAATTTTTCAGAATCCTAACATAATTCACTCCCAAGAACATAGAATGTTTATATTGCACAGTTTTATATTTTTACTTTTTCAAATACGAAATTCAGCGTTCACAAAAAAAAAGAAGTTCAGATCTTATCACAAATTACCCATAATAAATGAGTTCAACAATATGTAAATCTCTCCATAACTCACTACTTATAAAAAAAAATTGTGATCGAATCTGTGTCTTGTATCCGTGGTTTGAAATATGGTAGTAATAATTTTCATGTTCAAGCCTCAAAATATGGGAGATTCATTTATTTTGTCAAGTGAGTTTTGAGAGGAGAGAGAAGAGTACATAGGAGGAGAGAGGTGTGGCACGTGACATGGTCATGGACAAATGTGCAACACATGTGAATAGGACTGGCCCATGGTCCACTAGTTTAAAGAGAATCTGGGGTCAAAAAGAGTCACTTTCAAAATTTCCACATTCACATTTTAGCATGACAATTTTTCATTGAACAATATCAGGTTGAGGAACAATATCATAATTTTTTGTACTAGTAACAAAATTAAAAAAAGAAATATAAGAAAATAAATCTATGTCGACATGTTCTTCTAATTTATACAAAATGTAGAACGATTAATGAAATTTTAGATATTTGAGGAGATTTTGATATTGTTTTTGCCCATAGCTCATCAAATAGTGAATGAATATGTCTAGCAATTAAATCACGACTTGTATGAAATGAAAAAGTTGAGAATGAAAGAACAATGGAAGGCGAACAATTGTGATTTGAAAATATTCAACAAGTGACTCTGGAGACATGTGAAAACGGAATCTGAGCAAAGAAATAGCAAGAATTATCAACAAAGAAAAAGAAGAAATCCGATGTGTTTCTTAATTTTTTTCAGTTGCGTTGCTTATTTTGATGGACACAAAGAATTTAAGGGTAAGGAAGAAATTGCGAAAAACTAAGAAAAGGATTTCAAGCAGTGTTATTTAGTTGTTGGGCAGAATTGGGCAGAAATAGTCTTCAGTTTTGGACCAGCCTGTAAGTACCTCTTTGATTTCTCTTGTTCCAAAAACGTTTTAATTCTCTCTCCCCACCTCCGGCCATACCATAGCCACCACCTCCCGTCCAGTGTGGGGGACAAAGTGTAAAACCAACAGGGTGCTATTGGATCGCTTATGGACAAAAACTAAAAAGAAAAAATGTTCAAAGTAAGAGTAAAAATGCCTTTAGAAGACTTAGCAAAAACTTTAGAAGACTTAGCAATGCTCTTGAAAAACCATATGAACACAAATTTCCTACATTAACCTGGATAATACCTTATAGTTCTGAGAATCTTGCTGACTATATTCTGAAAATCTTACCACCAATTCTTTAAGCTGTGATTTGCTCTCCATAATGGCTTTGAAGCTCTGCATGTTGTGCCCAAACGAGTTACCGTCACTCTACCAACTCAACCACACAAATGAGACACAGATATACGTGGTTCGGCCAATCTGCCTACATCCACGGGAGAGGAACAATATCACGATTCACAGAATGAATTACAATGAGTACAATAGGGAGGAGCTCATCTCCAACTCACCTCTTCAGCACTCTCTCATCTCTCCCATCTCACTTGTCTCTCTCAGATCTCACGCTTTACCAATTATAGCCCACTCTCTGCCAGATCTCTGTCCTCTTTGTGCTCTCACTAGCACACTAGCAATCCCCCAAACCCAACCCTCTCTCACTCAGCTCTCTCTGCAAACAGCAACATGATGTGGCTCCCCGGTGGTAATTCCCCAAGGATTACATCTGCCCACTGCACTTCCCTTCTCTGACAATCATTCTGAAATTTAAGGCCATGAGAAGAGGAATATGAGCCTCATGCCTGAGCTCATACTGCCTCCATTTGAGGACCCTTACGGGGAAGGGAGAAGCCTCCCTCTTGGACTCCTCTGCAGCCTTTCTTGACAGAAGCTGTCAGAGCTTATCTCTACGTCCTTCCTTCTTTCCTTTCTTATCGGTCCGTCTGCCCACATTCAACATGCCTTAATATGAAATCACTATTCTATTGGCTTGGGCTTAGGCTTGGGGCCTTGCGGCTATTGGGCTTGGGTTCTTTCAATGGGCTTCAATGTGGGTTCTATATTGGGCTTAATGGGCTGGACTTTATTTATTGGGTCTTGGGCCCAAGTTGGGCTGGATACCAAACACTTGCAATCATTTGTTCCTCTATTCCTGCCAATGTGGCAGGTTTCTTTTCTCCCATCAAGAGCGGAAAACTGAGTTCCTGAGAATTGTTAATTTTCACAAACAATAGTTTCCAGGGTGGACTCCCTCATGGAAAAGGGTTGGTTATTAGGCTTCGATTTCTGGATGTTGAGCATTTATTAACTTGTTGGAAGGACAAATTCAGGAATCTTTCACATTGCAATAACCTGAGGATCCTGATTTGGATGATCTAACAAAAACGTTTAGAGAAAATCTCCCCCAAAGAGCTTGTTCCTTGTCCCAATTGGTGGCACTGAATTGATTAACAATTTGACGAGAGAAAATCCCCGCTTCTTTTGGGAACCTATCAAGTCGTCAAACGTTCGTGCTGGAGCCAAATGTTGGAGGGAAATATTCCATGGTTCACTAAGTAGACTAAAATTGCTTAAGATTTCTTCGACTCACTAGAAATAAACTCTTAGGCATTATCTCACCTTCTATCATAATCTCTCTTCACTAGTTAGTTCTGGGAACCCTTTAATCAATTTCACGGAAGTCTTCTCAAATTTAGGCCTCACTTAGCCAAATATTAAAAAAACTTGGCTTTGCTAGAAATCAGTTAAGTGGACTCATCCGCATTCATATCAAATGCTTCAAAAACTGAGAATCACTCGATGTTAGCAACGCAACAAATTTTCTCCAGGAGTTCCTATTAATTTTGGAAAACTTAAAAATCCTCAGAGCGATTTAACGAGGTGGTTGGAACTGGGGACATCAATGGACCTTAATTTCATCTCCACTTGTAAACTGTGGCAAAATTGATAGGGATGTATAATAGAAAACAAAAGTGGCGGGGGGGACTCCAGGAATTTTTTCTAGGTGTCATTCAAAAGCATACATTCAATAATTAAAAAATTTACTCCCAACAAAATTAAAATTCCCTAGTTACGTAAAATTGACAAGCTAATTTGAACTTCTCAAATTAAAACAAAGATGATTTTCATATACTGATCTACTATTTTAAACAAAAACACACGCAAGTACGTGAACTTTACAATTGCATGCGACGAGATTCATATTCTGAAATCGTTGCATAATAAGCTCATTGTCCATACTATCAAAATACATCATTTTCAAGATATGTTACTAACAATCATCATCATTGATCTCCCATTCGGTTACGCACCGGTTCTGATGAATTTCATGCCGAAAAAGCTCTTTTCACGGTTTGCAGTCCGCTATGGGAAAAATTAACGCCAATTTCACAAGCAAATAAACTAATAGATATACGTATTCTGTTTTGTCTCTACTAACTTTTTAGCAAGATCACCAATTCTTTGAGTTCAAAAAACTTGTTGTTGGATGCGCATGTCAAAAAATGTAAGTTGAAGTGATTGTCAGGGGGGGCCATAAGATCTATCACAGAAAAATCAGATGGATAAACTCAGCAAGTTGATCAGTCTTTACTTATAAAAAGGCAAAAAATAAAACCTGGGGTTCAGCAAGCCACACAAGAATACCTCAACATTTGTAAAACGATTGTTAAGTTCATTGAAATTGCCTATATATGATTGGTAGAATACCTCAAACATTGTAATGATGTAAATTTAAATTTTGAGGCTTTGCGCGTGATCTCCCACGAGCAAACAATTATCATTCATGTTCGAGATAAGAAAAACCTTATTTATTAAAAAATGAAGCACACTCCTGTCAGTAGAAGAACCCATTCATCATCGTTCATCATTTGCAATCTTCGCTTAGACAATTGTAACTTGATGTCATAGCATTTTATAATGTCTTGGCCCTTTTTCCTTTTCTTTGTTAGTAGTAGTGACAACTCACTTGTGACCCCCAAGATATTTTTCATCAAATGTAAACTGAAGGCAAATTCAAAAGATTGTACGAATCCTAAAGAGAGCAAGCTTCAACTCGTTGCTCAGACTGTAAGCCACTCTTTTCAACAAACTCAGGTACCTCAATCACCAAAAGAGAAAATTAGTACAAGTTCATAATTATCCATAATGAGATCCCCAACGGTATCACAGCCTTTTAAGACTAGTTTCTTGATTCGACCTTTTGTCCACTGAAAGTTCACCATATTTAAGGCTTCTACAATTTTTTAGCCACTTGCGTATCTCAAGAATGTCACGCCTTTACAAGGATCCGCCAACACCATTACCAAACTATCAATCAGCAAAAAAAATCATCATGCAATGTTAATGTGATTATTAGCAACAGCTACAAGAGTCAATGAATTGATAGGCCCAAACACGAACATAAAAGGCCTGATGATTCTTCCATAGATTAAAGATTTAGACCATTGAATTTCCTTGCATATTAGAAGCCTAGAAAATAAACTTGCCCCGTTACTCTTGATAAAACTCAATCCATGGCTAGAAAATAAGATTCAATCCCCGCCGGAGTGATAAGACTGTTGGTATTCGATTGTATGCTTTATGTACATACCAAGAAGAAAACCGCTCCGTAATAATTCCCATTTTATCCAAATAGCGAATAAACAATGGCCATTTGTTCTTTGACAAGATACATAATGAGATTCATCAACTAAGATGAAAAATATTCATGTCAAGAGTCTGAGGAATAAAACTAGTAGTTTTAACTTGCAGAGCATTTACAATATCTTTTTGAATATCAGGAGGGCACAACTAATTATTTTTTGGAGTATTCTGTAACACACACGTCATTGATAGATTCATGTGATCAGCAGAAAATGTAAAGCTCGAGGAAATTCCCTTTGCTTTTTGAATCATCGGATTCATAATTGACCACGGAAAAGCGAATCCCTGGCGCAAAGAAAACCTTATGACAATCAACTGTGCATTTAAACGAGCTGTATCAATCTTAGCATTTGTTCAGAAGTTTGTAACAAACACTTTGAATGTGTTGCTTTTGCTTCATTAAATATTCACCACTTCTTCACAACTTGGTTATGGGCACTATCAAGACCCCCGACATGAGTTCACAACTGTCTTTTTGTTCCAAGTGGAAATCCTCTCGTCACAAAAAACATCACCTCTCGCTGTTACCGTTGTTTGGGCATAAATAAGTACAACATAAACAAAATGCGGCATCCTTTCCTGACTATATTCTAACCAATCTTATATTCATATAACAAGTGGCACAAAGCTACGCATCACTCCACTAATGGCTCTTTGAGGGAAATCGTCGACATGAGGTGACAAGGACCTTGGTATATAAGCTCTTCTATCTCATCCCGGTCATTAGGTGATAAGATGAAATTTTTTCTCGCAGCCCCTAGATCTGATGGAAGATTGTTATGTCAACACGACTGTGCCTAAACGAATTTGCTTGTGCTATCACCATAAGTTTCTGGGTAGAAGATAATTGTTGCACTAAAGTTGATTCTTTTCAGGATTTCTCTTATAATGGTAGTAGAACTAATAAAAAATAAAAAAGAACATAATCAATTCGAGGCTGAGCCAAAGAGATCAATGATTCAATCCACCAAAATCACAAAAATAGTTGTATGAAAAAATCAATCATAATTAAGAGCATGAGTAGTGTTCCCATTTAATCTAAATACCATTATAATAAAGGGAGAGAATTTTGTTGTGTTTCTATTTTTAAGATGCTATATCTTTCCCTCTCCAGTGAGGTCAATGACCCAGTCTCCAACCTTCCCTACCAATCACTATTTTACACTTGAGATATTTTAAATCTATAATTAACTGATATCAGATATGGACTAAAAAAAATTAAACAGAAAAGGAAAAACAATTAAATAGTTAAAGAAAAAATAGAATATTACGGGAGTGGCGAGAGATAAACAGGTTGAGAAGAA
>VIGQ01002172.1:25000-40000 GCA_009663005.1 Actinidia chinensis
CTAGACAGAAAAGCTACGCTATTGCAAAAAGAGCCCTGACAAACACCTTCATGAGCACATATAAGTAATTGTATCTACCCGGCCAGGACTAAGCTGCTACGGTCATGTACCAGGCGTGTAATGGTCATCCCAGCCCAAGAAAGAAAGAACAATCCGGGTAGTTGTGAAAGGAGGGTATGAAAACAGTTGTTGCAAGCAAGCCCCAAATATGTATGTCCATGTCCTCTTGTCCAATGGTCTGTATGTTGTAAATGTTACGTTGAATCAACAAAAACAGGCAAACAAAACACACGTCAAATAATAAGCTCTACTTGGTTTAGTTTTCTTTCATGACACAACTTCATAGCAGCTCAGTTTTCAGTTTTTGGACTGCAAAGGTACAATACTACATTTCAAGTATTTTGAGATCCAAACCATTTATATCGTAGATTCTGTTGTGAAGATTAATACCCTAAAAAATTATTTTGATCGGATACAAATCAATATATATTCATTACTGTTTTATAACTTAATAAATGACTGTGACACACAAGATTTTCTCTATTTATTTTATATAAATTGATGTTGATCGACTATTGATTTATATCTGATCAATGTGATTTTTTACAGTATTAAACTCCTCGATGGGGCCTACAATATGAACAATTTGGATTATCAAAATGGGTCCAAAATGCACAACAAGCCTCCAAATATTAAGTGGATTGACTATATTATGAAATTGGGAAGGATTTATTAGCAAAACCCGAGTACAAAGATTTAATATGTAATCTTACATCCCAAAAATTAAGAAAAATAAATTTTTAAAAAAATAAAAAATCAGATTATATTGTCATTTTAGGCCTCGTAATGTCTTGAGTTGATAATGCCACCGACAACTCCCCTATCTCTAACCATCACATCTCGAGATTTCCACCACCATTGGTCACTCCCTTGGTGGTAGCTCCCGCCTACTAGTGACCTTCTCTATGACCAACCTGCTCTAGACGACCAACTCCTTCCGACTGGCAACCCATCGATCACCACCCACCCCCACTTGTTTGCCTTTGTTTTTTTTTCAAAAGGAAAAAAACAAAGTAAGAGACAAAAAACCGTGAGAATTAATCAAACATACTATTCCCACTATTTTCCATTATTTGTCTACATTTTCATTTTCTAATTAGTTCAAAACCATTTGAAGTTATGAGATTGAAAACGATGGACTTGGGGAGCCTATCATAGCCCAACCAGCATTCTTGGACCAGTTTTCCTTTCCGCCTCTGCCTCTAAACAGGGTTGATGTGAATTTTTGTATCAAATAACAGCCCACAAGCAGAAGTTGACGGAGAACATTAAGGTCTGCGTTTGGATTAGGCATTTAGCAAAAAAAGATTTTAAAAAATGGAAACAAAAAAGTTAATAAATCCAATAGTTTAAATGTAACCTTTTTCCTTTGCTATTCTTTTACCTCTATGAATCCCCCAAATCCTTCATCCAAATGTAGTGCTTAATAACAATAAACACGAAGTATTGAACTGCCCCTATTAAGCATGACACACAAAAAAAAGGGCAGTGAACCTATAACTGCAAAAATTTATAACAAATGCTATTCCATCAAGACTATACTTGGATCAAGAATTTAGAGAGAAATTTGTGGAAGAAAAAGAAACGCAGCAGAAAAGAATATATTTGAGTTATTGAATTCATCGGCCTTTTTCTCTCATTTTTCTTTCCCTCCGTAATCCTTAATCCAAACACAACCTAAAGAACTTCATGCAAACTTTTGGGCAGAGAGTTGCCCAGTCCCTTGATTGAGTTTTTTAATCAAACCAACTAGTTTTATAACAAATTTACTCGACCATGCAACTGGACCCATGCACTTTAATCAAATTTTATTTACGCACACACCCCCCCTCTGCCTTTTTTGAAGTATGAAAACCGACTTTAAATTTTGTTTTCATATGTTTTTAGGAATAAAACACGACTTGTGTAAAAGTGTGAAATGAAAATATGACTTCGCGTAAAGATGAGATAAACCAAACTTTAGTAGTAAATCTAATTTAAAAGTCGTGTCTCATCCACAACTTTAAAAAGTGAACAAATTTGGTAAATAAGTTTTAAAATGACTAGGCCAAATAAATTTGATTTCAAACCACATGGGTTTCGAAAAAAACTCCCCCTTGATGCATCCGTATGGCACAATTGCGGTAAAGACCATTAACTTTGACCAACAAAATGAAGTCAAAAATAGCTACATATTTCCACCATGATGCCCCAAAAGTACTCATTTTCTGATCTTGTTTTGCCAGTCAATGCTATGTTCATACTCTAATAGTAACTTAGGAGAATCGGTTTCAAGGCAAAGGTTTTGGCATATTTTACTTTGGCCAACCAATGCCTGTTCAAAAAGCCATTAAAAAAGTTAGTGAGTGAAACCACATTTGCACACAGTTACTCGAGATTCTCGATTATTCTATTTCCTGATGTTAGCAATGTCCAGCGGTCAAATAGGATCATTTGCTTCTCGAGACCTTTTACCGTATTTCATCACGTGGGAGTTAGAATTCATTCCCATTCATTTACTTCTATCTGGGATTTTGTACACAGTAAAAACCAAACAACAACTAATAAGTGTATTTTTGTAATTTTTAGTATAATTGTGTTGGTTCGGGTGTAGCACCCCTAAATCTAGACCCTACCCAAACCCGTCGCATTAGGGTCAGGTAAGTGAGTACGCATGTGTGAGTATGTTTGTTTTAGAATTGAGAAGAGTGATTCCATGACACGGTCAAGATATGATAAACTTAAAATTAACCCTGTAAGAGTACTTCAAATCATGGCGATAAAGTTATTTTTGGAAAACATTTATGAAGAAATCAAGGCAAGGCCCCCCCCCCCCCCCCCCCCCCAACATACACTGCCGCATCTATGAATGTGAAATAAAACGTTAATAACAATGGATGACATATTTACATGATATAGTATGTATCGCTCAATCGCTTTATATAACAACAATGGGGCAACTTCGAGATTAAAACAAGACCACTCCGTCCAGATCCCTCACAACTTCGAGATTGACTCCGTCGTACTCAAGAAAATCAGTTGGGATGACTGAAACTAAGCACACGTGACTGAATTAGCAAGCTTTTTTTTTTTGTTTGTATTTTGAACCCGTAATTCGGCTATTGCATTTTGATCGAACACGAGCCAATAAAAAAGTTGTCAAGGAAGGTAAAGACTAATATCCTCACTAACCCCTTCTCACTTAAAGATCACGACTCATCTTTTCACTTTTTTCTGGTTAAAAATTTGAAGAATGTTCCAACATCATATTCTCAAAGTCACTTCATTTTCTTTGAATGGAAAGATGTGAAAATGAAACTGAAAAATGAAAAGTATGAGAATGAAATAAAACAGACGAAACAATTGTGATTTGAAAATATTTCAACAAGTGCATCTAGAGAATGTAAAAAAAGAATCTGACAAAAGACCATAGCAAGAATTTTAAAGGGGAAAGAAACAAAGAAAAAAATCTAAGATGTGTTTCTTTAATTTTTTTCATGTTGTGTGCTTATATTGTGATGGAAAAAAGAATCTAAGGTAAGAAATTGCGATAAACTAAGAAAAGGATTCAAGCATTTGTTTAGCTTGTTGGGCAAAATTTGGGGGGTAATAAGTCTCCAGTTTTGGACCAGCCTGTAAGTGCCTCTTCTTGATATTCTCTTGTTTTCAAAAACATTTTAATTCTCTCCTCGCCACCTCTGGCCATACCATAGCCACCAGCTCCCGTCCAGTACTGGGGACCAAAGTGTAAAACTGATAAGAGTTACTATTTTAGATTCTCAATTCTGAAAGGCTTCAAATTTTTTATAAGAATTAAAAATACTCGCGAAAGAAAACTAAAAAGAAAAAAAAGCAAAAGTAAAATGTCCATTAATAAGCCACAATGCTCAAAATATATTTAAACATAGTTTTTGAACCAACATTCTTGAACCAGTTTTCTTTACCTCTAAACAGGTTTGATGTAAATCTTTGTATCAAATAATAGCCCTCAAGCAGAAGTTGACGAAGAACATTAAGGTAGTGTTTGGATTAAGCATTTAGCAAAAAAAGTAAAAAAAAGGAAACGAAAAGATTTATGAATCCAATTGTTTAAATGTAACCTTTTTTCTTTGCTATTCTTTTACCTCCATGAATCCCTCAAATCCTTCATTCAAATGCAGTGCTTAATAACGATAAATATTAAGTATTGAACCGCCCCTATTAAGCATGACACAAAAAAAATGGATGGTGAGCCTACAACGTGCAAAATTTTATAAAAAATACTATTTCATCAAGGCTACACTTGGATTGAGAATTTAAAGAGAAATTTATAGAAGAAAAAGATACGCAACGGAAAGAATAAATTTGAGTTATTGAATCCATCAGTCTTTTTCTCTCATTTTTCTTTCCCTCTAAACCTTTAATCCAAACACAGCGTAAAGAACTGCATGAAAACTTTTGGGTAGAGAGTTGGCCAGTCCGAGTTTTTTACCAAAACCAACTAGTTTTGTAACAAATTTATTAGACCAATGCAACTGGAACCATGCACTTTTAATCAAAATTTATTTACCAAACTCATGCATTTTTTAAAGTCATAGAACAAAAACAAGACTTTAATTTTTGTTTATCATATGATGTTGAGGGATGAAAATACGACTTGATGTAAAAGTATGGGATGAAAATATGACTTCGCGTAAAAGTGTGGGATGAAATCACAACTTTAGTAGTAAATCTACTCTAAAGTCGTGTCTTCATTCCACGACTTTAAACAGTGCACGAATTTAATAAATAGGTTCTAAAATCACTGGGCCAAATAAGTATGATTTCAAACCACATGGGTTTTGTAAAAAACTCCCCCTTGATGCATCCCTACGGCACAATTGTGGTAGAGTCCATTGACTTTGACCAACAAAATGAAGTCAAAAATAGCAAGATATTTCCACAATGATGCCCCAAATGTACTCATATATTACATTTTCTGATCTTGTTTTGTCAGTCAAAGCTCTGTTCAATACTCTTATAGTAACTTACCAGAATCGGTTTCAAGGCAAAGGTTTTGGCATATTTTACTTTGGCCAACCAATACCTGTTCAAAAAGCCATTAAAAAAGTTAGTGAGCGAAACCACATTTGCACACAGTTACTCGAGATTCTTAATTTTCCTTATGCTAGCAATGTCCAGCTGTCAAAGAGGATCATTTGCTTCTCGAGACCTTTTACTGTTTTTCATCATGTGGGAGTTAGAATTAATTCTCTTTTATTTACTTCTATCCATGTGGGGGAAAGAAACGTCTATACTCTGCTACAAAATTTATTTTGCACGCAGTAAAACCATACAACAATTAATAAGTGTATTTTTGTAATTTTCAATATAATCGTGTTGGGTTCGGGTGTAGAACCCCTAAACCTAGAACAAAGATTTTGAGTTGTTCATATAGACTGGAAGCTAGGGTTTGTGCAAATGACTGTTTCTATCAATAAAAAAAGATTGGTGATGGGGTGTCCACCTAATGAGGCAATATTAAGTGGGATGCCCATATGAAACCAATGAAATTGTTTCCAGAACAAGTAAAATGATGAAGTTGGAATAATATTTTTTGCACTAGAAATAGAGAATCCACCTTGTGAATGGATTAAGCTAAGCCAAAAGTCAATAAAAGCACAGGGCAATGCCGGTTATATTTCCCTGCTGAATGTCGAACCTCAGAGCTAGGTGAATCATGCATGAAGCTCTTCACAATTCATGTAGGAGACATTGAAGATATTTAGGGTCTAATGATGACTTGGTTGATGACTAAGGTGCCACTATTTTACATGTTGTCTCCACAATTTGTTGTTGTTTGTATGTTGAACCCGTAAAATCCGCTATTTGGAATTGTTTGACCACACACTAGCCAATAAAACGTTTGTCGAAGGATAGCGTAAAGAAAGATAATATCCCTAGCGCCCCATCTCCACGTAAAGATCACGACTTCAGTTTCTTCTTCACTTTTTTCTGGCTCTAAAAATTTGAAGAATGTTCTGTACATGACTTTCTCAAAGTCCCTCTCATTTTCTTTGAATGAAAAATGGCGAAAATAAATGAAAAGCTATGAGAATTGAAAGATGGAAGACGAACAATTGTGATTTGGGAAAATATTTCAACAGTGCCTTCGGAAGAACTAAAAAAAAAGAATCTGACCAAGAATATCAATAATTTAAGAAGAAAAAGAAAAAATCTGAGATGTGTTTCTTAATTTTTTTGCGTTTGGCTTTAATGTTTTGGATGAACAAAAGAATCTAAGGTAAGAAATTGCGAAAAACTAAGTAACTGAATTCAAGCATGTGCTTTTTCTTGGGGGGCATGAATTTGGCCAGTAACAAGTCTCCATTTGGACAGCTTGTACGTGCCTCTTCTTGCATTTCTTTTTTCTTTTTGTTTTCCAAAAATATTTTAATTCTCTCTCTCCCCACCTATCCGCCATAACCAAAGCCACCGCCTCCCATCCAGTATTGGGGACCAAAGTGTAAAACCAATAGAATTACTACTTTGAATCCTCAATTCTGAAAGGCTCAAAATCTTTATAGTAATTAAAAAGACTAGCTATGGACATAAAACTAAAAAGAAAAAAAGGAAAAGTAAACTGTCCACTAACAAAGCCACAATGCTCAAATATATTTAAACAATGACTCTTGAAGAGTCAAGACTCTTGAAGACATAGGAACACAATTTTACAATCCTCAATTTTGACTTAAAATACATCAACAACAAATCATTAATATTATATAAAAATGAGTGCGAGAAAAGGTATTAGAACACATCTAAATCATAGTTACGGGATCTCTCCTCAAAAACTAGCATAAAAAATCTAAGCTAACATACCCAACGTAGAATTTACCAACAGAGTGTAAGAAGACATAAATGTAATTCTAAAATAAGAAATTGAACTTTAATTACACAATTAACAACATGCAATAATGAATATATGAAAGCAATTAACAATTAAGAATCAATTCTTAAAAACCTAAACTTGAGCACAAAATACTATTAAAGAACAAATACGAGAATTAAACAATGAAGCATGAAATTGAATACAATTAAACATAAAAGAAAGATTCACAACTCAAAACTTCAAACGGAATTAAAATCGGAATTTATATGAACTCTAAATTAAAAAAATTGTACAAGAACTAGGGAGAGAAAGTCTTACTTTAAGAACTAAATCTAAGAAAATGACTTTCTCCTCCCAAAGTACAGATATTTGCACTTATTTATAGTCAAGTAACCGACCTAAGTGATATTAACCAGGCCAATACCTTATAGTTCTGAGAATCTTGCTTTATTATATTCTGAAAATTTACCACCAATTCTTAAGCTGCGATTTGCTCTTCCGTCATGGTTGAAGTCTGCACTCGTTTGTCCTATCATGTGGTGCTTGTCCAGCTGTTTTGTTGTATCAAAGATTCCCACAACAACGGACTTAGCCTCAACCAGATTTAGTGGAATTTAGATAGACCACTTAGCCTTGCTTCCATCAAGGCCAAAAATAATTCATGACCCATGCTCATCACAAGCTCATGGCATGCTTCTCCCATTTCTGCCAGTGAGAAGGTATGTTATGCGGACAAAGCCATCTCAGAGTAACTGGATTAAATCTGAGTCCTACAATATGGCAGGTTTCATTTCTCCATCCCCATCGGAAATCTGAGTTTCTTGAGAATTGTTAACTCGTCACAAACAATAGCTTCCAGGGTGGAATCCCGCACGAAATGGGCTAGGTTATTTGAGCTGCGAAGGCTGGGGACCTTGCGCAATAACCTTGTTGGAAGACAAATTCCGTGGAATTCTCCCATTGAGAATCGTTGCGGATCCTTTCTTGATCAAACAAGTCTTATAGGAAATCTTCCCAAAGAGCTTGGTTCCTAATCCCATTGGTGGAACTTACTATTCGTTTAACATTTGACGAGAGCAATCCCCCTTCTTTTGGAACCTCTCAAGTCTTCAACGTTTCATTGCTGGAGGCCACCAGTTGAGAGAGAAAAATTCCCAGGCTCCTATGTAGGCTAAGCTTAATATTTCTTGACTCACCAGAATAAACTATAAGGTATTATCCCACTTCATCTACAATCTCTCTACAACTAGTTTTTGTTCTGGCACCCTATAATCCATTACACGGAGTCTTCTCAAATTAGCTCACTTTATCAAATATTCAAACCTTGCATTTCGGAAAATCGTTGAAGTGGAACTCATCGCTTCAATATCCATGCTTCAAACCTGTCCTCACTGACTGTAGCGTCCAACAAATTTTCTCCAGGAGTTCCTATAATTTGGAAACTAAAAAATCTCTCAGGCTAATATTTCCGGGTGTGGTTTGGGAACGGGGGAATCATGCCCTTAAGGTCAGTCCCACTTTGTTCAACTGTAGCAAATTGATAGGATTAGTACATAGCCACTAATACTTCGAGGTGTTTTTCCAAATTCCATAGCCACTTCTCAACACCACTCATCTTCTTATAGTGGGAAGAAACGATATTGAAGCCTTCCAAACAGTATTGGAAATCTGTGCAGCTTAATACTCTATCTGTTTTACCACTCAATTTGACAGGAAGTCATTCCAACCTCCGTTGGCGACTTCATACGCTTCAATATTTGGATTTTGGTGGAAACATTGTCTGGGGAATCCCTTCATCCTTTTAAACCTAACGTTGTTGACACCATTCATCAGAGAAAACATCTCCAGGGAAATAATACCTTCACTCTTGGAATTGTCCAAGTTTTGTTTAGTGCTACACTAATGGCATAATCGTTCCTGTAGCATCCCCGAGAAGTATCGGCCTCTCATCCTTGCTATAGCTCTGGAATTAATCTCGCATAGTCTAAGTGGTCCCTTACCTCAAGAGTGGGTAACTTAAGAAATCTGGGTGTCTAAGCCTTTATCACTAACCTTTATTCTGGAGAAATCCTACCACCTCAATAGTTGCGTTAGTTTTTGCAATACATTTATCTGGACAACAATTAATTGAAGGATTTAATTCCACAACTTTAGAGTCCTAAGGGGTATTGAAGTACATAAAATCTTTCATATCATAGCCTCTCGGGTGAATCCAACATTTTTGGGGCACTTTTCATCGTTGACGAAACTCGACCTTTCTTTCACTGATTTTGATGAGAGATACCCAGTAGGATGTGTTCCAAAATGCAAGTGCAATCAGTTTCAGGAAATACAAGCCGTGGGGAATACCTGCATTGTATTGGGGCATCATGTCCCAGATGATACAAAAAAAAGAAAATGCCTCTTGGACTGGCCTTACTCCATATCCAGCGTTTTTGGTGGTATTGAGTTCATTTTGACATTATCTATTCTAATCCGTTTGTTGGCTAGAAAGATAGAAAGCAACCTTCTGTGCATCTTATTCGATGAAATCATGAGAATTATGTCATACAACAAGCTCTTGAAAACGACGAATGGGGGGGAGGTTTTCTCTTCGGCCAACTTAGATTGGTATCTGAAGCTTTTGGCTCAGTATACCAAGGAATTCTTATCCATGATCAAAGCTATTGCAGTTACGGTATTTACCACACTAAGATCCTACAAAGAGTTGCTTGGCAAATGCAAGCTCTAAAAACTAGCTCGAAATCTTGTCAGATCAT
Source organism: Actinidia chinensis (assembly GCA_009663005.1). Taxonomy (NCBI): domain Eukaryota; kingdom Viridiplantae; phylum Streptophyta; class Magnoliopsida; order Ericales; family Actinidiaceae; genus Actinidia; species Actinidia chinensis. Next base: position 34,649 of record VIGQ01002172.1, read on the forward strand.
AACGCATGTGCAAGTGTTGATTTCCAACACTGACTTCAGGCCTGTGTATGAGTACTGGAAAATGGGAGTCTTGAATTATTGTTGCTCCTGTCCTTCACAACAAGTCATGCCCAAGAGCAACGAAAGTTTAAGCCTTCTTCAGAGATTAGGCATAGCAATTGATGTGGCTTATGCTTTGGATTAGCTTCATAATCAATTGTCACTATGCATCGTACATCCCGTGATATAACGCCAGCTACATTCTCTGGATGGTGCCATGACCGCCCACGTGGGGATTGTTGGTTTAGCAAGACTCCTACACAATGTGACATTAGTGAACTTTCTACCGCCAAATCACCTCGGTTGTACATACGGAACTATTGATATGTAGCTCCAGGTAAATTCACTTGTCTTCAGTACGTTTTACATAGACATATCATCCGAACGAACCCATAAGGTAGTTTTGCAGCATTACATTTATTCTGATGTTGGCCCACGCTCGTTGAAGATGCATTATGCTGTAGTACCCATTCTTGAGTTTCCTTACTTACACTTGTACTTATGATGCATTTTATTATATAAAGTTAAGAATGAGATTCAATATTTTATCTGGGTGTTGCAGAATATGGCATGGGGAGGAGGTTCCACCACATGGGGATGATACAGCTAGGAATCCCTTATTAGAAGTTGTTCACAGGGAAAGACTCTGATGGCATGTTTATAGATGCCTGGACTTCCCAAACTAGCCAAGTTGGCTTTGGCCAGAAAGAGTGATGGAGATCGTTGATTAACCTTTTAGAGGACGGAGGAAAAAGCCCAGCATAATTCTCGAAACATAAAGTGAAAAATCGTAAGTACTTGAGTTGATATCAATTGGAGTCGATTGTTCCGCGCAATTCTCACGAGAGCGAATGACCAATTGCTGTATGTCAGTTAGGGACTGCCTTTAGCTAGGATATTTACTGGCGATAAGAACTTGAGTATTTGTCAAAGTATTCAAAAGTCAGGTAATTGCTATCTCATCCGTGTTGGTACCTAGTTTGATTTCCTATCTTTATCTGATTATCTAGCATTCTTTCATATCCACCACTCTTCCACAAGACAAGTTCAAACAGGAGTCTCACAATGAAGTGTCCAAACTTTTGCAACTCCTTGGCGGTGATTGTTATATCTGGCAGCCTTTTGGTAAGGACTTAATGTCCATCTTTTATTCGCTTAAAACACTGTAACTTATAAATAGTGAGTTTTATGGAACTCTTTCAGAATCTCTTCCCTTCTTCTTTAAATAGCGTCTTATTGGGGGGGGAATAGCCGACACTATCTCTTTTCGCTTTGGTTTTTCCTATGGGGTCAGAGTCAAGACATTTGCCTGTATTTTATGAGTGCTCTTGGAAGAATTTATGTTTTAGTTTTTTGTTTATAATATATCACCATCCCTCATTCCTTATTGTAAGAATTCGATAACTATCCGACCCATACTTAGTTCATCCGTTTCGGCTTATGAGTATCTTAGACCTCCAAACTTATATAACATTTCTTTTACAGGATTTTAATAGAAGTTATCCGAACTATATATCCCTTACTCTGTTTGTTATGTAATCTCACCTCTTAATTCTACCTGTCCATTCTTATGATTCCACGTACCCATAACTCGTGCGGAAGCGTATAACCTCATCCCCCCGAGACCCTTCTACTTCTCACAGTCAGCTTCAATTGAACTATCTAAACACAGACCAATTTGCATTTTTATTATTTTATCAAATGAACGGCTGATATGATTTTAAGTTAAACGTCATTTTATAGAAAATGAGTTTTATCTATGTTTTATAACTTTCCAACTTAAGCTAATTTTTTGATGCTGACCCTTCACTACCGGCCTACGGAATGAACTGATTCGATCACTAGTGTGAGCTTGGGGTTTGAGGCCCACAAGTGGACCGTATGTAGATTGTATGGTATTTTGTTTTTGTGTGTTGTGTGTGGTGTTGGGGGGAGAAGCGGGCGGGTGTGTTTGTTTTTTGTTTCTTTTGCTATTTTTTGTTTTATGAAAATTGAAAAACCCTAAAAAAACGTGACACAAAAAAAACAAAAACATAACATGTTTGTATACTGTTTTCTAGATTTTGGATCTTTATGTGATGACCCAGTAACAATGCCTTTCCGCCGCTGAGCTTTTGGGGGCTATCACACCAATACTCAAACCAATAAAGTCATTATTCAGAAATTATAAGGTTATTTCATATTTTCCACAAAGTCCAATTTCAATCTCAAAAAATAGAAAAAAATCTAAACTACCAAACAGAAGGTGGATCACCTGCACAAATATCACTTCAACATGTCCATTCTTTGCATTTTTAGTCGCAAAATTACTAATTATCTTGCACAATCACTATCATTCTATCAATTCATGAATTGATAATATATATATTTTTTTATTCATTTTAATAAAGGCCAATCATTCTAAGTGAGAACCATAAACTGTTAAATGAGGTATTATTCAATATAATTAAAAATCTCATCAGATTTTAATAATAATATTATAAAATAGGATTGGAACAATTTAGAACTTTTCCCCCAAGTAAATCAACCTCCACGTAACTTTTACTGCCACCAAATTAAAACCGATTCTGATAGCATGGAGACAATAGGGTGAAGTTTTAGGGGTTTTAAAATTGGAGAACGAATTAAAGAGAGCTCACCGATGGACAGCAACAACTTTAACGGCGATGAGAGCTTCGCGAGTGAACTTATGTATTCAGGTAGAGAGAGAGAAGAGAGAGGAGCACGATAATCGCTTCGAGGTGGGTTCCGCGATCGGATTTCGGGATGTGCCTCGGCGGTGTTTGTTTTCTTGAGCTGGTGTAAGGGAGTGGTGGCTCGAGAAGGTTTGACTACGCTAGATTCTTGAGCCTTGCGAAAAGGGTTGGGGATTGTGTATGCAGTCGAGAGTCGCAAGGTATGGTTTGGTTTTTGGGGTTGGTTATGTTTTAGAAGGTTAAAGATGATTTTAGGATTGCTGAAGCGTAGTCCCCTCGCTTTCGGGGCCCCACTCGCTCCCAAATCGCGAATATCTTGGTAAAAGCGTGTAAATTTGCGATTTAATCTTTTTTGAGAGCTCCGCATTGTAGTTTTTTGAGAGCACACTATTAATTTTGATAGCGTGAATTTAAAAGTGCTCAAAATAATTTTCTGATAGCACTACTTTGTTCGTATAGACGAGACGAGACGAGACGAGTCCAAATTATCAAACACAGACACCAATAAACTCTCACGCACCCTCCACTCTTCCTACCAGCCGGCGGCATGAGATCTCTCTCTCACGCGCCACACGCTCGACTGATGTAACGACTAGTGGGCTAACACGCTCACGCGCCCACGGTCCCCCTGCTACGTCATTGCTTGCGTTAGTGAATAATTCCAGGAATATTCTTTTGTCTTGTCAATTAACAACTTTCAATCCCTTTAAGTTTTATAAAAATAAAATCTCTTACTTTGCTACTTACATTTTAGTGACTATGGAAATTCGTTTATTATTCAGCTTTATATATTATTTATATATATATTAAATGAAGTTAATATGCAATTTTTATAATTTTATTTATTATAAGAAGTATATATGTTAAATTTAATATATTATGTATTTGCGCTCTAAAGACGCTCCCAGTTTTTGTTTTTTCCCCCCCTCATACTATTTTCACAATTGACATTCTCTCAGCTCCCCTCCCATTTTCAAATGTTCCTAGGTCTGGAGATGTCTACACGCCCATGCCCTAAAATTGTGCGGTTTTGTACATAGAAAATTATTTTTGTGGTTTTTTAGTCATTTTGAGCATAACTTCTCAATTTCAATTTGGTCCCAATTTTATACGAGGTCCATTCGCTTGGGGAGGGGACTTGAGCTTTGTTCTAGGCTCACTCAAGCCAATTTGTTTGTGAGCCTAGTATATGGCTAGTACAAAAAATAACAAAATGAAATATGTTAACAAAAAATTAAACAAAAAGGTTTATAGGAAGGTTTCTTTGGGCTAGTTCTGGCCACCACCCATAGCCATCACCATCGGCTAACACCTTTGATATCCCCTCCAACCACTAGTAAAGGGGAGATTTGCCCCTCAAAAATTTAGAAATGTGAATTTGGCTAGACTGTATACCAAATTCAAGAAATGTGAATTTTGGCTTGACAGTGTGATAATTTCGGGACACATTATCAGCAGAAAAGGGATCTCAGTCGATACCCAGAAAATCAGGGCAATTGTGGATTGGCCGCAACCCAAGACTATTTTTGAGGTCAGAAGTTTCTTGGGGCTAGCGGGGTATTATAGGAGATTTGTCAAGGACTTCTCAAAGATAGTAGTGCCTTTGATAGAATTGACTAGAAAGAAAAAAATCGTTCGTGTGGATGGAGAAAAGAGAACAAAACTTTCAAAAGCTGAAGAAGATGTTGATTTCAGCACCAATACTTGCATTGCTAGAGGGCATTGAAGGATTTTCAATTTATAGTGATGCATCACATCAAGGATTAGGATGTGTGTTGATGCAAAATGAAAAAGTTATTGCATATACTTTAAAACATTTTGAAACTATATGAGAAGAACTACCCCACTCATGATTTGGAGTTAGCGGCAGTTATTTTTGCATTGAAGATATAAAGACATTACTTGTATGGGGTGAAGTGTGAGATTTACATCGACCATGAAAGCCTGAAGTATATCTATACGTAGAAGAAATTGAATTTGAGACAACGGAGATGGTTGAAACTGATGAAAGATTTTGATATCAACATCAACTGTCATCTAGGAAAGGAAAATGTGGTAGCAGATGCATTGAGTCGGAAAGCATTGGGGAATTTGAGTGTGCTGATTACAAAATAACAGTGTTTACATAGTGAGATGGAGGAATTGGAGTTGGAAGTAGTCACTCGTGGATTGAAGGGCTTATGTGCAACGATTGTTGCAGAATCAAAAAGTTTGGGAGAAATTAGACCTAGATAGATGGAGGATCCCAAACTTAAGAAGATTCATGGAAACTTGGCAACGAAGCCAAATTCAGAATTCAGAATTCAGAATGGTAGATGGAGTACTTAAGTTTCATAACATAATGTGTTTGCCTGATGTGGTAGACATCAAGTAGCAGATAATAGATAAAGAACATAAGTCGAAATGGGCTATTCATCCAGGGATGATGAAAATGTACCAAGATTTGAAGAAGATGTACTAGTGAATGGGTATGAAGAGGGACATCAGGGAGTATGTCAGTAAGTGTTTGAAATGTTAGCAGATTAAGACTATACGCCAGAAACTGGCGGGATTACTTCAACCACTATCAATATTAAAGTGAAAATGGGAGGATATCATTTGTGACTGGATTTCCTCA
>VIGQ01001622.1:0-15000 GCA_009663005.1 Actinidia chinensis
TTCTTATTACACAAGAAGACGTTGCAACCGAGTCAAGTGGAGAAGGCAATTCACTTTGCGAACCAAGTAATGAGCATGAAGCATATTGGAACTGAGTTGAATTTAAATATTTGCTATCATGTTTCATTACCAAGCTGTAGATCATGGTGAAAAAGATTTTGTAACATGAATGCACAAGCATATATAATACAATTTTGTCCTACGTTGTTTTTTAAATTGGTCTCAAACTTCAATCTACTTTGCAGGGGAAAAGGCACAATTATGACTTTCCAGATGAAGTAGTAGTAACGTAGGCATCAGTGTCATGCCGCTCCTTAATGAATCCAACTATTGCTGTTTTTGTATGCTTCCATTGATCTTTGGCTGACTTTGCCATCTAGTCCTTCATTATGCAAATGTTTTACCATTGCTAGTTCAGAGGTCGATATTCACGTTTTCGGTTTCAATTTCTAGAATACTGTAATTTTACCATTATATATAAGGTTTGTTCTTTTCTAGGGTCTAGAATATTCAGAAATGTTTCTAATTTTCTAGTAGGCTTAGAAATTTTTTTTTTTTTTTTTCCCTGTGAGTATGAGTACTGCTCCTTCGCGTAATCTTATTCTTCTTAAATCCCTGCAAAATGCGAGCCACCTTCTCTTCTCTTCTCGTCTCTTCTCTTCACGCTGCAACCCAGCTCGATAACTATCCTCTACGGTACCACACAGACCTTAAGAGACCTATTTCACCCCAAACCCTAGTTATTCATGCCTAACAATGCTACCACTTCTCTGGGGACCACTGGCCCTTTCAATTCAAGCCTTCACACTTTCCAAGGCTTTCATATTCGTTAAGACCGAGAAAACTACCACATCTCAACAAAGCCAATTAATGGTTTCTTGTCATATAAAGCGTAACCTTGAATATAGCAGCTTTTCCAATTTTCCTTCAACAATTGTAAAGGCCATTGTACACTTTGGTTCCATTTCTTATACCGTCCTATTAACGTACTTGTCCTTTGTTGCTAACCTAGGTTTGACGGATTACCCATAGTTGGTGATGGGAAGATGAGAAAATATCCAGGAGGCAGATTCTCATAGAGATAGAAAATATCCCGCTCAATGTCGATTGCCCGGATTCCTGTTTTGCAACCCACCGTCCCTTCCCAAATTCCTCGGCTACTCCCTACTATCTTCCTCTCTCTACAAGTATCACTTCACTGGTATTCCTTCTCTCGTCTCTCTCTCTCTCGCTTCTATCTCATAATTGTTTTTCAACATGTCTGGTTCACATAAAATCACACTCGATTTATTTCCAGACACCAAGATTTTCCAAAACAAGTGATGACTATAACATTTCTCGCGAGAGCAAAAACGAATCGGGGCCTGAAGATGGGGCGGAGATTCGCCGGAAGGTCGAGATGTTGAAAAAGGGAATTGTAGTGCGAATCTGAAGATGAGACCAGAAAGAACAAGAGCTCGATGAAATCGTTGGGGGAACAGAGGGTGATTATTTGGAAGCCTGCTGTTGTTGAATTGTGGATTTTGAATCCATTTTATGTGAAAGTCGAAATGATTTACGCATTGGGCCTTAATATTTGTTTGGGTTTGATCGCAACAAGCAGGGTCAATGTTTGATTGAAATCCAGTTTTGTCGAAAATTGATGATTTTCGAAGAGTGGGGTTGGTTGAGATTGTGGGGTTTCAGTTGCAAGAGGGAGGTTGGGTTGAGGTTGAGGTTGAGGTTGAGGGTTGAGGATAAAGCTATGGATTTTTGAGAGAGGGAGAAGAGTTTGATACAAATTCGGTGTCTTGTGGAGAGAGATGGAAAATTGTTGGGCATTTGAATTCTTTAGCGGTGGACTTTGGGTTTAGTCGTTTCAAAAATGATATTTCTATCAAAATTGTACACATTCAGACACAAATCTCTCATAAATAAGTGAATTCGCCCTCATTAGAAAAAATTTTAAAAAAATCTTAAAAATCCTAATTAGAACCGCTCCGACAGTATTTGTGAGAGGTGTATCTTGTACATATCAAAAACATGGTTATTTACCTATCTTGTTTTAGTCTAGTTTTATAAGGGAGAAAAATACCAAAACTAAATTAATTATTTTTTGTTATTTAATGAATCAAAATTCAGGAGCAAATCTAAAGAACGAAGCCATGATTTTTATGATAATACTAATCGCTCTGATTATTCAATAGTTTGGACTGAAAACGAGAAAAAGAAAGGTCTACCTTAACAATGCATAAAATTAGTAAAGGTAAAATCATTGAAATGGTTCCTTGTGTGCCACCAATAATGTAAAAATTTCTATCAAGGATTACAATTTTTATTCTTTTTCCATGTCGAACATTGAAATCGCAAGAAGCAAAATCACTTTTTATTTTTTTTCTTCATAAAACAAATAAGTGTTATGTTAATAGTAGGGGCGAGCATCGTGACATATCATGAATCAGGTCCCGTATCTAATCAATTCGTATTGAAACTCTTGACCCGAACCCTACTTATTAACTAACTGTTATATATTTTAAACCTAACCCATATGTTAATAATGGCGTCAACCTACATATAAACCAACGATTAACATGATTAGAACCAAAGCAATTGCCATCATTTATCTATTACCTAAAAACAATTTTTTTCCATAAACTATCACTAACTCCAATCAAAAATTAAAGTTACTTACTGCACATTAACTTGTTTACCACATCAACCTATTAAACTTGCAAATATCAATAGGTCATAACAGTCAAATACAGAGTTCTAAAAAAACAGAAACCTTTAGCGGCCAATCTCAACAATACACTTTCCAAATTTCAAGAACCAAAGTTTAACACACGTCATATATTAATTAATATGGGGTGAATTAAATACACTGACCGCTCGTCCTAAAAGGTTGCTTTTAATACACAAAGCATTCTTAAGTTTGAAAAAATTACAATGACCTCCTCTGAATTTAAAATATCCTCTCAAAAACCCCTGACAACACCCTGATCCTTGTCTCCTGACAAAATTACCAAAATGAATGAAATGCCCCTTACTCTCTCGCTCTCGGAGTCGTCTTTGTGGCCATTTTATTTTTCTTTTTATTTTACTTTTATTATTAGTTTTTCTTTTAATACCCTTTGAATTCTTTTTTTGTTAACAAAAAATAAAATTCCGCTTTTTTTTTAATTTTATTTTTTGTAATCTTTTATTTTTTTTTTTTATTTTTTATTTTTTATTTTTTTATTATATTTTTTTAGAACCCTTTCATCCTCCTTTATGTTACTTTTTCTTATTTATTTTTCCTAATTTGTACGCATTTTATTTTTTTATTTTTTTTATTTTTACTTTTAATACCCTTTGATTCAGTTTTATTTTTTATTTTTATTTTTTTAATACCCTTTGATTCTTTTATTCTTGTATACCCTTTTTGTTACTTGTTTTTTTCTTTTTGTACCCTTTTAATTATTTTTTATTTTTTTATATTTTATGATTTATTTTTTTTTAATAACCCTTTGTTCAATCCTCTTTTTTGTTACTTTTTCTATTAGTTTTTCCTATTTGTACCATTTTTATTTTAGTTTATTTTATTTTATTATTTATTTTTATGACCCTTTTATTTATTTATTTTTTGTAATAACACCCGTTCTTTGATTTCTTTTTGTTTTTTTCTTTTTTTTTTTAAACCATTTTTGGAGGCATTATTTTGTAAAATTGTTAAAAAATAAATTGAAGGTTAGTAAAAGGAAAAAAATCAAATGGTAAATTAAAATGAAAAAAATAAATAGGGTATCAATAAAAAAAATAAAAGAAGGAATCAAATGGGATTACAATAAAAAATAAAAAATAAAAAATAAAAAATAAAAAATAAAATTAAAAAATAAAAAAATAAAAAAAAAATAAAAAAGTTAAACCAAAATGGGATTCCTTTTTTGTTAAAAATGAATCAAAAGTGTATTGTAAAAAATAATAATAAAAATAAATACAAAATAAAATAAAATGGGTACAAAAGAAAAAAAAATAAGAAAAAATTAACAAAAAGGGAATGTTATTTTTTATTAAAAAAAATGAATCAAAGTGTAATTAAAAAAAATTACAAAACTTTAAAAAAGGGCAATAAAAAGAGATATGATAGGGAGGAGAGTGTTGAGGGGCCATTTTGATAATTTTGTAGAATACAAGGGAGAAGGGTGATATCAGGGGGTTGAGAGGAGAATTTTTCAATCTCATGGGAGGTCAGTATAATTTTTCAAGCAAGGGGCGTTCATGTGAGAGTGATTTTTTACTGGGGGGGGGTATTAGGTCCGGGTTGCCCAGGGCGGGCCAGCGTGCCGGGGGTGGTGGGGGGGTGCTTGGGGGTGGGGGGGGGGTGGGCCTGTGGGTTCCGGGGGTGGTCCGCCCCTCGGGTTGCGGTGGGGGCTCGGAGGTTGGGGACTGACGGGTTGGGGGTGCGGCTCGGGGGGGTCGGGGGGTGGCGGGGGGGGGGGGAGGGGCGCGCCGTCGAGGTATCATTGCCTCGTCCCGAGGGTGCGGTGGTCCGGGGTTTGGGAGGTGGTTGAATCTCTCCGCTGCTGAGGCGGGGGGCGGGGGGGGGGGGGGGGGGGGTTTTGGGGGGGGGTGTGGGGTAAGGGTGGGATGGGGTTGGGAGATTTAGGAAGTGGGGGGGGGAGGGGGGTCGTGGGCTGTGAGGGGAGTTTCGTGATAATGAGTCACGTATATGATTAGTTAAACGAGTTAATTTGGTCCTATTTTTAGTTATTATGGTCCGATTCAAAAAGAAAAAACAATCTTGTTATGCCTTTTTTTTGGTGTCGGTATGGGTCATTGGGTTCAGTGATACATATTGTCCGTTTACACCGCTCACCGGGGGGGGCCGCCGCGCGGGTGACGCGCCGCCGCGGGGTCCTTGGTGGGTTTTGGTGTATAATTGGAGTCCATGTTATTGTATCGTGTCCAATTTTTTCCTTCATAGTGATTAAGGGGTTTATAATCGACTTCTCTGTCAGAGGCTTATTTTTCCATGCAGCCTTCGGTTGAATTAAATAAGAGAAGCTTGATCACATAATTTTTAGATGAGAGTATTTACCTTAGCATCCCTAAAATTTAGCTAATTAGTTATTACAAATATGGTGATTTTTTCTGTGATTTTATTGTTTTATTGTTAGCACGTTCCCTGTGAGGGTGTTTCCTTGTTTCTCCATCCAGGTTTGTATCGTCTCCCGTTTCAAAAACTAATTTGGTATAGGTTTTTGGAACTAATCTCAATTTTTTTTTTTAAAAGCAATGAATATTTTTTGTAATTTTATTTGTTTAAAAATAATAGTTTAAAAATTATTCTCATTGTGACACGTGTATAATGAGGTTCCAGGTGGTAGTTCCTTTGGATTGGGAACCCTCGACAACTTACTTGCTAATAAGTGCCACGTGGAATCTCTGCTCTCTCTCTCAGTCGCCGGTCTCGTTTAACTTTCGCCTCCTCGGCTGGGCTCTTTACCCCGTCTCGGGTCCCTGGGTCCCCAAAGGAGTTTGTCCGCTTTTTTCGTCTTTCCTTTATTTGTCTGGGCCCTCAAAATAGAGCCCACACCAAGCCCAAGAGGTTTGGGGTGGAATTAGGTTCACAGTCTTGTTTTTCGGTGGCAATTACAAGCAAAAGGAACGAGAGATGTAATTGTGTGGCCCACCCCCCCCCCCGTCAAAGAAAGTCATTCAAAATGATTAACAACCCCCATCTCACGAAAATTAATATAAAAAGGATTGGATTGAGATTTTTTGCCTCTCCACATAACCGTAACAACGGGTATTGTTGCTCGTTTACTCGGCGACGAATGAAAAGTTTCCCATTAATTGAGTATTATTTTAAAAAATGGTTAACTATTTGGGTTAAAATAAAAAATATTCTTGTGGAATCGGGGGTCTAAACAAACCGGTGAGAGCCTTATCTATTTCTCGGAGGCCAATCAAATATTATTATATTTTGTCAGAGTTTAATTGATCCGAGGCACTACTACCGATCAAAGTTGAGCATGGTAGATTCTATAGGTGGGTATAACAGTTTTAGACATTTTTTGCTAGCTAGGTTGGTAATGTTTAAAAAATCGTTTTATTTGTTGAAACTATCCCATTTTTTTAACCAATTGTGTCTTTCTCTCTCCCATTTTTAATAACATCTATTAATTTAAAAATCTTTATTTAAATAAGTAAATGTTTTGTTACCCACCAAAAGTTAATGACAGAGAGAGAGAGAAGAGATCCCTGCTCGCCTTTTGCTTCTTTTATTTTTTTTTTTATCCCCCTTGCCCCTGCTCTGTTCCCTCCCTCCCCCCTGTCCACCCCCCTCAATTGCACTTTTATGATAGATAATACACAAGAGAGTATGTGTGGGGTGGACCCCCCCACGTGGTTTGGTTTGTGGCTCATTCCCATGTTTTGTTTTTTTCTCTCTCTCTTAGGAGTGCAAGTAGGGTGGTCATTTTGTGAAGTGTTTTCCCATAGCATACCCCAGCAAAAATGGCCTAAACTAGTCGAGCATCCCAAGTCCCCACACACCCCCGTTGTCAGGGGCTGGGAATATAAGTTTTCCTTAACCTAGAAGACAACCACTGAATTGGATAGTTTGCCCTTTTAAAAGACTGGTCATTCCGTTATCATGTTTCTGTAGCTTGTATTTATGTATTTTATATTTTATATTTTCTTTTTTTTGTGGCTTTGAAATTGAAAGTTGAGTGCTGGCTGTTTGCCATAATGTGGTTGTTTGTAGAAAACAGTTTAAGTCTAATTTTTTTTTCTTGTATATGTTTACTTTGTTTAAGCTGGAACATTCTGGTAGAAGGGAGGGTTTCTGCAGTTCGGGGCTTTTTCCGTGATTTTGATATGCTCGGGAGGATTGGGGCCTCGCGGGGGGGGGGAACGGGGGGAGGAAGGGGGGGTTGGCCTGCGGGGGCGAGGTGGGGGGGGAGGTGTGGGGTTGCGGGGGTACCAGGCGCCGAGGGGTGGCGGGTTCGCCCCGGCCGTTTGGGGCTTTTGTGAAGGGGGGTGTGGGGAGGGTTGAAAATGATTCTGGCGGCGGGCGCAATGGGGGGGGGGGGGCCGGTCGCCGGGGGCGTGTTTGGGGGTGCTGCTTTTTGAGTGCAGTTTTGTGAAGGGGATGTTGAATTCGGTCTAGGATCAGCGGCTAGAGGGCTGTTCAACCACCGGAGAGGGACTTGCTTGGGCTTGAAGCAGGAAATAAAGCGGGATGTATCGACGGCCATCCCCTAAGGCAAGAAGGGTAGAGATTGAGGGCTGTTCAACGGCACCATGGTGGGTTCATTTGGAGTTTTTCTGACAGTCCTCGGTGGTTCTTTTTTCTGCCCATCCGTAGCCCGGGGGGCTGGGATGGGGGTGTGGGTCTCCTCGAGGGGGCGCAGGGGCTGGGGGGGCCGCTTTTATTTCAAATCAAGACCAATAGGGGTACAATATTTGTCAGGTAATGGTTGACCAGGGGTGGGCGCGGCCCGCCACAGGTGGCTGGGGGTCGGGTGGGATGGCTGAGGGTTTTGTCTCGAGATTGGTGGCGTACAGGTCACATATGGGGGTGTGCCGCTCGTGCAATCGTATAAAATAAAGATAATGAATCAATAATAAGGTTTCATGCGTACGCTAGTGTTTTGGGTCAAACGGTCAGGCAATACACTTTTGAGTCGTCTGTTTTGCGCACGGGGTAGTTTTTGTGGGGGTTGGTATTTATTTTGACGGCCGGCGGGACGCGCGGTGGGGGTTTCTCCCTTCACATGGACACAAAAAGGGCCAAGTCAAAAGTCATGTGTAGGAAAAATAAAAATGACATCAAATAATAAAGTTGTCGACAATCATGGCCTTACGGGACTACTTTTCAAAACGGACAATTACACTTTTAGGCTGCCGTTTGGGCACTAGATTTTTTGATTTTGTTTTGTTTTTTTTGCTTAAAATAGGAAGGCCGGGCAAAAAGTCAATCAAGTTGACTTATGGTGTTTAGTTTTTTTCCATTGGGTGTTGGTTTTGGCTGTATGGTGGAAATTTTTTGGTTGGGTGGGTGGGGTTGTGGGGGTGTCCTTTTCGTTCCTTGGGAACGAGGCGGCCGCGGGCCCGGGGGGGCGAGCGGAGGGGGTCGGCGGCGCCACGGGGGGGACCGGGGCCGGCCCCAACCTCTGATTGCGCCTGGGGGGGGGGAAGGAGTTGGGGGGTGTAAATAAGCAAACTTAATTAAAAAATACTTAGTTGTTAAGTTGTTACGCGGAAACTAGTAGGGAGGCCTTAGGGGAGTTAAATCTTGATAATTGAGGTTGATCCGAAGCACCTTTGTTCGCTTTAATGTGATCGGGTCGCGGGTAATTCAGGCGGTGGGTTGAAAAGCAGGCTTTCCATCTAAGCTTTAGTAATGAGGTGAGAAAAAAATTTGAATGAATTATTGATCACCACTTAAAAATATGTGTGGTACAATAATATTTATTTTATCTTTAACAAATATGGGGACCCGTCTTAATAGAATTTGGTTAAAAAAATAGTAATGAAAAATCCTAATTAGTACGGATTCTGCCTGTTTGTGAAATGACAAAAATAAAGGTATTTTATATACACATCTTAAGAAGTAAGTGTGAGCACTAATAAAAAAATTTGGTCAATAAAATAACATGATGGTGCGAAGTGGTAGGGGTATGTGTCAAGTGTTCCAGGTGCTATAGTTAACCGTAACATCATTACTTTGGCTGCTCTTCATGGGGACCGTCTCCCCTCCTTCGCTCCTGTTTGTCTTTATTTTGTCCTCTTGACCCGTTTTTTCGTTTCTTCCTTGTCCCTTTCGTCCGCCCTTCTTTTGGGTTGGTCCGGGGGCTGGGGGGGGGGTGGGGGGATAGGGGGGGGGGGGGGAAGGGGGGGGGGGTTTGCGGGGCGTCCTGCTGGGTTTCACCCTTCCCGCTGCCGGCCCTTCCTTCGCGTGGCCCTGATACTGGTGTGGTAATGGCCATACGATTCTGAAAAAATAAGAATCGGAACCTAACCATTCAAGTATAGACCAACCAAAAATCTATCCTCCTTGAAATCGCTCGGTTCTTTGTTCACTCTAATTAACCCTTTTTCAGTTTCAAATCTTTTTATAAAATCTCCCCTTCCCGCCCCGGGGAGCCTTCGGTTTTGGCTTTTGGGCCTCCCCCCCCTCCCTTTTCCGTTCCTCCCTTGTGTAGGTCCTGGGCCTGGGTCCCTTCCTTCACCCCGCCCGTCTTCTGCGGTCCCTCTTTCCTCCCTTTCCTCCCGTTCGGCTTCTTTCCCCTCCCCGTCCCTCTCCTCTTCGTTGCATTAATAACTCTAAAAGTGTTATAATTCCTAATGGATACACCAAAAGGAATAAAGGAAAAAACTGAAAAGAAATTCATAATGGATAAAACAAAAGAAAAATACTGATAAAATCTTGGATAGAAAAAGTAGAAATAGTTTTATGGAAAATGGATATAGTAATCCTAATTCTAATGGGAAGTGAAAATATTTTTGTTGTGAGAAAACTAAATAAGCACGTGTAGGTGTGACTTAATGTTCTGAAAATATGTATACGCGTATATATATATAATAGAATCGATTTCTCGTTCGGTTCGGTTTGGTTCGAACCACTGTTTGAAATAAAATCGGTAATCGAACCAATTACCGGTTCTTTATTTTTAAAAAACCAGAACCTAAAACCATTAAACCATATAACCAATTCACAATGCACGGTTTCGGTTCGGTTCACCGGTTTTCGATTTTTTTTGGACACCCCTAGACAACATATATGAAAGCGAGATCGTCAATTTTTAAAATTTATAAACTTAAAAGTACTTATTTTTTATTTATTTTTATTTATGATATTATTATCTATTTCTTTAATTAGGATTAGTATTTGTATTACTAGAGGTTCGTTGGGGTAAGGCATGTTTTATATTTTTTTTTTATATGTTTGTTTTTTGTTTTATCGTTTTGTTTATTTTATTTTTTTTAATAAAATCACCCTTAACAATATCTTTGTATTCATCCTTTCTTAAATATTTAAAAAAAAATAGGCGGTGGCGGGTATGGGTTGGTTGCGGCGGTGGAGGTGGTGGTGGTGGCGGCGTCGGTGATTTTATAAATAAAACCAATTTTATTATTGTTTTTTTTCAGTATTTTTAAAAATAGTGATAGTAATTTTTATTTAATTTTTACAATTGGTTAAATATAACCTCATTTTTTTTTATTTTAACGTTTATATCCCAAAATAACATTACCTATTTAAACAATATCATCACCTAAGTATGTCAGGATTTCAATCTATACTGTATAATGTGATTTTTGGGCAAGTAAATCACGGATTTTTACCTGGGAAGGGGATAGTAACTCCCAAGATATTGGTTCACATCATTCAATACTGGTGTCTCTTTCCTATGGTTCAATCCTAGGTGCGTGATTTATCGTTTTTGGTTTGTTGTAAGCAAACTATACAAGACAGGCACCCCTTTACATTTGCATTTTTTGTGGTAAGAGACACCCTTCGCTTTGTTCACCTGGTCTCCGGGGCGCTTGTCTGCCTCCCCCATTTCCCCGGGTCCCTCCTTTCCTTCTGTTTTTGGTCTCCCACAAACCCCGTAAAAAAACTGTAATTGAACCGCGACCGGGCGGAGGGTCAAGTTGAACTATCATTTTAGCCCTTTGTGGAGGTTGTTGTTCCCTTTGTTTAGGCCTCTCATTTGCTGTGTGTCTCTTTTCCTTTTCCCCTTTTCCTTGGGGGTTTCGGCTTTTTCCTTCTCCCCCTTCTTGGTTCTCCCCCTCCCCGGTCTCTTTGGTGTGCGGGGGTGGTCCGGGTGCTTCCTCCCTCCCTGTGCCTCCCGATCCCGTCCGTTCGCTTCCCTCATAGCTCAATAAGAATTGACTCGCGGTTTTGAACCAAGTAGCCCGTTGATCCGATATATTTTTTGCTTCGCTCTTTTCGCTCAACAGTTCCAATTTTTGAAAACATTATTTACATGAACTCCCACCCAGAAACTCATCTAAGCTTCATTCATTCGGACATGAAGCTGACCACGTGTCAAGCCATCTAATGATTGTAAGGGAACTCGAAGTGCCTGTTAAAAAAAGATTTCGCCCCTGGGCCGTTCGTTGCATGTTATGATAAGACGTTACACCTTTTCAAATTTTTTTATAGGCCTCGTTCCTCACTTTGTTTTTTAAAAACTAAATCTGTTGATCGTTTCGACCGTTGAACGTTGATTGGTCGAAGAAACGGTCCGTTTAAATATTATCCTCAAAACCCGATCAAATCCAGTCCACTCGCTCGTGCGGTTTTAAGAACCGGTAACCCATGATTAAACCGCTCTTGACCCGCGCGTTGACGATTTAAAAAAATATATATGTTTTTAAGTTCAAAATTTTAGATTTTAAGTATAAAATTAGTCTAAAAAAATAAAAAAATATTTTCTTATTATTACTAAATCCATTAATGAACATAATTTATTGAGATCACGGGTCAATAACGGTTGCCCCGACGGTTTTGAACCGTGACCCGGACCTGACATTTTTTTTTTCAGTTCGACCACCGATCCGAGTTTCAAAACATTGTTATGAATTGAACACGCATCTAACAAGATCAAAATCTTTATTGTTGGGACTAGCCTTGATAATCATTAATAAATTTCAAATTTGTGGTGAACTATGAGTTGAAACGCGACCCTACCATCTAAGATCAAAAATCTTTATCGCTAGACTAAGATTAATAGCAAAAAATAAATAAGATTTTTTTATGTAAAGTGAATTTGCTTGTTAAAATAGAAAAAATAATAATATAATTTGGGGCTGATATTGATCGGTGACCCGCCCCTTTAACGTCCCCTCATCGGTGGGCCGGCTCACTGAATTGGACTGAATTAGATGGTTGGCTTTCGGGATTGGGCACAACCCAGCCCGTTACCTCCCACGGACTATTACGAGTATAAACATATATTCTTTCTCATGTCTATCTATCAAACATGAGTTTTAAAAAATAAAATATAGATGGTCTTCTACTACAACAAACAATAAAGCTATTCAGCAAACGCTCTACTTTGCTAGATGTAAAAGGAATTCCCTAGCAAGAGTCCCATCGAGTTAATCGGAAAAAAATACGAGGTCATTATAAGCATTTGAAAGCGTTAAGTGATCCCCAATATTTGGGTTTAACATAACCATACAAATATTGTCCGTAGATATCATAACTCGAGATTCTGGCTGCAGCTGATCTAAGATTTTAATTTAATTAACTAGTATGGGCGGGGTTACTACTACTCTTGTCCCGAGATTACTAATATAAAAAAAATAACTAGTAAGGTATACCTCGTTAGAATTTAATTTTTTTGTCTTGATAACTTTATTTAAATCTTACTTTTCTCAATATTTTATTATAATTATTGAATAAATTAACTTTTTCAAAAAATAAAAAAAAATACAATTAAAAAATAGACCATGAAAATCATTTTAGTTCTCTTGATGAAACAAGTTTAAAAAGTATAAAAAATTATTTAATTTAAGAGAAAATTACTAAAATAAAAAATATATATTTTATTATAAAAATCAAATAATTTTGAGGATTTTTAGATTTTATCGCTCCTAACTGATACTAAAATAATATAAAAAATTATAAAATTAAAAAAATTTAAATTAAAAAATAAAATGAGAAATAAAAGAAAATGTGTATTTAATGTGTATAGAATTATGGGTAAAACATTATACACTGAGTAAAAACATTGCCCATCTTTTAAAATTTCTGTGGTTCCCTTAGATTAAGACTTATGTTGCTCACACTACATCTTTTGAGAAGAAAAAGTGAATAATTTTTGGATGAAAAAAAATAATCTCAAATGAAATCTCAAGCCTTTAAATTAAGTAAATAGGATTTTCAAAAACCGTAAGATATCGATAGATAAATTTGAAATCAAAATGAGTTGTGATTTTATGATATAGATAGTTATGTGGGCCCCACCATTTGTGAAGAAGAATTGATAGTTTAGAAGAAAGTATCTCAAGTAAAACTTAACCGTAGATTAATTCAAATAGATTTTAACCATAGATAGCGGGAGATAGATTTGAAATTCCAAAAAAAATGAGTTCATTTTGTAAATTAGATAGTTAGTTTGAAAGATTTAAAATATGTATACTTATCTTAATAATTTTTTTTATCCTTATTATGATAAATTTATTTAAATATTTTTTATTATCATTATTGAATAAATTAATTTCAATAAATATAAAAAATGGACGTATAAATTTAAATTTCCTTTCATTTATAGGTAAAAAAACTATTTGCTTTATTTTTTTACTTTTTATATTTTTAATAATTATTTTTCATTTCACCTATTAATCATATTTTATATTTCTTCTCGGTTCTCTTGATTAAAAATTTAAAAAGTAATAAAAAATTATTTAATTTAAGAGAACGTTTTATTTCACCCTCAACAAACTCATTTTTCCTCTCTCCATTCCCTTCATTTTTTCTCTTTTCGCCCTCTTCCTCCCTCCGCCTCCCTCCCCTACTGCCCCTTCTCCCTCTTAACCACTCTCCATACTCCCCCTAATCCCACTGCTCGCCCCCGCCCGTTTTGGTTTTCCTTTTTTCTTGTGGGTCCACTAAAAAAATGATTAAATGTAAAAAACGATGCCCCCCTTTAAATATTTTTTTCATTGGTAGAATCTATGTGGATCCCCACCCTTGTGAGAAGAATGAAGTAATAATTGTAAGAGGAAAAAAAACTAATCTCAAGTTAAATTTAAGTTATGAGATTAATTTAAATGAATTTCAACCGTAGATAACGAGAGATCGATTTGAGATTCAAAATTAGTGTACTTTATAATGTAGATATTCATTTTTTACACTTACCTCAAATATTTTATTTAAAATCATAGATAGTAGTTTTCAATAACATAATTAAAAAATAACTTATACGACGAAAATAATTTTCATTTCTATTCTATTTGGAGAATAAATTTTTTTATTTGCTATTTTTTTACCTTTTTATTATATTTAGTGAATTTTTTTTTCACAAACAACAAATATTTTATACGTTTTTTTTCAGTTTCTCTGGATGAAAAGAGTGTAAAAATATAAAAACTATCTAATTTTAAAGATAAAATTCACGAAAATTAAAAAAATAATATTTTTATCTCTAAATTAGATAATTTTTTAGATTTTAAAACTCTTATTATCCAACAAAACTAAAATATGCTAAAAAATTAATCAATAGGTAAAAATTATTAAATACAAAAAAAAAAAATGAGAGAAAAAGAATTATGTTTTTAAGTTTTTTTATTGTTAGTCACCCTAAAAAATGATTCAATGGGTAAACATATGCCCATCTTTTAAGGTTGTTTTGTCAATTAGATAAGATTATGTGAATCGCACACCTTTTGAGAAGAAGTAAGTATAGTTTTGGAAGGAAAAAAAATAATCTCAAGTGAAATCTCAGCCGTGTGGATTAATTTCAAAATGAATTTTAACCGTATATACAAGAGATAGATTTGAGATTCAATAAGTTGTGATTATAAATTATAACTAGTAATTTTTTCCGTACCTTACGGGCACTATGTAAAATAAAAATAACTCTTAGGCGTACTCGTTTGAATTTTACCATTAAAAAACTGATAAGATGTAAGTGTCAAATAAAAGATACATTGCAATGCATATAAAAGAGAATATATTGCTATAAAATGAGAACAAATTGAAAACTATAATGATTTTAAAAATATTTTGCTAGTTTAGAAGAACGCGGGAAAAAGAAGATGTTTTAGATTTATTTTTTTGTGTGTGAATCCCACTAAATATGATCCAATAGGTTAAAAAATATATCTAAATTTAGGATTTTTTGTCATTGAATAGTAAATATTGGTTCGCATACTTTAAAAAGAAGGAAGTTGATATTTTTGGAAGGAAAAAAAAAATATATCAGGTAAATTTTAGTCACTGGATTTATTCAATAGATTCAACTGTAGATAGTTGCGAGACAGATTTGGATTGAAATGAATTGCATTTTAATATTATAAATA
>VIGQ01001622.1:17500-20000 GCA_009663005.1 Actinidia chinensis
TGGGTTTCGGTCCGGATGGGGCTTCGTAACGGGTCAGTTAACCCGGACTGCTACAGTACCGCGTCCGGCAAAACCGGGCGGGCCTCGTGGCCCGGCCCATTTTTGCAGAACTGCTATGGTCCATGATCTAGGTTTGAAGACAAGCGTCACAAGAGGTAAATTTAGGGTATTTTTTTTGCCTTGTTAGGTTAATCATGAAGAATAAAATAATTATTAATTTTTTAGAGTGAGGTTCTCAAATATTGAAAGGTGTCAAGAGTAAATTCCGCAATAGGAGGGAGATGATTTTTAGGTAGTATTTGATCACATATATTGAGAAAGATATTGCTCAGATTTGAGGTGAGTCTATCAGGAGGCTTTTTACGTTATGAAGGGCGTGAAAAACAACTTCAGATGCCCAAATTAGTGATAGAGATAATAGGTATTATAGCACTGATAATTATATTTTTTTGTAAGTAAATGCAGACAAAAGAATTGTAAAAAAATTAATATATTGCCGTTGTGTAGGTAGAAATTAGTATTATAGTTTAAATTTTTTTTTCTCAATCCCCCATCAGTAAGAATCTTGGATTTCTCACTGCCTCAAGAACAATAGGAGGACAAAACAATATATTATGAAGGTGACAAGAAAGAACATGATTAAGAAAAGACCCAGATTGAGAAAGGCTACAAACTTCTTACCGTGACAAAGAGGCTGAAATGGGAATTCAAGTTGTACCTTCAAATGGAGACAACCTATTGTACTCCGATTTAAGCAAAACCACCTAGTGACATGACAATAAAAAATATTAGTCTCATAAAAGTAAATCAAAGGCAGAAGAGATCAAAAAAGGTTATGTACAAACCTGGACCAATCCACTACCTGAGACTGAATAAATGTCCCCCTTATTCTTCAACTGTGAAACATCAATTAAAGACCACTGCCTGAGATCTGAAACCATCAATTAACTTAAGTCAGACCGTCAGTGCAGTATATGTAACTTTAGACCTTGTGGATTCCCAAATGGAGCTGACACTCCCAGTCAGGTTCAGAAGTTGAGTCTAAGAAGCAGTTTCATCAAAACACCCATTTCAAAGGAAATGGATTCCCATCTCAACTATTTAAGGGAGTTGACGTTAATCTTCAACTTAGTTCATGACTGGTGTAACTCAAATCTCTGTCGCCCGAATACCCTTCAGGGACTATTTTCAGTTTTCTAGATTCCTGAGGAGTTTTACCATTACACGTCCTGGTCACAATTTATGAGTCATTACTTTAAGTTGATTCCACCACGTGCTTCCTCTTGTATTTCATATAAGTTGAAGAATTCTTTGATTCTTCTATACACTTGATTCACAAGTTTTGGCATCTCTCCGTTGGACCAAAAAGAATTGAAGAACTCTGATTAATCATGGTGAACCACCATTTGATTGTTATGAGGGAAGATAGGACAATTTAGATGACTTGTGCCCGCATTAATCTTGTTGAAAACATAGAACTTCGAATCCTAGCACCAGCGGCTCAAGTTCCATTAAATCCTCACAAGTTGATTGAGTAATTGAACATTGATACAGACAATATACCAAAGATCATGGATCCTGTTGCAGGTTCTGCAAGTACGGAGAAGGTAACTCAATTTTACCACGAACATGATGATGACCCTTGTTAAACTCAATATTTTTATCACATTTCATCAGCCCTCATCTGCCGAAGTAATATCAAAAGAAAATTTAGACGACAAAAACAAAACAAAATCACGAAAATAGGAAAGAGAGCATAGATAAGGATAACAGGCATGCCAAGGATCAGTAATTTGGTCTAAACTGAAACTGGTAATTATTGGATGCCACTTTTATGTGATTTAAGGCACCGTCATCCCCCAATTTTAATAAGTCCCACTGATAACAAAAAAACATTAGTCACCAATTTCACTTATGTTAGGCTATGCCGCCCTTCGAAACCAGGTACAATAACCCCCACAACATGGGATTAGGGATAGTGAATATGATTGATTGAACTGCGTCAAAAATAATTTGTAAACTGGGTTGTCTGGAACTAAACAATAGGATACCATCAATAAGTCAAACCACAATAATCCAGAGAAAACAAGAGAAAACAGCCATGAATCAAATAGAAGTTTCAAAATTATCTTGCTCCCCCCGAAGCTAATGCATAAAAAAAGAAGACATATAACCACGACTGTCCTATCTAAATAATTATGAGAAAATGATAAGAATCACACACCTTTAATAAGAATGTTGGGAAGTTTCGCATAATAGTTTGGAACTACCCTCATTGAGATGGTTCTCTTGGACAGTAGGTACTCTGATGCTCTAGATGCATATGCAAAGCTATACAAAAAACTTTGTCCACCATCAAAGTCCAGTACCAGAATATACAGCTGCATTGAAACTGCTGTAATGGAGATCTGCTAAAGAGAAAGACGCATGTCGGCCAGAATTCTGCCTTGTGCCCGCAGGTGAAAGTCGTAGGGCCATTCCCATCAAAAGCCATGACTGA
>VIGQ01001622.1:27500-50000 GCA_009663005.1 Actinidia chinensis
ATAATAATACCATATAAACTTCATCTGAAAATTGTACCAGGGGAACTTCAAGCTCAAGTTAATTACAGTTCAAGATATTATAAAAAATTTAAAGAAAGAAATTAATTACGCACCTCCATATTTGGAAAGTGTGGAGATACGTATTTGATAGTACCTGGGCCTAGTCATCGCTATTGGCGTGGTACAATCGAATCCATTAGTCAAATGGCATTAGCCACCAAAATAAAACAAATGAAACCAGTCACTACTTTGTTAACTCAAAAATTCAAATTCGCAAAATGAAAATAGCCCCCGTCGCCCTAAGACATTGTTTATACTAATACCTCATTAACTTGCTCTTGCCTTGAACCCGGAGAATTTCACTTCCCTCCTTCCCGTTCCTCCTCTTCCCCCCCTTTCCCGCCCATTCTCTGTTTCCCCTCTTTTCCGTTTGCTCTCTTCTTTTCTTTTTTTTTTTTTTTTGGGGGTTGGGGGGGGGGGGTTGGGGGGGGGGGGGGGGGGGGGGGGTTGGGGGGGGGGGGGGAGTACTTGGATTGGCATCGCTATTGGTGTGCGGAATCCAATCGAGTCCATTAATCAAGCGATTAGTCGTCGCAAAACAATACCAATGAAAAGAGTCACTACTTATTATGAAAAAATTAAATCCGTAAAAGTTGAAGTGGAACAAAGTAGAACATAAGACATTGTCTAATAATACCAAATAACTTGATCTTTTAATTGAACCGAAAATTTCAAGCTCAAGTTAAGTACAGTTCAAGATTATATATATATTAAAATTTAAGGACAATTATTACATATTTTAATTTAAAGTGTGGAGATACGTATTTGAGAGTACCTGGGATTAGGCATCGCTATTGGTGTGGTACATCCAACGAAGTCTCCATTAATCAAGAGCATTAGTCATCGCCCAAAACAATACAATGTAAAAGAGTCACTACTTATTACTCAAAAATTTAAATTCCGTAAAAGTTAAAGTGGACAAAGGAGAACATAAGGCATTGTTAATAATATCAAATTAACTTGATCTTGAAATTGAACCGGGGAATTCAACCTCAAGTTAATTGCAGTTCAAGACCATATATAGAAAATTTAATGCAATTTTACGTATCTCAATATGTGGAAGTGTAGAGATACGTATTTTAGAGACCTGGGCCTAGGAATCGCTAATGGCTGGTGAATCCAATAGAGTCCATTAGTCAAGAGCGTTAGTTCTTGCAAAATAAAATAAAATGAAAAATATCACTAGTTTTATTAATCAAAAATTGAAATCATAAATTTAAAATAGACAAAGTTGAACATAAGGCACTCTTTAATATTCCTAAATTACTTGATATTGAAATTGAATCCGGGGAACTTTCCAGCTCAAGTTAATGACGATCAAAGACATATATAAAAAATTTAAAAAAGCAGTATACGTAACCTCATATTTGAAACGTGTAGAGATACGGTATTTTGAGAGTACCTTGGCCTTAGCATCCGCTATTGGCGTGGGTAACATCCAATCGAGGCATTAGCAACATAAATAGTCCCTCTCCTCCCAAAACAAAACAAAACCAATTGAAAACTATTCACTATGTATTACTCAAAAATTTAAACTGTAAAAGTTGAAGTAGACAAAGTAGAACATAAGGCAATTATCTAATAATACCAAATTAACTTGATCTGAAATGACCCGGGGAAACTTCAAGCTAAAGTAATTACGTCACACAATATAAAAAATTTAAAGCAATTATTACGTACCTCAATATTTGAAAGTGTGGAGATACGTATTGAGAGACCTTGACCTAGGCATCGCTATTGGCGTGGTACATCCAATCGAGTCCATAGTCAAGAGTAATAGTACTCGCAAAACAAAACAAACAAATTGGAAAAATATGTCCAACTTATTAGTCAAACAATTCAAATCCGTAAAAAAATTTGAATAGAAAAAGTAGAATATAAGGCATTGTCTAATAATACCTAATTAACTTGATCTTGAATTGACACGGGGAACTTCAAGCCTCAAGTTAATTACAGTTCAAGACAATTAAAAAAAATTTAAGAAATTAGTTACGGTATTCTCAATATTTGAAAAGTGTGAGTACGTATTTGGAGATACTTGGGCCTAGGCATCGCTATGGCTTGGTGCATCCAATCGAGTCCATCAGTAAGAGCGTTAGTCCTCGCAAAATAAAACAAAATAAAAAACAGATCACTAGTTATTAATCAAATGAAATCCGTAAAATTTGAATAGACAAAGTAGAACATAAGGCACTCTTCAATAATTCTAATTACTTGATCTTGTGAAATGAACTCGGGGAATTCAAGTTCAAGTTTAATATGGTTCAAGGACATATATAAAAAAGTTTTTTTTAAAAAGCAGTAGTTAACTAAGTACCTTAAATAATTTGAAGTTTGGAAGATATGAATTTGAGGAGTACCTGGGCCTAGGCATCGCTATTGGCGTTGTACGTCCAATCGAGTCCATAGTCAAGGTATTAGTTCTCGCAGAACAAAACAAAGATGGAAAATAGTCAGCAATTATTAACTCAAAAATTCAAACCGTAAACAGGTAGACAAGGAACATAAGGCATTGGTATAATAATACCTAATTACTTGATCTTGAAATTGAGCCCCAGGAAACTTTCAAAGGCTCAAATTAATTACGGTTCAAGATAAATGTACAAAATTAATTTAAAGAATGTTACGTACCGCAATTACTCAAAAGTGTGGAGAACTGTAAGCTCAAGTAATTACGGGTCAGATACATGTACAAAAATGTAGCGCCAATTATTTACGTACCTAATTATTGAACGTGTGGAGATACGGTATTTGAGAGTACCTTGGATAGGAATCGCTATGGGCGTCGGTACATCCAATCGAGTCCGTTAATCAGAGCATATTAGTCCTCACAAAATAAAATAAATAAACAACAGTCACTATTCTACTCAAAAATTGAAATCCGTAAAATTTTTAATAAACAAAGTAGAACATAAGGTATGTCTAATCATACTAATAACTGATCTGAAATTGACCCGAGAAACTTCAAGGTCAAGTTAATTACGGTTCAAGAGAAATATATAAAACTCAAAGAAATTATTATGACCTAATTATTTGGAAGTTGTGGAGATACGTATTTGAGAGACCTGGGCCTGGCATCTATATTGGATGGTACATCCAATCGAGTCCATTATCAAGAACAATAGTCTCGCAAAACAAAACAAAACAAATAAAAAATAGTCACTACTTATACTCAAAAAATTCAAAATCCGTTGTAAATTTGAAATAGACAAGTAGAATAGAGTAGAAAATAAGGAATTGTCTAATAATACCGAACAACTTGATCTTGAAATTGAACCCGAGAAAGTTCAAGAGTTCTAGTAATTAAGGTTCAAGAGGGAAAATAGAAATTTTAAAGCAAAGCAATTATTACGTACGCCATTATTTGAAAGTGTGGGGATAAGTATTTGAGAGTGTTGGGTTCTAGGTGTGCGCTATTTGAATGTACATTCAATCGAGTCCTTAGGCAAGAGCAGTAATCCTCGCAAATAAAATAAATGAAAAACAGTCACCAAATTATTACTCAAAAATTCGAATCTATAAAATTTAAAATAGACAAAGTATATAACATAAGGTATTGTCTAATAACACCAACTAACTGATCTTGAATTGAATTGAACCCGAAAAAAAAACTTTAAGTTCAAGTAGTTCAGTAAAAGGTTTTTTGTTTGTTTAATTAAGGTTCAGAGGGGAAATATAGAAATTTTTAAAGAAATTATTACGTTAACTCATTATTTGAAAGTGTGAAGAGAAGTATTGAAGAGTGACCGGGGCCTAGGTATCGTATTGGCCGTCTGGTACATCAAGCGAGTCAATAGTCAAGAGTTTATTGTTCGCGAGAACAAAACAATGAAAAGGAGTCACTAATTATTACAAAAAAATCAATCTGTAAAATTAAAATAGACACAAGTAGAAACAAAGGATATCTAATAATACCGATTTAACTTGGCTTGAAATTGAAGCTGAAAACTTCACGATCAAGTTAATTGCGGTTAAGATAAAATATAGAAAAATATAAAGCAATTGATACGTGCCACAATATTAAAGTGTGTGATACGTATTTGAGAAGTAGTTACCTGGGCCTAATCTCACTATTGGCATAATACATCCAATCGAGTCTATAGTATGGATCGTGAGTCCTAGCAAAACAAAATAAAATGAAAAACAGTCACTACTTCTTACTCAAAAAAAATTCAAAATCCGTAAAATTTATTAATACACAAAGTAGACATAAGGCATTTTCTAATAATATCTAATTAACTTGATCTTGAAATTGAACCGGGGAACTTCAAGGTCAAGTTAATACGGTTCAACAGAAATATAAAAAATTTAAAGAAATATTTGAAAGTGTGGAGATACGAATTTGAGAGTATTTGAGGAGTACCTGGCCTAGCATCGCTATGCGTTTGTACATCAATCAAGTCCTTTAGTCAAGAGCCAAATAGTCCTCAAAAAACAAAACAAAAAAATGAAAAAATAGTCAGCACTGATTACTCAAAAATTCAAATCCGTAAAATTTAAAAAGAAAAGTAGAACATAAAGGCATTTTCTAATAAATATCTAATTAACTTGATTTTGAATAAAATCTAGGGAACTTCAAGTTCAAGTAATTTACGGTCAAGACATATAAGAAATTAAAGCAATTATTATGAACCTAATTATTTGAAAGTGTGGAGATACGTATTTGAGAATACCTGGTCCTAGGGCAGCTTGTGGCGTGATTACATCCAATTGAATCCATTAGCAAGAGACTTAATCCTCGTTAAACAAAAACAAAATGAAAAAACATTCACAAATTATACTTTAAAATTCAAATCTGTAAAAATTTAAATAGACAAAGTAGAACATAAGGCATTGTCTAATAATATCTTTTTACCTTGAGGTTTGAATATAAAAGCTGAAAACTTTCACGCTCAAGTTAATTACGGGTTTAAGATAAAATATAGAAAAGATAAAGCAATTGATACGTGCACACAATATTTAAAGTTGTGTTGATACGTATTTGCGAGTACCTGGCCTAAACATCACTATTGGCATAGTACATCCAATAGAGTCCATTAGGGGGGGGGGGTTTCATTTTTGATCATTATTCCTCACAAAAACCAAAAGTAATGAAAAACAGTCACGAATTCTTACTTAAAAAATTCCAAATCCGCAAAATTGTAATAGACAAAGAAGAACATAAGGCATTATCTAATAATATCTAATTAATGATCGAAATTGAACCGGGAAACTTCAAGGTTCAAAGTTAATACGGTAGAGAAATATAAAAAATTTAAAGAAAAATATAAGTACCTAATTATTTGAAGTGGAGATACGTATTGAGAGTACCTTGGCCTAGGAATCGCTATGGGTGGTATCCAATAAAGTCCATTAGTCAAGAACAAAAATCCTCGCAAAACAAAACAAAAATATAATGAAAAATAGAACTACTTATTTACTAAAAATTCAACTCCGTTTATAAAAGAAAGTATACAAAGTGGAACATTAGGTATTATCTAATAATACCTAATTAACTTGATTTTGAAAATTCAACCCGGGAAAACTTCAAGATCAAGTTAATTACGGGTTCAAGACATGTATAGAAAATTTAAAGCAAGTATTGTACAAATTATTTAAAAGTGTGAAAGATACGTATTTGAGAATACCTGGGCCTAGGCATGTTATTGGCCGTGATACATCCATCGAGTCATAGTCAAGGAAGGCATTAATCCTCGCAAAACAAAACAAATGAAAAACAGTCACTAATTATTACTCAAAAATTAAATTTATAAAATTTAAAATAGAAAAGTTAGAACATTAAGGCATTGTCTAATAATACTTATTCAACTGAGGTTGAAATTGAACCCTAGAACTTCACGCTCAAGTTAATTACGGTTAAGATAAATAAAGAATTTAAATCAATTATACGTACACAATATTTAAAAGGTTTGTTGATACGTATTTGAGAGTACCTGGGGCCTAGACATCACTACTGGCATTAGGACATCCAATTGAGTCCATTAGTCATGTGATCATAGTACTCGCAAACAAAATAAATGAAAAAACAGTCACTACTCTTACACAAAAATCACTCCGTAAAATTTATAATAGACAAAGTTAGAACATAAGGTATTTTCTATAATATCTAATTAACTTGATATTGAAATTGAACCAGCGGGGAAAACTTCAAGCTCAAGTTAAATTACAGTTCAAGAGAAAATATAAAAATTAAAGAATTATTACATACCTGATTTATTTGAAAGTAGGAGACATGTATTTAGGAGTACCTTGGTCTAGGCATCAATATTGCGTGGTACATCCAATCGAGTTCAATTAGTCATGATCATTAGTCCTCGTAAAATAAAATAAATGAAAAACAGTCCACTACTTCTTACTCAAAAAAAATTTAAATCCGTAAAATTTATAATAGACAAAAATAGAAAAAGAAAATAAGCATTTGTCTAAATTAATAACTAATTAACCTTGATATTGAAATTGAACCCGGGGGAACTCAAGGTAAGTTAATGACGGTTCAAGTGAAATATAAAAACTTTAAAGAAATATACGTACCTAATTAGTTGAAAGTGTGAAGATACGAATTTAAATAGAAAAAAGTAGAAAACATAAGACATGGTCTAATAATACCTAATTAACTTGTTTTGAAATAAATCTGAGAATTCAAGTTCAAGTTAATTACGCTTCAGATAATACAGAAAATTTAAAAGCAATATTATGTACCTAATTATTTGAAAGTGTGGAGATACGTATTTGAGATACTTGGCCTATGCCTCATTGTTTGGTGATACATCAATCGAGTCCAATTAGTCAAGAGCATTAATCCTCGCAAAACAAAATAAATGAAAAAAACCTAGTAACGAATTATACTCAAAAATTGAAATCTATAAAAATTTAAATAGACAAAGTTGAATTATAAAGCATGTCTAATATACCTATTAACTTGAGGTTGAAATTGAAGCATGAAATCTTCCGCTCAAGTAATTACGGTTTAAAAAAAAAAGGATAAATATAGAAAATATAAAGCAATTGATACGTGCCACATCTTATAGTTGTGTTGATACGTATTTGAGAGTTACCTGGCCTAAACATCACTATTGGCCATAGTACATCCACTCGAGTCCATAGTCATGTCATTAGTCCTCGCAAAAACAAAGTAAGTTAAATGAAACAGTCACGACTTCTTACTCAAAAATTCAAAGTCATAGAATTTGTAAACACAAAGAGGAACATAAAGGCATTGTCTAGTAATATTCTAATTAACTTGATCTTGAAATTGAACCGGGAAACCTTCAAGGTCAAGGTAATTACGGTTCAAGGAAATATAAAAAATTTAAAGAAATTATTTACGTACATAATATTTGAAAGTTTGGAGATACGTATTGAGAGTACCTTGGCTAGGAATCGTATTGGCGTATAAAATCCATCAAGTCCATTGTCAAGAACAATAGTCCTCGCAAAACAAAATAAATAAAATGAAAAATAGTCAGTACTTTTACTCAAAATTCAAATCGATAACAATGAAAATAGACAAAGTGGACATAAGGGTATTGTCTAATAATACCTAATAACTGATTTTGACATTAAACCCGAGGAACTTCAAGTCATGTTAATTACGGTTCAAGACATATACAGAAAATTAAAGCAATTATTAATGTACCTAATATTTGAAAGTGTGTAGATTACGTTATTTTGAGGGAATACTTGGGGCCTAGGCATCATGTGGTGTGATACATCCAATCGAGTCCATTAGTCAAGGAGCATTATATCCCGCAAAACAAAATAATGAATAAAACATTGTCGCTTGACGAATTATTTACTCAAAAATTAAATCTATAAATTAAAATAGACAAGCAGAATATAAAGCATGTCTAATAATTACACTTTTAAACTTGAGGTTTTTTTGATTTTTTGGTTGGAAATTGAAGAGTGAAATCTAACGCTCAAGTTTAATACGGTTTAAGATAAATATAGAAAATATAAAGCAATTGATACGTGCCACAATATTTTTATAGTTGTGTTGATACGTATTGAGAGTACCTGGCCTAAACATCACTATTGCATAGTACATCCAATCGAGCCAATTAGTCATGATCATTAGTCCTCGCCAAACAAAGTAAAATGGGAAAAAAAGTCACTACTTCTTACTCAAAAATTCAATTCATAGAATTTGTTATACACCAAGTTAGTAGAAACTAAGGGCATTGTCTATTAATATCTAATTAACTGATCTTGAAATGAACCGGGGGAGGAAACTTCAAGGTAAAGTTAATTTACGGTCAAGAGGGAAATATAACAAAAATTTAAAGAAATTATTCCGTACCTAATTATTTTGAAAGTTTGGAGATACGGATTTGAGAGTACCTTGGCCTAGGAATCGCTATGGGCGTAGTACATCCAATCAAGTCCATTAGTCAAGACAATTAGTCCTCGCAAACAAATAAAATAATGAAAAATAGTCAGTACTTATCTACTCAAAAAAATTCAAATCCGTTAAAATTGAAAAATAAGACAAGTGGAAACATAAGGTATTGTCTATAATACCTAATTAACTTGATTTTGACATTAAACCCGAGGAAACTTCAAGTTCATGTTAATTACGGTAAGACATATACAGAAAATTTAAGCAATTATTATGTACCTAATTATTTGAAAGTGTGGAGATACGTATTGAGAATTCTTGGGGCCTAGGCATTCATTGTTGGGGTGATAATCAATCGGGAGCCATTAGTCAGAGCATTAATCCTCGCAAAACACAAAAAATAAAATGAAAAACAGTCACCGGAATTATTACTCAAAATTTAAATCTATAAAAATTTAAAATGACACAGTAGAATATAAAGCATTGTCTTTAATAATACCTATTTAATTGCAGGTTGTGAATTGAAGCATTGAAATCTTCACGCGCAAGTTAATTACGGTTTAAGATAAATATAGAAAATATAAAGCAATCGATTACGTGCCACAATATTTAAAGTGCGTTGATACGTATTTGAAGTACCTTGGCTAAACATCGCTATGGGCACATAGTCATCCAATCGAGGTCCATTAGTCTGATCTTAGTCCTCGCAAAACCAAGTAAATGAAAAACAGTCACTACGCTTAACTCAAAAATTCAAATCCAAAAATTTGTAATAGACAAGTAGAACATAAGGCATTGTCTACTTCAATAGCTAATAACTGATCTTGAAATTGACAACCGGGAAACTTCAGGTAAGTTTAATTCGGTTCAAGAGAAATATAAAAAAATTTTAAAAAAACTTTTTACGTACCTCCATTATTGAAAGTTTGAGATACGTTCTGAGAGTCCTTGGCATAAGAATCGCTATTGGCCGTAGTACAATCCAATCAAGTTCCATTAGTCAAAGGAAAACAAACTAGTCCTCGCAAAACAAAACAAAATAAAATGAAAAATAGTCAGTAGTTACTAGTACTCAAAAATCAACTCCGTGTAAAATTGAAAATAGGACAAAGTGGAGTGGAACCATAAGGATTGTCCAATACTACCTACTTAACTGATTTTGACATTAAACCCGAGGAACTTCAAGTTCTTGTTAATTATGTTCAGGGACATATACAGAATTAAAGCATTATTATGTACCTAATTATTTTGCAAGTGTGAGATACGTATTGAAAATACCTGGGGCCATAGGCATCATTGTTGGGGGATAACATCCAAGCCGAGTCCATTAGTCAAGAGCATTAATCTCGCAAAACACAATAAATGAAAAACAAGTCACGTTAAAAAAAATTTATTATTACTCAAAAAATTTAAAATCTATAAATTTTAAAATAGACAAAGTAGAATATAAACGCATTGTCTAAAATACCTATTTAAACTTGAGGTTTGAAATGAAGCGTGAATCTCACGCTCAAGTTAATTACGGTTAAGATAAATATAGAAAAATATAAAGGCAAGTGATTACGTGCCACAATTTTATAGTTGTGTTTGATACGTATTTGAGAGTACCTGGGCCTCAACATCACTATTGCCATAGTACATCCAACGAGTCATACGTCATGATCATTAGTCCTCGCAAAAAAAAGTAAATAAAAAAAGTCACTACTTCTTACTCAAAAATTCAAATTCATGAGATTTGTAATACACAAAGTAGACAAAGGCATTGTCTATTAATATCTAATTAACTTGATCGTGAATGTTGAACCCGGGAAACTTTCAGGTCAAGTAATTACGGTTCAGAGAAATATAAAAAATTTAAAGAACATTATTAGTACCCCTAAGTATTTGAAAGTTTTGGAGTACGTATTTGAGAGTACCTTGGCCTAGGAATCGCTAGTGGCGTAGTAAATCCAATCAAGTCCCATTAGTCACGAACAATAGTCCCGCAAAACAAAACAAACTAAATTGAAAAAATAGTCAGTAACTTATACTCAAAAATTCAAATCCGTTTTTTAAAAATTGAAAATAGCAAAGTGGAACATAGGATGTCTAATAAATAACCTAATAACTTGATTTTGATTAAACCCGAGGAATTCACGTTCATGTTAATTACGGTCAAGACAATATACAGAAAATTTAAAGCAATTATTATGACCTAATTATTTGAAGTGTGGAGATCGTATTTGAGAATACTGGGACTAGGCATCATTGTTGGGGTTGATCCCTCCAATCGGTCCTTTAGTAAGAGCAGGAATCCTCGCAAATAAAATAAATGAAAAAATCACTAATTATTACTTAAAAATTCAAATCTGTAAAATTTTAAAATAGACAAAGTAGAATATAAGGCCATGTCTAATAATATCTTTTAACTGGAGGTTGAAATGAAGCCTTGAAAACTTCACGTCAAGTGAATTACGGTTTAGATAAATATAGAAAATATAAGCAATTGATATGTGCCACAATATTTAAGTTGTGTTGATATGTATTTGAGAGTACCTGGGCATAGACATCACTACTGGCATTAGGACATCCCATTGAGTCCATGAGTACATGCATCATTAGTACTCGCAAAACAAAATAATGAAAAACAGCACTACTTTTTACACAAAATTCAATCCGTTAAAATTTCATAATAGACAAGGAGATAACCTCCCCAATAAGGTATTGTCTAATAATTATTAATTAACGTGATATTGAAATTGTTGAAATTGAACCGGGAAACTTAAAGCTCAAGTTAATTACGTTCAAGAGAAATATAAAAATAAAGAAATTATTCATAACCTATTATTTAAATATGGAGACATGTATTTGCGAGTACCTGGTCTAGCATCACTATTGGCGTTGGTACATCCAATCGAGTCCATTAGTTCATGATCATTAGTCCTCGTTAAAATAAAATAAATGAAAAACAGTCACTACTTCTTACTCAAAATTTAAATCCTTAAAAATTAAATAGACAAAATAAGAAAATAAGGCATTGGTCTATCATAACTAATTTTAACTTGATATTGAAATTGAACCCGGGGAACTTCAGGTCAAGTTAAATTACGGTTCAAGTTGAAATATAAAACTTTAAAGAAATTATTACGTACTAATTATTTGAAAGTGTGAAGATACTGAATTTGGGGAGTAAAAAAAAAAACCTTGGCCTAGCATCGCTATTGGCGTTGTACATCCAGGCGAGTCCATTCGTCTAAAAGCAATAGTCCTCGCAAAAACAACCCCAAAAACAAAATGAAAATAGTCAGCACTTATATAACAATCAATCTTAAAAATTTAAAATAAAAAAGTAGAACTAAGACATGTCTAATAATACCTAATTAACTTGAATTTGAAATTAAATCTAAGGAACTAGCAAGTTCAGTTAATTACGGGTCACGATATATACAAAAATTTAAAGCCAATTTTATGTACCTAATTATTTGAAAGTGTGGAGATACGTATTTGAGAATACCTGGGCCTTAGGCATCATTGTTGGTGTGATACATCCAATCGAGTCCATTAGTCAAGAGCATTAATCACTCGCAAACACAAATAAATGAAAAACCAGTCACTAATTATACTCAAAAATTTAAATCTATAAAATTTAAAATAGACAAAGTAGAATATAAGATTGCTAATAATAAAAAACCCTTATTTTAAAAAACTTGAGGTGAAAATTGAAGGTGTGAAATTTCACGCCAAGTTAATTACAGGTTAAGCTAAATATAGAAAATAAAGCAATTGATACGTGCCACAAATTTTATATTGGGTTGATAACGTATTGAGAGTACCTTGGTCAGGCATCACTATTGGCAGGTACATCACCGAGTCCATTAGTCATTGATTCAGTAGGGTCCTAGCAAAAACAAAGAGTAAATAAACAAACGTCAAAAAACTACTTCTTACTCAAACATTCAAAATTTAATAGAATTTGTAATACACAAGTAGAACATAAGGATTGTCTATTAATATCTAATTAACTGATTTGAAATGAAACCGGGAAACTTAAGGTCAAGTTAATTACGGGTTCAGAGAAATATTAAAAAAATTTAAAGAAATTATTACGTACCTATTTATTTGAAAGTTGGAGATACGTATTTGAGAGCTACCTTGGTGCCTAGGAATTCGCTATTGGCGTAGTAAATCCAATCAAGTCCATAGTCAAGAACATAGTCTCGCCAATGAAACAAAACAAAATAAATGAAAATAGTCAGTACTTATTACTCAAAAATTCAATCCGTAAAATTGAAAATAGACAAAGTGGAACCTAAGGTATGTCTAATAATACCTAATTAACTGATTTTGACATTAAACCCGAGGAACTTCAAGTTCATGTAATTACCCCGGTTCCAAGACCTATACAGAAAAATTTAAAGCAATTATTATGTACCTAATGATTGAAAGGTGGAGATCGGTATTTGAGAATACTTGGGCCTAGGCCACAGTGTTGGGGTGTTGATACATCCAATCGAGTCCCATTGTCAAGAGCATTAATCCTCGCAAAATAAAATAAATGAAAAAGTCACTAATATTACTAAAAATCAAATCTGTAAAAAATTTAAAATAGACAAAGTAGAATATAAGGGCATTATCTAATAATATCTTTTTTAACTTGAGGTTGAAATTGAAGCCTGAAACTTCACGCTCAAGTTAATTACGGTTTAGATAAATATAGGAAAATATAAAGCAATTGCTATGCACAATATAAGTTTGTGTGACTGGTTGATATGTATTTGAGAGTACCTGGGCCTAGACATCACTACTGGCATAGGAATCCAATGAGTCCCCCATTTTTGAAGTAATGATCATTAGTACTCGCAAAACCAAAATAAATTGAAAAACAAGTCCCCCCCACGACTTTTTACACAAAATTCAATCCGTTAAAAATTTATAATAGACAAGTAGAAATAAGGTATGTCTAATAATATCTAATTACTTGATATTAAATGAACCCGGGGAACTTCAAGCTCAAGTTAATTACAGTTCAAGAGAAATATAAAAAAATTAAAGAAATTATTACATACCTATTATTTGAAAGTATGGAGGGGACATGTATTTGAGAGACCTGGCTAGGCATCACTATTGCCGTGGTAATCCCTCGAGTCCATAGTCATGATCATTAGTCCTCGTAAATAAAATAATAATGTATGAAAAACAGTCACTAATTATTACTAAAAATTTAAATCCGTAAAATTTATAATAGACAAAATAGAAAATCGGCATTGTCAATAATAACTAATTAACTTGATATTGACATTGAAACCGGGGGGGAACTTTTCAAGGTCAAGTTAATTACGTTCAAGTGAAATATAAAAACTTTAAAGGGAAATGATGACGTACCTTAATATTTGAAAGTGTGAAGATCGAATTGGAGTACCTTGGCCTAGCATCGCTATTGGCGGTGTACATCCAATCGAGTCCATTAGTTCAAGAGCAATAGTCCTCGCAAAACAAAACCAAAAACAAATGAAAAAATAAGTCAGCACTTATACTAAACAATTCAACTCCTTAAAATTTAAAATAGAAAAAGTAGAACATAAGACCATTGTTCTAATCATACCTAATTAACTTGATTTGAAATAAAATCTGAGGAACTTCAAGTTCAAGGTAATTACGGTTCAAGATATATACAGGAAATTTAAAGCCAATTATTATGTACCTACTTATTGAAAGTGTGAGATACGAATTTGGGAGTACCTTGGCCTAGGATCCTATGGCGTTGTACTCCAAGCGAGTCCATGTCATGATCATTAGTCCTCGCAAAAAAAAAAATAAATGAAAAACGAGTCATACTTCTTAACTTCACAAAAAAAAAAAAGTCAAATCCGATAAATTTATAATAGACAAGTAGAACAGAAGGTATTGTTAAAATATCTAATTACGTGATATGAAATTGAACACGGGGGGAACTCAAGCTCAAGTTATTAAAGTTTCAAGAGAAATATAAAAAAATTAAAGAAATTATTACATACCTAATTATTTGAAAGATGGAGAATGTATTTGAGAGTACCTTGGTCAAGCATCCACTATTTGGCGTGGTACATCCAATCGAGTCCATTAGTCATGATACATTAGTCACGTAAAATAAAAAATTAAATGAAAAAACAGTCACTACTTCTTACTCAAAAATTTAAATCCTTAAAATTTATAATAGACAAAATGACAATAAGGGCATTATCTAATAATAACTAATTAACTTGTATTGAAATGAACCCGGGGAACTTCAAGGTCAAGTTAATTACGGTTCAAGTGAATATAAAAAATTTAAGAAATAGAAATTATTACGTACCTAATTATTTGAAAGTGTGAAAGAACGAATTTGGGAGGAGTACCTTGCCTAGGCATCGCTATTGCGTTGTACATCCAATCGAAAGTTCCATTAGTAAGAAGCAATAGTCCCCTCGCAAGCAAAACAAAACAAAACAAATGAAAAATAGTCAGCACTTGATTACTAAAACAATTCAAATCCTGAAAATTTAAAATAGACAAAGTAGAACATAAGACATGGTAAATAATCCTAATTAACTTGATTTGAAATTAAATCTATTTGAGGAACTTCAGTTAAGTTAATACGGTCAGAATTATATACAAAAAAATTTAAAGCAATTATATGTACCGTAATTATTTGCAAAGTGGTGGGAGATACGTATTTGGAATACCTGGGCCTAGGCATCATTGTGGTGTGATACATCCAATCGAGGCCATTAGTCAAGAGCATTAATCCTCGCCCAAAACAAAATAAATGAAAAACAGCACTAATTTACTCAAAAATTTTAAACATAAAATTTAAAATAGGTCCCCCCCCCCCCCCCAAAGTAGAAAATAAAGCATTGTCTAATAATACCTATGTCACTTGAGGTTGAAATTGAAGCGGAAATCTTCACGCTCAATTTAATTACGTTTAAGATAAATATAGAAAATCTAAAGCAATTGATACGGCCACAATATTTATAGTTGTGGTGACCGTATTTGAGCAGTACCATGGCCTAACATCACTATTGGCATAGACATCCAATACGAGTCCATTAGTCAGATCATTAGTCCTCGCAAAACCAATAGTAATGAAAAAACAGTCACTACTTCTTACTCAAAAATTCAAAATTCATAGAATTTGTAATACACAAAGTAGAACACATAAGGCCTTGTCTATTAATATCTAATTAACTTGATCTTTGAAATTGAACCCGGGAAACTTCAACGGGTCAAGTAATTACGGTTCAAGAGAAATATAACAAAATTTTTAAAAGAAATTATTACGTAACCTAATTATTTGAAAGTTGGGAGGTACGATTTGAGAGTAACCTTGGCAGGGAATCGCTATGGGTAGTAAATCCAATCAAGTCCATAGTCAAGAACAATAGTCCTCGCAAAACAAAATAAAAATAAATGAAAAATAGTCAGTACTTATTACTCAAAAAGTTCAAATCCGTGTAACAATTGAAAATAGACAAGTGGAAACATAAGGTATTGTCTAATAATACCTTAATTAACTGATTTTGACATTAAAAACGAGGACTTCAAGTTCATGTTAAGTACGGTTGAAGACATATACAGAAAATTTCAAGCAATTATGATGTACCTAATATGAAAGTGTGTAGATACGTATTTGAAGAATACTGGCCTAGGCATCTGTGGTGTGATACATCCAATCGAGTTCAATTAGCAAGAGCAATTAATCCTCGCAAAAAAAAATAAATGAAAAAACAGGTTCACGAATTATTACTCAAAAAATTTAAACTATAAAATTTAAAAATACACAAAGTTAGAATATAAAGCATTGTCTAAAATACCTATTTAATTGAGTGAAATTGAAGAGTGAAATTTCACGCTCAAGTTAATACGTGTGTTTAAGATAATATAGAAAATATAAAGCAATTGATAGTGCCACAATATTTAAAGTGGCGTTTGATACGTATGAGATTACCCTGGGCCTCTCCCTAAACATCACTATTGGAATAGTACATCCAATCGAGTCCATTTAGTCATTGATCATTAGTCCTCGCAAACAAAGTAAATGAAAAACAGTCACTACTTCTTACTCAAAAATTTCAAATCATAAATTGTACTAGATATAAAGTAGAAATAAGGCATTGTCTACTAAATCTAATTAACTTGATCTGAAAGTGACACGGGAGGGAAACTTCAAGGTCAAGTTAATACGTTCAAGAGAAAATATAAAAAATTAAAAATTTTACGTACTAATTATTTGAAAGTTTGGACGATAACGATTTGAGAGTACTTGGCTAGGAATCGCTATTGGGTAGTACATCCAATCAAGTCCATAGTAAGAACAATAGTCCTCGACAAAACAAAAAAATAAATGAAAAATAGTCCAGTACTTATTACTCAAAAATTCAATTCCGTTTAAAATTGAAAATAGACAAAGTGGAAACATTAAGGTATTGTCCAATTATACCTACTTTAACTTGATTTGACATTTAAACCGAGGAACTTCAAGTTATGTAATTATGGTTCGGGACATATACAGAAAATTTTAAAGCCAATTTTATGTACCTATTATTGAAAGTGTGGAGATACGTATTTGAAAATACCTGGGGCCTAGGCATCATTGTGGGGTGTTTGTTACATCCAACGAGTCCATTAGTCAAGGCATAATCCTCGACAAAATAAAATAAATGAAAAAGTCACCGAATTATTACTTAAAAAAATTTCAAATCTGTAAAATTTTAAAATGACAAAAAGTAGAATATAAGGCATGTCTAATAATTATGTTTTTAACTTGAGGTGAATTTTTTTCCTTTCTTTCTCTTTTGAAGCCTGAAACTTCACGCTCAAGTAATATACGGTTTAGATAAATATAGAAAATATAAAGCAATTGATACGTGCCACAATATGTAAAGTTGCGTTGATACGGGAATTTGAGCGTACCTGGGCCTAGTAGACATCTCTATTGGCATAGTACATCCAATCGAGTCCATTAGTCATGATCATAGTCCTCGCAAAACAAAATTAAATGAAAAACAGTCACTATTCTTACTCAAAAATTCAAATCCGTAAAATTTATAATAGACCAAAGTAGAAAATAAGGGTATTGTAAAATATCAATTAACTTGATTATTGAAATTGAACCCGAGGAACTTCAGGCTCAAGTTAATTACAGTTCAAGAGAAATATAAAAAATTAAAGAAAGAAATTATTACAAACCTACTTATTTGAAAGTATGGAGACATGTATTTGAGAGTACCTGGTCTAGGCATCACTATTTGGATGTGGGTACACCAATCGGAGTCCATTGTCATGATCATTAGTTCTCGTTAAAAAAAATAAATGAAAAACAGACACTACTCTTACTCAAAAAATTTAAATCCGTTAAAATTTATAATAGACAAAATAGAAAATAAGGTATTGTCTAATAATAACTAATTAACTTGATATTGAAAAAATTGAACCCCACCCCCCCCCCACGGGGCACTTCAAGGTCAAGTTAATTACGTTCGGAAATATAAAAAACTTAAAGAAATTCTTACGTACCAATTATTTGAAAGTGTGAGATACGAATTTGGGAGTTACTTGGCCTTAGGCATCGCTATTGGCGTGTACATCCAATCGAGTCAATTAGCAAGAGCAATAGTCCTCGCAAAACAAAACAAAACAAATGAAAAATAGTCAGCACTTATACTAAAAAAATTTAAATCTTAAATTTAAAAATAGAAAAAGTAGAAACATAAGACATTGTCTAATATACCTAATTACTTGATTTGAAATTAAATCTGAGGAACTTCAAGTTCAAGTTAATTACGGTTCCAAGATATATACAAAAAATTTAAAGCAATTATTATGTACTAATTATTTGAAAGTGTGGAGATACGTATTTGAGAATTACCTGGCTAGGCATCATTGTTGGTTGGATACCATCAAAATTCGCAGGTCCATTAGTCAAGAGCATTAATCCCCAAAACAAAATAAATGAAAAAAACAGTCACTAATTATTACCGAAAAATTTAAAATCTTAAATTTAAAAATACACAAAGTAGAATTATAAAGCATTGTCTAATAATACCTTATTTAACTTGAGGTTGAAATTGAAGCGTGAAATCTTCACAGCTCAAGTTAATTTCGGTTTAAGATAAATATAGAAAATATAAAGCAATTGATACGTCTGCACAATATTTAATAGTTGTGTTGAACGTATTTGAGAGTACCGGGCCAAACATCACTATTGGCATAGACATCAATCGAGTCCATTAGGTCATGATCATTGTCCTCGCAAAACAAGTAAATAAAAAACAGTCATACTCTACTCAAAAATTCAAAATTCATGAATTTGTAATTTTTTTTTACACAAAGTAGAACATAAGGCAATGTCTATTAATATCTAATTAACTTGATCTTGAAATTGAACCCGGGGAAATCAAGGTCAAGTTAATTACGGTTCAAGAGGAAATATAAAAAATTTAAAGAAATTATAAGTACCTAATTATTGCAAAGTTTGGAGATAAGTATTGAGGGTACCTTGCCTAGGAATCGCTATTGGCGTAGTATAGTAAATCCAATCAAGTCCATTAGTCAAGAACAATAGTCCTCGCCAAAACAAAACAAACTAAATGAAAAAATAGTCAGTACTTATTACTCAAAAATTCAATTCCGTTACGTAAAATTGAAATAGACAAAGGGAAAACATAAGGTATTGGTCTAATAATACGCTAATTAACTTGTGATTTGACAAAAAACCCGAGGAACTTCCAAGTTCATGTTAATTACGGTTCAAGACCTATACAGAAAATTTTAAAGCAATATTATGTACCTAATATTTGAAAGTGTGTAGATACGTATTTGAGAAATTAAACTTGGCTAGGCATCATGTTGGGGTGTGATACATCCAATCGAGGTCCATTAGTCAAAGAGTATTAATCCTCGCAAAATAAAATAATGAAAAACTCACTAATTTTACTTAAAATTCAAATCTGTAAAAATTTTAAAATAGACAAAGTAGAATATAAATATTGTCTAATACATATTTTTACTTGAGGTTGAAATTGAGAGGCCATGAAAAACACTTCTACGCTCAGTTAATTACGGTTTAAGATAAATATAGAAAATATAAGGCAATTGATATGTGCCACAATATTAAAGTTGTGTTGATATGTATTTGAGAACAGGGCCATAGGACATCACTACTGGCCCATAGACATCCCAAATCGAGTCCAATAGTCATTTTGATCATAGGTCCTCGCAAAAAAAAAAAATGAAAAAAAACCAGTCACTACTTCTTACACAAAAATTCAAATCGTAAAATTATAATAGGACAAAGTAGAACATAAGGTATTGATCTAATAATATCTAATTAAACTGATATTTGAAATTGAACCCGGGGAACTCAAGCTCAAGTTAATTACAGTTCAAGAGAATATAAAAATTAAAGAAATTATTACCATACCTATTTATTTGAAAAGTATGGAGACATGTATGTGAGAGTACTTGGTCTAGGCCATCACTATTGGCGTGGTACAATCAAATCGAGTCCATTAGTCATGAGCATAGTCCTCGTAAAATAAATAAATGAAGAAAAACGTCACTACTTCTTACTCAAAAATTAAATCCCTTAAATTATAATAGACAAAATAGACATTACGGCAGGTCTAATAATAACTAATTAACTTGATATTGAATTGAACCCGGGGAACTCAAGGTCAAGTTAATTACAGGTCAAGTGGAAATATAAAAATTAAAGAAATTATTACGTACCTATATTGAAGTGGAAGATACGAATTTGGGAGTACCTGGCCTAGGCATCGCTATGGCGTTGTACATCAATCCGAGTCCATTAGTCAAGAGCAATAGTCCTCGCAAACAAACAAACAAATGAAAATAGTCAGCAACTTTATACTAAAACTTCAATCTTAAAATTTAAAATAGAAAAGTAGTAGAACTAAGACATTGTCTAAATAATACTATTACTGATTTTGCAATTAATCTGAGGAACTTCAAGTAAAGTTAATTATGGTTCAAGAATATACAAAAAAATTTTAAAGCAATATATGTACCTAATTCTTTGAAATTTGGAGATACGTATTTGAGAATACCTGGGCCTAGGCATCATGTTGGGTGATACATCCATCGAGTCCATTAGTCAAGAGCATTAATCCTCGCAAAACAAAATAAATGAAAAACAGTCACTAATTATACTAAAAATTTACAATCTATAAAAATTTAAAAATACACAAAGTAGAATATAAAGCATTGTCTAATAATACCTATTAACTTGAGGTTGAAATTGAAGCGTGAAATCTCACGCTCAAGTTAATTCGGTTTAAGATAAATTAGAGAAAATATAAAAGGCAATTATAGTTGCCACAATATTTATAGTTGTGTTATACGTTATTGAGAGTACCTGGGCCTACCTAAACATCACTATTGGCATAGTACATCCAATCGAGGTCCATTAGTCATGATCATTAGTCTCGCAAACAAAGTAAATAAAAAACCAGTCACGACTCTTACTAAAAAATTCAAATTCATAGAATTTGTAATACACAAAGTAGAACATAAGGCATTGTCTCTTCATATCTAATTAATGATCTGAAATTGAACCCGGGAAACTTCAAGGTCAAGTTCATTACGGTCAAGAGAAATATAAAAAATTTAAAGGAAAATTATTACGGACCTAATTATTTGATGAAAAGTTGGAGATACGTATTTGAGAGTACCTGGCCTAGGAATCGCTATTGGCGTAGTAAATCCAATCAAGTCCATTAGGCAAGAACAATAGTCCCGCAAAACAAAACAAAATAATGAAAAATAGTCAGACTAACTCAAAAAGTCAAAGCCGTAACGTAAATTTTAAAATGAAAATTAGACAAAGTGGAACATAAGGTATTGTCTAATAATACCTAATTAACTTGATTTTGACATTAAACCCGAGGGGAAGGAACTTCAGTCATGTTAATTACGGTTCAGAAATATACAGAAAATTTAAGCAATTTTTATGTACCTAATATTTGAAGTGGGAGAACGTATTTGAAAATACCGGGACTAGCATCATTGTTGGGGGTGATCATCCAATCGAGGCCATTAGTCAAGAGCATTAATCCTCGCAAAATAAAAATAAATGAAAACAATCACTAATTTATACTTAAAAATTCAAACTGTAAAATTTTAAAATAGACAAAGTAGAATATAACAGGCATTGTCTAATTAATATCTTTAAACGTGAGGTGAAATTGAAGCCTGAAAACTTTCACGCTCAAGTTAATTCCGGTTAGATAAATATAGAAAATATAAAGCAATTGATATGTGCCACAATAAAAAAATTATTTAAAGTTGGGTTGATAAGTATTAGAGTACCTGGGCAGGGGTCTATCCTACTCCCCCCGGACTCCCCTCCTCTTCCCCCCTCCCCCCATTAAAACCCCTTCCCCCACCGCCTTGCTCCACCCCCCCCTCACACCCCTACCCCTCTCTCCTGCCCACCCGAACCCCATTCTCTCTCCACCCCCTCTCATTCCCCTACCCCTTTTGCCCCCCCCCCTCTCCTTCACCCCCCCCCTCCCTTCCCCTTGCCCAACGCACACCCCCACCCCCTCCACTTATTTTCTCCCCTCTTCCTCCCGCCCTCCCCCCCCTTCCTCCGCCCTTTCCCCCCACCCCACCCCT
The DNA here is from genome assembly GCA_009663005.1 of Actinidia chinensis. Classification (NCBI taxonomy): domain Eukaryota; kingdom Viridiplantae; phylum Streptophyta; class Magnoliopsida; order Ericales; family Actinidiaceae; genus Actinidia; species Actinidia chinensis. The sequence continues at coordinate 49,534 of VIGQ01001622.1, forward strand.
TTCCTCCCCCACCCCCCCCCCCCCTCCCCCCTGCTCACGCCCCACCCTTCCCAAACCCTCCAGTCACCTTCCACCCCCCCCCCCCCCCCCCCCCTAAACATCACTATTGCGACATAGTATATCCAATCGGTCCATTAGTTGATCATTAGTCCTCACAAAACAAAAAATAACATGAAAAAAATAGTCACTTACTTCTGACTCAAAAATTCAAATCCGTTAAAATTTTAATAGACAAAGTAGAACATAAGGCATTTATCAATAAGATCTAATTAACTTGATCTTGAATTGTACCGGAGGAAAAACTTCAATGTCAAGTTAATTACGGTTCAAGAGAATTAAAAAATTTAAAAAAATTTTTACGTACCTAATATTTGAAAGTTTGGAGGGATATTATTTGAGAGTACCTTGGCCTAGAATCGCTATTGGCGTTGGTACATCCATCAAGTCCATTAGTCAGAACAATAATC
>VIGQ01001605.1:42500-45000 GCA_009663005.1 Actinidia chinensis
TTGACTTGGTAAACAAATCAGCAAGCTGCATAATGAGAGACAAAAGGCAAGTAATGGTGCCATGCTGCAAATGATGACGAGTAGATGACAATCAATGTCGATATGCTTGGTTCGCTTTGAAAAACAGAATTATGGGCATCTGTATATACTCCTTTTATTGTCACAAAACATAGGAGTGGAGAAGAAAAAAAACACCCATGTCAGCCAGTAACCACCGTAACCAAACTATCCTCTGTTGTAGTAGAGGCCATAGCACGAACTCCGCTTCTGTTGTGATTTTGAAACAACAGACTGCTTCGTACTCTTCCAAGACATGAGAATCACCCAAAAAGATACAGAATTCGTGGTAGATTTGCGATCCACAGGATCACTAGCCCAGATCAGGCATCAGACTATTCACGCAATTGTAAAGATTAAGTGGAAGGTAGTAAAAGAACTTTGAAATTGGAGGTACCACGTAGGTACCACTCAAAATACGAAGGACTACAGCCCAATGAATAGTAGTCAGAGACGTACCAAACTGACTAACAATATGAACAGCATATGCATGTCCTGGGCGAGTAATAGTGAAGATAGACCAAACTTACAATATAGTACGATATAAAGAAGGATCGGGTAAAAGGAGTACATCAATCATGAGAATACCGAACATTAAGTTCCAAGAGGAGTCTGGACCGTTTAGTATCATTAAGACAGCACGCTCAAGAATTTCTGTAATGTACTTATACCGTGAAAGTAGATAACCTGTAGTGAAAGGCTACTTCTAGGGCCCAAAAAATAACGTAGAGGTTCCAAAAATCTTCATTTCAAATTGATAAGCCAATCTAATTTTCAAATCAGTCAATTCCAGGCCACATCATCACCTTTAATTACCATGTCATCAACATATAATGAAAGATAATATGACCAGCAGTAATGTGGTTTTGACTTTTATAAAAAGAGCATAACATGATTGTTGGATCGAAAACCAAGAGAGGTAATCAAGTAGAGAATTTTTCAAACCACAGCCCGGGGTGCGCCTGCTTGAGACCATATAAAGCTTTTTTAAGCTTACAAACTTCTCAAAAATTGTGGGCAAACCAGGTGGGGGAGTCAAGAACTTCTTCTTGAAACATCGTCCATTCAGAAAGGCATTCTTACATCCATTTGAGAAATATGCCACTACGAATAGAGTAATCTGCAATAAGAGTACAATAGTAGTCATTTTTGCAACTGGATCAAAGTCTATTCATAATCCATACCAGACTGTTGGTACCAATCTTTGCGACCAACGAGCCTTTATCCTCTCAATAAAACCATCAGCTTTGGTTTGATTTTGTAGACCCACCGAGAACCAATTTATTACTCTTACCATATGGTAAAGGTACCAAATTTCCCAGTACCTACCGTGTTATGTAAACAGAAGTTCCTCAGTCATAGCTCCTGCTGCAAAGGGGAATCAAGACAGCCTTTATACATAAGAGGGCTCAAAAAATTGTGAATAGTGGCTAAGAGAAAGAAGCAAAAGAACTCAAAAACAAATAACAAGAATAAGAAAATTGACCAAATTGTAGACTTACGAACTGCGCTTAGGATGCGGGAAGAGGATCCACAATATCAGAAGTGTACTTGGGTAGGTAGAGGCTTGAGGAGAGGATCCACAATCTCAGATGTGTTGGTGTAGGTAGAGGCTGCACGGTGTATCGAGCATCAGATGTGGAAATACCAATGTCTGTATGGGATGGAGGATGGTGAAACATGTATCTTGATTCTCAGAAAAATGGTCAATGCGAATGTAGATCAGATTTAGTCAAGTTATGAATACTATCAGGAATATGATAATAATGTATAGCTCAAGGAACACAACATACGGACACTATATATTTATGAGTAACAGGAATCAAAACAACGATATCCTTTTTGACCCTCACCAATTCAGACAAACACAAGTGCATAACGAGACAGACAACTTACACGTTCTACACGAGGATGAAGCCCAAACAGCACAACCAAAAAACCTTAAAGAAGAATATCTGGAGGACGACCATGCATTTTTTAAAAGGAGATATACCTGAAATATGATGATGGTATCATATTAATGACCCGGGCAAGCATTAGAACTGCCTCGCCCCAGACAGTACTAGGAACCAAACAGACATAAGAAGACCTGGGCAGTTGCAACAATATGCCTTGTTTCCTTGCAGCCAACACCATTTTGGCCTCTGGAGTATCAGTACAGAGGATTGGTGAATAGTTCCATCGAACGCAGCATCAAACATTTCCTTATAAGTATATTCACCACCGCAAATCACACCTAAAATATTGGAATAACAGGAGATGTTGTGTTTTTCACGAGAGCACGAAAGGATTTTAAATACCCAAAAATTCAGAACGATTTTTTCATAGATAAATCCAACATACGGTGTAATTCATCAATAAAAGAAATTAATAATGCGATTCGCCTTTGGTAACAATATGGACCACGTCCGCCACACATCATAATGAACTAATCAAAAGGTGC
>VIGQ01002202.1:0-47500 GCA_009663005.1 Actinidia chinensis
GGAGATGTTTATGTCAGCATTTACAATGGGGTTTGACGCTTAAAAGGTGTAGGTTAAATTGTGTTGTAGTTGATCATTTTTGTAATATACATTATCTCATGGATTCACAATCTACTATTTCTATCCTGGCTGTTGGTTCCTTTTAACCAAGGTATAATATCGATTCCATTTTCTGCCTAATTAAAATTTTAGCTGCGATGTTGTTGGATAATATGAGCTTCGGAATGGAATTATGAGTAAGATTGCGACCGATTGGTTGCAAACGAGCAAGGAATATATTGATATAGAACCATGGCTTGGATGGATTTGGTTTCTCTGCAGGAAAAGCTTTGACTGATTTTCCTCATATATTTGTTGTAGAATGTTAAAAACTACCCTTTGGCCATGTTTTTTATCAGAATTTAAGGATGAAATTAGACTATTTATATGATGGGATTTGTTCATTTCCCAAAATGTAGGAGAATGGTTTTCAATAGCATGAGATTAGACTATTAGATCCCAATCTCTTTTCTAATCCCCTTGAAATGGGATTGGATCGTCAATCTTTGAGTTAATGATCACCACAACTCCTTTAGTTTAATAAGAAGGAAAATATCTAGTTAAGAGGAATTTGGGAAATTTACAGCTATCAAATTTGTGGACGTGACTACTACTAATGGAACTCAGGTTTGAAGGTGTTAACCACTTAAATCTTTCCCCTCTATGGCCAAACCCTTAACTTTGATGCTAGCACTTTTTCAACTTCTACCGCTGTCCCTAATCCCTCTCCCACCAACCACCTTCTCACTTTGCTCACGCCCTCGATTGCAGAAATACTGATTGATTATGTATTTGTTTCGTTCCACATTCTTGGTTTTAACAAATTGGTGAATTAGAAAAAAATATCAAAAATAGAAGGAAAACATGCCTCAAACCGACCTGAATAAGCCGGTTTTGTAGAACACAAAGAGTTGCATCGGGCTGGTTAACTGCTTGAGTAGAATTTAGTGAATTTAATAACATCTTACTAAGTTCAAATTTAGACAATTGAGACATTCATAGGTAAAAAGGGGGTCCTCGAGTCTAGGACTAAGCGGATTGTGGCATTGAGGATGGCGAATCTAAGGATAAAGAATGGTTAATCACCGTTTTTTCTTAACAAACGATCAGGCACAAGGACTCTGACGCTTACATCAGTGATCAACCTTTTAAAGTTTAGACCAAAACAAAGTGAAAACGTGGGTCATGCTGCACTTTTATCTTATTTTCAATGAAGTTTATATTTCCTATATATAATTATGCAACTAATTTAACAAAGTAACCAAACTAATATTTAACAAATGTCCAGAAACTAAGGTCTCCTAATGACAAAAATAATAAATATAGGGGGGGGCCCATAACTAAACGGGAGGGTAACGACCAATATAAATTTCAGAAAGAAAATGAACATATGTCCATTGTATATTCAGTTGCAAGTGTAATTATGAAATTTGAGGCGTCACCGTGTCCTCTCTAGTCCTAAGTTTCCTCCGTACCAACCCGCAACATAGAGGCCTTCTGTTCATGAGCCTACTCTTCTTTCTCAACAACTGATACTTGGAAACAACTTAGGGATGTTAGGGAGTGTATGGTAAGAGTTTAGTAGAAAAAAATAAAAGTGAATAAAAAAGTAATAGACTCAACAATTATTATTTAATCTTTCTTAACTTTTCTTTTTCTCCAACTTTATCTTTTATTTTCTCCCACCACATCCTTCCCCGGAGTCATATTCTAAATTTAGCCTTACAACGGACTATAAAGAAAGAAAATTATTGTATATGAACAGAATATAAAACCTGAGACATTTCTTCAAATATTTGGAGAGTAATAGGATGTGAGATGGGACAGAGATGAGAATCATTTTAATAAGTGATATTTTGAGTGGTTTTATTTTCCTTTCTACCCATCACGGCTGTCCTTGAGTTTTCGGGGATCCTCCCAGGCCAACTTTCGAAACATAGGCTTTTATATTTCAATAACTAAAATTCAAACTTGTAAAACCAACTTAAAATATAGAAGCATTAAGAAAAGTAATCCCAGAAGTATTTATCCCTTAAAATTGTGAAAAAAAGTATTCACCTGAAACACTCCTCTTCGATCATTTTTAGAGGTTAAAAGATAGTAATTAAGTTGTATAGTTTATGTCATTACCAAAACTTTTCAATCGACAACATAGCAAAATGTTCATCCTTATTGTGACATAGTTGATCGAATGTATGTTAAGACTTAATCAAATTCAATTTTGAAAAGCCTATATTTTATACGGAAGCAACCGTAACCGGAATGATCAAAAGTATTCTATAAGCAACTCCACCGAATTCAAAAAAACACTATTCATTTGGCTTGCAAAATAATGAGGACTTCAAATTGGCTTCTTACTCTTTTGATAAAAACTTCGCTCAAGACTTTCAACTCCATAAATAAACTCTTCCCATCATGTCGATAACCACCATGCTTCAAAATTTCTTCAAGATTGACACAAGATGTCATCAAGCATCTGTTAGAAGACTTGACTTTCCCAAATCAAACAAGAAGCCAATTTGTTTCTCATTATTTTTCAAATGGCTCGAAATCTATCGTATCGAAGAAAGTGCTTGATCTAAGACATACAAGAAATAATTAACCCAAAATGATTCTTCAGCTGACTATTTTTTCACTTTCACTACATCCGAATCAAATTGCGTCTTCTAGATAAACAATGCGGCTTTTCAACAAATACAGGTTCAATGCCCATTGTGCTGGCAATTTCTTTAGCTTCCACCATTACTTCTATGAAACCAAATCTCTATACCTTCAAGAAAAAGAAATGCGATGAGACTTCAAATTCTTAATAGCAGCATTATCTGCATGTCTTCTCTCTGAAGGAACTTGCTAACCCTATTAATAACAAATAACAAGTTACCTATTAACCATGCACAAACAAGAACACAAAATTTTTCAAGTTAATTTTTTACAAGGAAAACTTAGCTCCCCTTTTTGCATTCGTTTTACTTGATTTGCGGTATAACCAATTCAACGAAAGGCATAGTTAGTTGTGGAGTTGGGTATCTTATCGTTTAACCAATTTAATGCGGTTTTCCCAACGTGTTTGTGAAAATGACTTTTAGCGTGAGACCTTTCACATTATCTAATAAAATTTTTCACAACTTGGTAGAAGACGACAAATAGACCTACAATCTTTGCACCACGCGGCAACAGACATTCTTTAGGACAAGGAGTTTGCCATATCACAAAGAACAATGTTAAGACTATGACACCCATATGGCGTAGTATAGAATGCTTTAGGATTTACTTGAAGTAATCTACTTCGCACACCTTTGTGTTTTCCTTTCATGTTAAAGCTAGATCATATCCTTGCCCTCTTATGTCTTGAATATCAAGTTCAAGACCACTCAAAACTTCTTGAAGAGTTCACTAAACAGCCTCATCCCCAATGTATCATCCACCTTCAAAAATTCTTAAAAAGGACTTTTTACCTTTATGGGTTATTGAAAACATCACACATCGAAGAAAAAGAGACATTTGTTCTTCATGACTTATATCCGTGTACAATCCGTATACTTGAAAAAATTTGCTTCTGTGAATTCTTGCACAATTGTATTTTGACCTCACTCTTTAAGCATTTTGTATCAATTGCATTGCTAAATTCTAGAACCTATATTGTGGACATGACCCACCCTTTCTAGCCTTTGAACCCTTGATCACCAATAGAATCTTGTTTTCCTTCTTGTTTAAACAACTTACAACAAAAGCAAATATGCTACCCAAAGCCTCGATAGATAAACCATTTTCTATCATGTTTCTCGGCCATTGGTAAAATGACGAGTGTAGTGCACATGAGAGAAATGCCTATGCATTATCTGAAATCTTCCTTAGGAAAGGACAACACATTCTCTTCTTAAAGGAACCCTTTCTTCTAACAGTCTTTTAAACTTTTGATCAATCTCTTGTCTCAATTCATCGGATCACATATTTTTGATGTTTACCTCTATATTCATCTTTATTTTGGGTGAATTTCCATCATCACTCTCCGTCAAATTTATCATGATCTTCTTCATTAACTACTAAATTTTCAGCCTCAACATCATTCACCAATTTTTTTAGCCACGCTTTCAACTTGTGGTGCAGGAATAAAGACTATGAAAAGTTCTAGCTTGTGATTGATTAATGCTTCTACTTTTTATTTCTTTTTTTCTTTTTTTCATGTCCAGAGAGGTACTTCCTCTACCTATATACAACTGAGTAAAAACAAAAATACTAAAAATCAGAGATTCGCATAATCCCAAATGAACTATGCTCATCTGTAATCAAGGTTCTTCTCTTGAGCAATCAAGAATAATTGACTAAAACAAACAAAAGAACAGGAATACAAAATCACAAAATACACAATGAGAATTAGTTTTTCAATGCTACTAATTTTACCTTGTCCTTCTCTCTTCACAGCTATTATAATTTCAATGCTAACAATTTGTTAAAAAAACTATACTTTTTTTATTGCTTCGACAAAAATATCATTCACATCGGCATACCTATATAATTACTACCTTCCTTTTTTCCTTTCGGCGCCTGTTCCACCTAATCTCTCTCTGAGGCAAAAACGCAAACACCTTCCATTCAAAAACCCACCAACAAAAATCACGAAAACCTAAATACCCATTATAAAAAACATATCCACATAAACCACTTAATATAATGCATCACCTGCATCACCTTCACAGCAAAATGGGATGGCAATCCAATAGCCTCAATCTCAAGCGAAAGCATTCTGCAACCCACAAGATCATTAAGAACATTTACACACAAATCGGAAACTTTTAGGGCTTCAACTGAACGAGACATTTACTGTAATACCTGGGGTTGGAACCTTGAAAATAAAATAATTCAAAATTTTTTTTTGGCTAAATTTTTTTTTGTTTTTTGGGGGGGGGGGGGCTCAAAATGTTTTGATTTTTTTGGGACTCTAGGCCCCATGTTCTAGTGGGCCTGTCCCAGGAGGCGGCTCTGCTACCCATTAACCCACAAATAGGAGAGGCCATCAACGCAAGCCCCAAGCATCTTCATCTAGGGTTTCCATGAACTATGGGTTCCATGGTTGCCTCGTGATTCTGAGGATCCTTCTGGATTTGATCAGCCAACGCATAGAAAAAAACAAAAATTATTGCCAAACCACCACAAACCCACCACCACCACAAAAGGATGAACAAAGTTCAAGATACGAATTTGAATTTGAGTCATTGATGAAGACTGGAATGACCTTGCCGAACAGGGTACCTTAAGCAGGTCCCCTGGCTTCATATGTCGCTCTCTATGTCTTTTCACACATGAAGTAAACCGTAAATTCAACATGCATCATACCTCACCTTCTAATCTTGTCTTTCTATGGAATGACTGCTCGAAATAGAAGAGAGATACCTTAAGTAGGGTCCGCTAGTCTTCATATGTCCCTCTCTATGCTTTTTACCATGAAGTACTATGACAAATTCAACATTGCATGTATAAACCTCGCTTCTAATCTTTTGTCTTTCATATGTACATGCATATATATTGAGTCGCCCTCCTTGGATTAGTTTGAGTTTGTGAAGGAATATGTTCCTTTAGTTTAATTTTGGATCTTAAATTGTGTATTGTCATAGCTTAGATGGAAGGCCAAATCTAACAACCCCAAAATTCTCGGAATGGATCATACAATCCGTATAGAGAGGCGTCTTCATTTAGGGTTTTTTTTGTGAATAAGAAACTAAAAAACACTATGGGTTCCTACAAATTATTTGTGCTGGTTTTTGAAACTTGTTTTCTAGAAATTTCTCAAAAAGTAATGCACGTTTTGAAAATATTGAAAATATGGTAATAAAATCTCAATAATTTTTTCACTAAAATGAATAATATATGAAAGTAACGAATATTTTTTGTTTTCAAAAATATTTTCTGAAACACACCATTTTCTCACCATTTAAAAACAAACAACTTGTTTAAAAATTTAAATTTTGAAAATTAAAATTATAAGTTTTTTTTTTATATCCCAAATTATAACCAAAAGAAAGAAAAAAGAAAATAGGGGTAATTGTTTTTTTAGATCTGGTTTCTTCTTTGCAGTTGACTCCCAAAGGTGCACACTACGTATTTGAAAATGCTACAAACCTTTTATCTACTTAGTTCGTATCACTCGTGATTGAACTACCCCCAAAATGTAGCATTTTTTTTTCCTTCTTCTTTGTTTTCAAGTCTTCAACAAGGATGATGATTGGTAGTGGTAGGGAGCCCAATGGCCTATATTTTTTTGTAGATCTTCCGTCTCCTACCAAGGACAACTGTCTTTTTGCTCATCACACCCTCCATCTCTTCCATTACTTAAGAGACTATTTGGCTTTGGCACCGTCGTTGGACATCCCTCATTTCAAATTTAATCAGCATTTATTTCCCTCTTATACCTAGTAAGTTCAATTCTTTGTTTCAATGTGAATCTTGTGACTTGGCAAAACCATCGTGTCATTTTCCTATTAGTTCTAATAAAATAAATGTTCCTTTTTTCAATTGTGCACTCTGATATTTTTTGGTCCTTCTAGAACTGTTTACGCTTACTACTGGGCATAAATGTTTTGCACATTTATTGATGAGTTTTCTCGCACTACTTGGGTTTTATTTACTTAAAGAAAAAAAAAGGGAGGTGTTCCTTTGTTTCAGTTTTTTCATAAAATGATTCGTAATCATTTGGTATTGAAATTACATTTTTTTATTTTTTAAAAAAAATTCGGTCCAATATGGAAGGATATGATAACTCTGGTCTAGTCCTTACCTTGCCTGTAATGGCATTTTCTTTCATCAGACCTCTGTTATTGACACTTACACTCCCCAACAAAAGGGGGGTTACTTACGCAAGAATCGCCATTTGCTTGATGTTGCTAGGTCTATATTATTTTCAATGTAATGTTTCTGAAACACTTATTGGGAGGACATTGCCGTTTTAAACTGCATCTTATCTTATTAACCGTCTCCCTACTCGTGTTTTTGTGTAAGATCACCACAGAGGTTCTTTCCAAACCTTTCTCTCTTTTTTCTATTTTCCTCGATTCTTGTGGCTGTACTTTGTTTTGTTCGTCACCATCATCCCTCCCGTGGGAAGGTTAGACCCCCGTGCTCCTTAAATGTGTGTTTGGTAAGGTTACTACTCTTCCTACGCAGCAAAGGGTAAAATAAATGTTACCATCCTCCTTTCAGAAAACTATTTGTTTCTATGGATGTGACCTTCTTGAGTCCCAACCTTATTTTCATCAAATCAACCACACTCAGGGGGAATTAGATAAAGTGGTGTCTTGTGTGAGGATAAAAAATGAGGAAGAATATGGTTGTCCTCTAGTATGTTCCAAACCGAAAGTGCCAAAAGCAAAATTAGTTCCGACAGATGGTAAGGTGGAACTGGTACGAAAGACAAACAACTACTTTTAACTCTACTCGTGTATGAGCGAAGAGATTGAAAGATAAGGTCATTGTCAACCCACCACCACAATCATTATCTCCGATTGAAGGTTTCAGGTAATCCACATCCCATTATTATTGAGGTCCACAATTTAGATGCACCTATTTGCTATTCGTAAGGGGGAGGCTCATGTACTAAACACCCTATATCTAATTTTGTGTCATACCTCGTTTGTCTCCCTCCTACATACAACAAGTCTATATCTCGAATATCCTTTGTCTCTATTCCCTATCATGTACAGGATGCACTTGTTGCCCCAAATGGAAATCTGCCATGATTGAAGAGGATGAAAGCTCATCTTCATAAAATCATACCTGGAAGTTGGTTACGTTACCTTAGTGGAAAGAAACAGTGGGGTACAATGGGTATTTACAGAACATAATGTCTGATGTTCTAATTTAGAGGATACAAGGTAAGACTTGTAGCAGAAAGGGTTACACAGACATATGGGGGTGGACTAATCAGGAGACCCTTTGCACCAGTGGCTAAAATAAATTCTGTAAGAATTCTAATTTTTCTTTAGCTGCAAACAGGATTTTGGGCACTTACCGTTTGATGTGAAAAATACTTTCTGCATGGTGATTTAGAAATAAAAAGGGAGGAATATATTGATATCCTCCTTGGTGCTTTGATGTTCTAATTAGTAAAAAGTTGCAAGCTCAAGAAATCCTTGTATGCCTAAAACAATCTCCCACGAGCATGGTTCGAGAGATTCCCCAGGCGATGCTTAAATGGGGATTCCAACAAAAGTCAAGGAGATCATACACTGTTTAGTAATCATTCTTGCACAAGGAAAGATAGCTGCACTGACACTAGATTTGACGATATAGTGCACTGTAAATGCTTGGAAGCAATTGTAGCAGTTGAAAAGGAGTTTGTCAAATGAGTTTGAGGATCAAAGATTTGGGTGTGGTGCTAAAATATTTTTCTAGGTATTGAGGTTGCACGGTTCAAAGCATGGGATGTTTCATTTCCCAAAGAAAGTATGTTTCTAATCTCGCAAACACTGGTATGTTGGGATGCAAAAGCAGGATTACAACCATTATCCAAATCTGAAATTAGATGAGGATCCTCATGGTACACTTGTTGACAGGGGGAGCTACCAGAGACTAGTAGGCAAGTTAATTTATATATCTCACAAATGGACCTGATATGCTTATGCTGTCAGTTAGTTAGCTAGTCATGGCATGCACCTCGTGGTCTCATCTTGAAGCTGTTCTTCGTATCGTCAGCAGATCTAAATCTGCTCTAGGAAAGGGATTGTATTCTGAAAAATATCATCTAACATGTGGAGGCCTACACTGATTCTGATTATGGGAGGTTTATGATTGAGAGGAGGTCGACCTCAGGCTACTGTACATTTGGTGGAGGAACCCTGGTTACTGGCCGTAGTAAAACAACCGACTGGTTGTGCTAGATCGCGTGCAGAGGCAGAATTTCGTGACTAGGCTAAGGAGTATGTGAATTGTTATGGATAAAGATATATTGACGGAGCTGAAATTAGCTCATCGTGGGTCTATGCGACTGTATGTGATAACAAAGTGCATTTAATATTGCACACAACTGGTTCAACATGATAGAACTAAAAACGTGAGATTGACATGCACTTCAGTAAAGAAGTGAGGAGGGGTCTGATTTGCTACCATTTGTGAAGACTAGAGATTAATGGCTGATATTCTAACTAAGGAATAGCTGGGATAGTAAAACAGTTACACATTCTTCGGCAGTTGGGCATGAGAGATATCTTGCACCAACTTGGAGGGGGAGTGTAGATATTGACTTATTTATCTTTTTATATTTGATTATCTTTCATTATTTGAGGGACTTGTATGTAATAGGTATTTATAGTGATTACTATAAGGAAGAGGCATCCAGCTTAACCTAACTCAATTTTGCCCTAATACATTTTCTACAAGGTCACTCTCCATTCGGTAAGGTGAGATGCACTGGCTGTAAAACGAGCGTTTTAGTCCATAAACCACATGAGAGGTATGTGGTGATATTTAACGTCAGTGGTGTGTGTGTGTGTTCCACACTTGACCCAAACCATAAGGGGGCGAGTATATTGCCCTTTTGGAGGGTTGGGGATCTCGAGTTTGTGGGCTAGAAAGTTGAAAATGTTTTGCGGTCTTGATGTTCGAATTGCTTGCCTTTTTGAGATATCAGAGAAACAGATGAGAAGAAAGGAAGTAGGGATATTAAAGAAGATTGTAGGTAGGGTGGAGAGAAGGGCGTGGTTAAGGTGTGGTTCTTGAAGGAAATTAACTGAGGCACCGTCTGGATGTTTGCTTCAGAAGGGGATAATGTGCAGGAAGGAATAATCACATGGGGAGTTGTTATTGATTGAGTTGAGCAGTTCAAGGAGGAGTTACTCTAGCATTGTGGTGTTTCTATCAAATACTATATACGAGCAGAGGCGAGATTCAGCTTCCTAATAATCCTCGGATTGCCACTTATATGATGAAGAGAACGGGCGCGTGGCGTGCCTAAGTGACCCATCGTTTACGGAGGATTAGAGTTAATTGCTTTGATGCATGAGATGCGGGACAAGGCTCTTGTGTGGATGAATTCACTACAGAAGTTTTTTTAGAATATTAGCAGTAGTTAGATGGAGTGTTAAATCATACATACATGGTGATTACAAAAATATATTCGATTCATCTTAATTACAGTTCATTTTAAAAATTTATTTTAAAATTTTATATATATATATATATCAATAAAATAAAAAATCCAGATAAGAGTTTAAAATAATATAAGATGGTCCACATACTGTTTGTCACTAGTGTAACACTATTATTGCAATTTGAGATCATTATGATTAGATATGCATTGTTGTTAATGGTATGATGTATTTCTTAATTTTCAAAAGTCAAAAAATAAGAAATTTAGATTAATAAATGATAAAAAAAAGTTATTGTACACACCAATTTCCTGTCTTAAATAATAAGCAGAAAAATCGGAAATACAATTAAATTTTATTATTTGATATGAGCGGATTATAATTGTAATAATGTATAAATTAAATAAATTAATCATATGATCTTATCTTATCTCTTCTTCTCTTCAGCGCTTGAAACTTGGCCGTTTCTTCTCCAACTTGTGCGAAAAGGTGATGAAAGAGAAAATTTTCAGGGTTTTGATGTCGGTGAGTTTAATAAGCTGAACTTCTGCGTGATATTATTTCTTATTCATTTAAAAGATAATAATCAATTTTAAAAGATAAAATCAATGGTAATTACTATTATTTAATTTTAAGAGATGATAATCAATAATACTTATCTCTTATTTAATTGAACAGTGGCGCACTTTGATTGACTTAAAACTTATGTTTAAAGAACTATATCCTACTGACATATAGAGGTATTTTATTCGCTCATTTTACAGATTTGACACATTAATAATTTTAATTAATCAAAATTTGTGACTTTGTTAAACAATTTATAATTTTGAATTGGCCAAAATTTTTTTATCTTTGGATTGGTAACACGTGTGTAGATGTAGGACCATTATCTTAACCTTCATTAACCTATAAGTAGTTGAGGGGCCTCATAAAATTCTATACCAGGATCGTTTGGCATTAGCTTTTTTTTTAAAATTTTTTCTTGATTTTTTGCTAAAATAAGTAAAAAATTCCAATTAGGAGTTTGCTTTTTTCTTTTTTCTTTTTAGTTTTTGCTAATTTTAGTTAAAATAAAGCCACAAAAGTAAAAAAACTACAAAATTTTGATATTTTATTAGCAGCTTTAAAAAAAAGCCTGATTTTAACATTACCAACGGAAGCTCTTTGCATGTCTATAGTACAATACCTTCTAAAACTCTGATATATGATTTTTTTTTAGTAGGAGTATTGATGTGGTTGCTGATAACTTTTGTGTGCTAGCTTTCAAATAAGCAAAAATGGGTTTATTTTTATTAACTAAAATTCCAGTTAGTTAATGGCACTAAAAACGCTCCATTTGTTGTGTAGAAATGCATTATCTATTATATTTGATTCTAAAAATTAATTAATTCAGAAATAATAGTTTAAATAAGTGAGATATACATAATTTTTATATACACAAAAGCCAACAATATTGAAAATTTATATTTTAACGAGTTGGGCCCAATTTATATTTTATAACTGCTAGAAAAATTAACTATGGCCCTAGTATTTTTAGGGAAGTTGGGGTCCATTTGGACACATCTTATAAACACTGTGAAGAGAATAAAAAGGTTGACAACTAATTTATGTGTGTAGCACACTCACTAGTATGCACATTAATTCAACCAACGGAGTTGCTTAAGTAAGTTTGTTTTAGGCCAATGATTTTTCTCTAATTGCAGGCACTATTTTTCCTTATCTTTATTACTTAAAATTACGAAAACACCTTTTTGTATTTATACTTTGTACTATTTTTATTTTTAATTTAAAAAATATATGCATAATTTTACCTAATGAAAATAGAAACAGATCTGCATTGATACAAAGCAGTAACATGAAAATCACTAATCTTGTTTTTTTGTCTCATTTATTGTAATTGCCTTTTTTGTTTAAGAAGTAACTACTCTTGGTGGGCTTTTAGGGTGTCGTCCATAAGTCAGGCCAATGTCCTACAGCTAACTCATGAATATATTTTGCACTTTATTTAAAATCTTCCTTAGCGAAAGTTTTCAAGACCAATTTAGCATAAAATATTTAATTATATTTGGTGTTAGTGGACTTGTTTTAATTTTTGTATTATTTTTTATTTTTTTTATGCTATTGTTCTACTATAAACTTGTGCGGACCACATTTCAATCTATGAAGATAACAGCTGCACATTATTGTTTAAATAGTTTGTATTGCTTCAAGAAAAAGGAGAGAATACGAAAGTTTTTTTTAGGAATTTCTTTGTTAAGTGTTTCCTCTAATTTTATTGCTTTTTTTTTATTCGGAAAGTAATTTTTTTATTAAAATAATCAAATTAAAAGTATAAAAGAAGAGAAATGCATGATAGAGTAGTAAAATTTCTTACTTAATTTAAATAATACGAGTTTTGTCTTCTCTTTCTTTTTTTCTTTTTTTATCTGTCCCTTACTTCTTTGAATTCCTTTTTTTAAAAATAAATATTGATTTCTAGTCTATTTTAGCAAAATGACAACAAATTAAAACAAATGCCGTAACAAAAGTTTAATTTAGTTAGAAATGCCACATCAAAGAGAAAACAAATGAGAAGTTTTTATTTTTAGGAAACTACTTGCTTAGCTGTTAAGTTTAAGCTCATTAGGCCATTTGCTTAGTACATTTGCGGAGTCTCATCGGAAAGTCCATAATGATAAACTAGTTAACCACATTTAGAGGAAGGCCTTTAATAGGTCGGATTAAATCTGAAAAATCCGACACCAAAATTCGGATCCATTTTTTTAAAAACCTCCGAACCCATTCAACTACGAATTGATAATCCAATTCTTAATAGACCGGGTTTGGATAATTATTCCAACTGATCCATTTATCAATTCATCTTTACAAAGGATCGTTTTTTTTCCTTTCTTTTTTGTGTTTTTTTTTAAAAAAATGTTTGTAAAACCGATTTTGTTGGGGGAAAAATTGTTAGAAAAAACTGTTTTCTGTTTTTTAATTTTTTTAAATCAATTGGATCCGGATCCAATTCATTGATAGGGACTATCATCAAGTAACCTCATTTTAGGCTTTTATGATTTGATCAGATCGGATCATGATATCCAAATTCGACAAAGAATTCCAGTACAAGTCATTGTTAGGGACTTAGAAATTCGTTGCTGAAATGATCCATATTAGGAGGGTTAAGAATTAAACCAAGCCACCAAATGTTCAAGGCATGCAGTGCTAGAACTAGTTTTATTGTGAATGTATCGGTATAAGTGATATGGTCATACTAATAGTGGACGGTATAAGTACATATATTGATGAATGTCGGTATTGGAGATTAAAATGCGACTATGGCATTGTCGAATCATTGAAATATTGGGGCTTGTGAACAAATATTCGGACAAGTTCTAATTATCAAATTTCTAGAAAATCTAAACATTTAAACTTCTCGTCCATGTTGCCTATTCTGGTTTAAGTGAGGTGTCAAACGGGTTGGCTGGCATGGGCACACATGGTACGTACAATTCGGCACGGCAAAACACAAAACTTTTTGTGAGCCAACTTAAATATTTAGATTTTTAACGTATTAAAACTCATTCATAAAAAAACATGGCACAATGATACGGCCATGAGGCATGAATGGGCCAGACCGAGTCTAGGTTGTTATGACACGATATCGAAACACAAAAGCACAAAAAATAATAGGCCAAACCGGCCATGGACCTATTTGGACACCGACTAATTTAATTTAGGTGATAAAATACCATTTTGAAAGCGGTAGCTCCTGTGTTACTCTACCACGTGCATCCCTGATTACGTATACCGATGCAGTCAGTTTCACATAGTTTTGGGATCGTAAGTGAATTTGAGATTGCGCTCCAAGTTGTTGGTTTAGTGATAAAAAGAAATAGTAGGAACAAGGTTGCGGGGGGGGGGGGGGGGATATGGATTCCCTTTCATTCTGGTAACAAAACTGTCCCATTTCTGTCTTTACAACAACTGTTCACGTTCTCGCATATTTATCAAGAGGGGTTCATTTAAAAGATCAAACATTAATCTCACCATGCACATCGGTATCCGTACATCAAAATTTTTCTGTTGCTAGACGATGTCTGGAGACTGTCAAAGCTTTAAAGATAGGGTAAATTACACTGACCTCCCCTGAAGTTGTCTTTAATACCAAAGTACCCCTCACTTTGACAAAGTACATATCACCCGAGGTTTTGCAAAATTAATATCTCCCCAACCGTCTATACCACACTGACCATCACTTTTCTCATTTGTCTTCTTATAAATTACTACAAATGCCCCTCCCTCTCTCCTCTCTCCCCTCCCCCATCTCTCCCTCTCTTTTTGCATACCCTTTATTTTTATTTTTTTACTTTTAATTATTATTATTATTTTAATACCTTTTGATTTATTTTTTTTACAAAAAATGAATTTTTTTTCTTTTTTTCTTTTTGTATTCTTATATTTTTATTTTTTACTTTTTATTATTATTTTTTATTTTAATACCATTAGATTAATTTTTTTTAACAAAAAAAGAATCAACTTTTTTGTTACTTTTTTCTTTTGCTTTTCTTTTTGTATCCTTTTTTTTTCTTTGAATACCTTTAGATTCATTTTTTATTTTTATTTTTTATTTAATCTCTTGGATTCTTTTTTTAATACCAGTTTGGGTGACATTAATTATAAAAAAATTTAAAAATAAATCAAAGGGTATTGAATAATAAAAATAACCTTTATTCACCCCCTTTTTGTTATTTTTTGTATTTTTTTCTTCTTTTGGTACCCTTTTCTTTTTTTTCTTTATTATTATTATTATTTCTTTTTAATATCCTTTGATTCACTTTTTTTAATAAAAAATGAATCCCCTTTTTGTTACATTTTTTTTTTGTATACTCTTTTATTATTATTCTTTTTCTTTTAATACCCTATTCTTTTTTTTAGACCATTGTGATTTTTTCTCCTTCATACCTTCGATTTATTTTTTAAAAATTTTTTATAAATAAGTCACCCCAAAATGGTTTAAAAAAAAGAATCAAGAGTACAAAAAATAAAAAAATAAAAAAAAGAAGAAAAAGAAAATTTATTTTTTGTTAAAAAAAATAATCAAAAGAGTGAAAATAATAATAATAATAAAATAAAAAAATAAAAATAAAAGGATTCCAAAAGAAGAGGGAGAGATAGTGGGGAGAGAGAGAGAGAGAGAGAGTGGAGGGGGCATTTTAGTAATTTCATAAGGAGAGGATTAGAAAATTGATGTTCGTGTCAGCGAGCTGGGAGAATAATTTTTGCAAACCTCAGGGGGGGTCACTGTAATTTGTCAAACTGATGGGTGCTTTGTGTATTAAAGGCAACCCCTCAGGGGAGGTCAGTGTAATTCCCTTAAAGATAGTGCTGCCGAACGAGATATCGGAGTTTTTTGAACTTGTTCGTTGTGCTTGGATCAAAGGATCCTGGTGAGAAAAAAGAAATATAAATAAAAATGATAGAAAATTCAATGTTCCTAAATAGTTGAATTGTTTAACTTTGTTTAACAGCTACTAGTAATTGTCCGTGCCCACATGCACTATGCCAAAAAAAAATTTATTTTCATCATTTATAATGATTCTTCATTGCAGAAGAAACAAATAAAAATAAAAAAAATCACAAATAAAGTAACTCTCACAGTTATTTTCTCAGAAAACTAACTAATTTAATCTAAAACTAACATAAGAGAGCTGATTTTTTCACCCCTGACACCCTTACCTCTTCGATGTGAATTTTTTTTTTGACTTTCAACTTTTACCCTCAATTCTTCATCAAATTATAATTTTACGATTCAACCTTTTTATTTTTTTAATACCCCTTTATTCCTTTTTATAATACCCCTTCATTCTTTTATTTTTTTACTTGACTTCAAAATTATGATAAAATTTGATAACCCCTTTATTTTTTTTCTTTTAATATCCCTTGATTCTTTTTTTTTCTTTTTTACTTTCACTTTCAAATGTTTGTATAAAATAATTATGATAAAAATTTATAATTTTTTTTTAGTCTCACCTTATGTTTTTTATAAAAAAATATGGATGCGAAAATTTTAATATTTTTTTGTTAAAATTTTAATGGGTTGATATTATATGTTCTTCGTTATTGAGACTATTCGACAATTATAAATATATTTTTTTAGTAGTTTTGATTTATCATAAAAATTTATACGAAAAATAATAACTTTTAACGTATCAATACAGTACTAAATTTAACATTACATAAGAACAATCCTTCTAATCACTATTTCCTCCAAAAGAAATTATATATTTTTTTTTAAATTTTTTTTATATCAAAATTCATAAATAAAAGTAAAAAAAAAAAGAATCAAAGGTATTAAAAAAAAGACTCATATCACAAACATAAACCTATAACTATTAACCCACTCAATTTACAAAAGATCATTAAAAACTTGATTTATATTTTTTTTTTTTATAAAAAATATAAGGTGGAAGTACAGAAAATTAAAAAAAATTTAACATAATTTTTTTATATAAAATCGGAAGTTAAGTAAACAAAAACAACGAATTAAGGGGTATTAAAAGAAAAAAATAAAAGAATAAAGACGTATAAAAAAGTATACAGAGGTGAATGTGAAAGTGATGGGAAAGAGAAGTGAAAGTAATATTTTTGGGCCAAAAAATAATTTGAGGTAAAAATCTGAAGCCGTTTGGAGCAACTCAATTGATTTCACGAGCTGTAAGATAGCGAGAATATATTTGATACAACGTAGTTTGTCATTTATAATATAGATAGTTGTTTAGAAGATTTAAAAATAGGTATGTTTTTATTATAGATTTTTATGTATTTATTAATGATAAATTTTTTAAATATTTATTTTTACCAAATATTTTTTACTACATTCATTGGAAAAATATTTAATAATATAAAAAAAATACAATTAAAGAAATTGACTAACTTTTAATTTAGTTGAAGTAATTTTTTTGTTTGCTTTAATTTTTAATTTTATCATCTTTAGTGAATTTTTTTACCAATTAATCACTATTTTTATATCTTTTTTGCTTTCTCTACTAAAAAAATCTAAAATATAAAATTTCGAATTTAGAGAAGATTCACTAAAAAAAATAATAATTTAGTTTTATCTTCTAATAAAATATTTTTTTATATTTTAGGCTCTTATTGTTAAAATAATTAAAATATATAAATTTTTGATCAAGATGTAAATAAATTATTAAATAAAAAATTAAAAATTTAAAAAAATAAAGGTATTAGGTCCCGTAAAGAAAGAAATTATGAATGGAGAGAAAAGTGAGAGTGATGGGAGAGGATGCGTGAAGGATGTTTTTTGGCGGAAAAATATTTTTGATGTGAAATCTCAGCCGTTGTATCAACTCAAATGATTTGAGCCCGTATATAGCAAAAGCTAGATTTTGAATTCAAACTAAATCATGATTTATAAATAATTGTCACGACCCAAACCATTTATACATTGGGTCCACCTTATTTTAGGTGCTATCGTGATCGGCCAATGAGATTCTGCTCACTAAGGCCTACTTTTCTCATGGCAGTTTAGGGATTTTTTCTCATTATTCAAGTTACTTTACTTGAATACAATAAAATAATTTCAAAAATACCAAGCTGATGTGTCTACATATTCTACAATACTCTACATCATCCTGAATAAATATGAGCAACAACAGTTTTTATCATAATGTTTGGCACAACCTTAAATAAAAGAAATATTTAACTCAATCATTCCTATACTGATTTTATAGTATAGGCCTTCCACAATCAACGCTAGGGTCACCCGCCGTTCATTGCGTTCCACTTCGTTCTCATTACCTGAAATGTATACGTACGACTACGTCTTAACCTAGCTAGTGTGATCAGTTATATTAAAAATACATGTGCCCAAAATATACAACTAAATTCATTTCATCCATGAAAATATTCTCTTTGTCAATCATTTTATTTCAATCATTGGCCCTCCATTTAGACCAATTTACCTTTATATTATATCAAATCATAAATCATATTGATTGACAACGTGCGACACACCTCCTGTTCAACGATCACCAGTATTAGGGACGTACCCCAATCATATAAATGGCATGATATCATCCTAAATCATCTGGCATGAATCTCCTTATTACATCACACCGCTATATTCTTTTCCCCTAGCGTCGGGGCATCCCCCCCCCGTTGAACTCATGTTTCGTCCTAAATCATACCTTCACAAATTATTCTTTTTTTCTTTTATGTTATGGTACAATTAAAATATAGCATGCTTTTAACATAAAACATAAGATTTAAACATACAAACATCTATCATTATTCAAAATATTTTTAAGTAGGTAAACATAACAAAACTTCACCTTATCCGTATTCTACCGCCCTTTTCGTATTCTCTCGAAGTTAACCGTTCCTCGAATTTGGATCCATGTTTAATATTCAGATCGTGTAGATTTAATAATCTCGTGCTATGAATACTACATAAAATTTATATTTTTCTAGTTTAGAAACCATTAATAGTTCAACTAATATTCTGCACTTAATTATTTAAACGTGAGTCGGTATAATGATTTGTATAAAATATCCTCGGTTATAATTTGGACTCTGAACTTTTACACAACATATGAGACCCATATATGTATCTACAGTAAAATCATTAATAATTTATAAGCTATATAACTATTTTTAAATTCTTCTAACGACTTCAGTTTCTGCCAGAATTTCTTCTGTCAGTAGCTCGGTTTAATAATTTTTTTGAGTATTTAAATTTGTCATAATTCATAAAATTAAATAATTGATAACTAGACATATATATTATCAATATCAATATGTAAATATTTTTAATGTAACGTAATAGTTCTATAAACTTCGGCAAGCTTTCTGTTCACATAAACTTTTCAGTTTTGAAATTATATTGGCATGTCAATATAAGATTATTTATAGTGAGTTGAAATAAAGTTCTGAATAAGGTTTGTGATAATTCTATTCTATATCTTTCTAAAGAAACTTTAATTGATAATTCGATTCATATGAAAATATGATCAAAACATTTACTGTCTAAAGTAAAATAAAATCTGACCTATTCAATTTTTTAATTTGAACATATATATAAATGACATAATTTTGGGTTATTTGGGATATAAAAAAAATGAGAAAAGATTGAATTTTACCTTAGAAGAAAACTTGAATAATTTAGAATTCTGGACTGTTTTCTCCAGAATTTTCCTCTTCTCTCACTCTATCGGCCTTATCGTTCTCTCTTTTCCCTTTCCTTTCCTTTGAAACTCCACTCTCTACCTCTACTCTGTTCCTTCTCTATTTCATTTGCAAGCACCCTTTTTATTTGAAGTGTTTGGACTCTTTAGATTTATAACACGCACACATGCACTCACACACCATAAGCAATCCCTTCCTTTCCTTTTTTCTTATGTGTCCTACTAATGCACTACCCTCTACACACATCACAAACGGTTCTTTTTTTCTTGTCTTTTATAACTAAAAGGAAGAATTATAAAGTAAAGATATGTGAATGATGATGTCATCCTGACTTAATCATTCTTAATTTTATAAAAATTACACTTCATCCTTCAATTTAAAAGTTCTTTTTAACTTTATTCTAAAATTTATAACTCTTCAATTAAACCCAAAATATTTTAATAATGAATTAAATTTAATTCTAATATTTTATTTCTCTAATAAAGTAAAGATAATTAAGGATCGGGGTATACATTCTCTCTACCTAGAAAGTTTGTCCCTCCAAACTTTCTTACATCATCTCGATCAGTGCTATATCATGTTCATGACTCAACTCGATCTATATTAATAATTCAATCACTATATAATAACAAGGCATAAGTTAAATTAGACCTTGCTCGAAAAGGTTTGGGTATTTTCTGTTACATGTCACTTTCTTTCTCCCAAGTGCTTCTCCCGTCGACTGGTTCTCCTCCCACCACCGACGTTGACCAATGGAATAGCTTTTTGCTTCATGAGTTGTTTAAACTCGCGAATCCTAATCCTCATATGGTCGTTTCCTCCTACTGCCAATTCTTTTGACGTGTGGACTAACTAGCTATCTACCTTGAGGTCGCGTCGGCCAAACGTTATTCAATACAAACATCCAATTCGTCTACTCGAGCAAGGATTCAATGTTATTATCCCCTAGGTTTATCTATGGTATCAGAGCTTAGGCTTTAGGTCTTACATGGGATGTGTGGAGTTTAGATGTTTTTAGATCGTACATGAGATTGTTTGGGTTAGATACAAATTTGGTATCAGAGTGCGCAGTGGAAGTTTGTTTGTATTTGATAAGTGACCCAAAATAGCGACTTTTAAATTTCGAGGACAAAAATTTCTTAAGAGGGGAAGATTGTAATAACCTTATTTTGTATTTTTGGGGTTTAATTAAAAAATTTATAACTTTTGGGATAAAATTAAAAAAGATATAAAAGTTGAGGGACAAAAGTGTAATTGGCAGCTTGGTGGGAGACAACTTTCGGCAAAAGAAAAAGAAAAAAAGTAAAAAGGTAAAGAAGAAAATAAAATAATAATAATAATATAATAATAATAAAATAATATTTATATTGTATATATATACATAGATGATAGGAGAGAGAGCACGGCAGAGAAGGAAAGAAAGAAAAGAAAAGAGAGTCTATGAGAGAGAGGAGATACAAGCGAAATTAACAGAGAGTGAGAAAGAAAGAAATAGGAGACTTGGAGAAATATTGGTGTGGTTTAGCCTTCGATCATGAAAAAATATGAATTGGTAGATCAATGCAAGATGAGGTCAGATCAAGTGAATTTCGTAGGTGTTTCATGGAGCCAGATCTACATATCTAATGAGTCAATTTGAGGTAAACGAGGATGTATACAATATGCTTTCTAAAACTCCGGAGTATTTTAAAATATCTGATTTGGTATTCTCTGAGCAGGTGTTATATGTAAATCCATGGTATTTTATTGGAATCATGATCTTTATGATATGATTGTTTGATGGCTTAAATGCTATGGAATATTGAGTGATACATTGATGAGTGGATCCGCCAATAGCTCCACTAGGAATGGAAAAGCGAGAGCTAAGAGACGTGGATGAGGCCGATCACTAGTAATGTATCAGGAAAGACCTGTATGAGGTCTTTGATGAAATATTGATTCCGTTTGTGCTACTCTGAAAATTTGTTGTTGAGCCATGATTGATTCGTTGAGCTATTCATGTCGTATTGTAGTTACTTCCTGTTTAAATATTTTCAGGCAGACGTTGGGGAGTATTGTTCGGATAGTCGAGATGGGTCGGTGAAAGACTTGAAGATTTTGATCTTTTGTATTAATATTTGGAGATATTGTATAAATAAACATTTGGAGACTATGAACATTTGAAGAAAAATAGTGCTCTGATTTGTATTTGAGGAAAAATACGGAGAAATTAGGAGTAATCACGGCCCGGGAGGGTGGGTAGTCACAATATAGATAGGGGTGAGAGTTAGCCGAACTTTACGGAAGTTCAAACATAATCCCACGAGGTTATATCCATGTTACTTAGCGAATAGCAGAATTTTAAAAAAAAAAAAAAGTAACCAAGCTTCTTATAAGTTTTGAGTTCTGTTTCACGAGGCAGACAAACACGAAGTATTTTACAGGAGAAGTAAGCCTAGAGTAAATGAGAGAAAAATTTGGGAAGAAGAAGCATTGGCGAATACTTAATTGTCTAAAAAAGAAATATTTATAAAACTTTTTCTTTAAAAAGATTCTTCGAACTAAAAAAAAATACCATCCCACTAAACGCAGACAAATGCTTTACAAAACCACTTCGGGGGGTGGGTGGGGTGGGGTGGGTGGGGGGGGGGCTTGATCACCATCTTTTCTTTCCCTCTTCCCTCAACAAGCTCTCCAGCTCCATGTGTTACTTCCTACCACGTCGCATCCCCTGATTTACGTCTACCAGATGCGGTCAGTTACACATAATTTTGGGATCGTAAGTGAATTTTTTAATTGCGCTCAATTTGTAGGTTCGTGATGCAGTAATAAGTAGGAAAGTAAGTGTTGCGCCTGGATTGCCCTTTCAATTGTTGTAACCAGTCATCATGCATCAGTAATTCTATAGCAAAAATTGTTCTATTGGTCAACGGTGGCAAGGTTAGCAGCGTCTAGAGTCTCCATTGTATCAGCCAGCTCCAGCTTTAGTTGGTCAACGGTGGCAAGGGCAAGGTTTGCCTGCTTCAACTCGAATTCCAAACTGTAAACCATTTATTTTGTCTTTTTGAGCTCGACAGACTACTACTTCATACGTTCCGAGATAGCCATCACTCTATGTAGGCTCTGTAAGACAAACTAAAATGAACTAATAAGTGTCCAGATGTACAAGGGAATAATCAAAATAATCGAACTGAGATTTATACCTAGACTTGTAGCATCACCAACAAGTCTCGCGTCTCTTTTGAACCCTCCACCGTGAGGTCAGCAACATCGTTCGGTAGCATGACAACTTGGGCCAGAGCCAGACTGGTGTCATGATCCTTGGCAATTTCGTCCATGATGACTAGCTTGCGAGCTCAGTAATAGAGAATTTGGGCTTCTAAAGCTCGTCTTGCTCGATGGGATATAAAAAGGAGGCATAACTCGTCTTTCCCTTCTTCTTGTGCCTCTTTGAATGACCTTTCGTTGCATTCTTACCCTTGCACTTGTCGCGGAGTGGGGCATCAGACAAACTCCCTTCAACCTTGAGAGACACAGTAAGGGACAAGACCAAATCTTGGACTGACAGTGGAGTTTGAATAATGGAGAGTCTTGGCGGGACGAGGGAGAAAGTAAGGGCTTTAGATTTCTTTTGACCAATCACCTTGAGCTTCAGACCCATCTCACTTCTCATAGCTCGTTTGCCATCTCGTTTTCACTCGCGGGTTGAAGCTGCTTTGAACCGAGGTCATTGGAATCCTCTGAACGAGCTCAATACTAGAATGGTATCATCAACAACCCTTTGCCTCTCCTCACAAGCTAGGGAACTTTTTCTTTGTCCATCACGGTCCGAACTAGAGCCGGAGGAATACTCGAAACAACTTCTTCAGTCGAGTCGCATCTCTGGCAATAGTAGCACCTTCTTCAGTTTGGTGCTAAGTTCTTCCGAGCTGAAGCGAACGGGGCGAGGAGGAGCACGCCCCTTAATGCCGAGGTGTAAAATCTCATACTCTAACCAAGTTGAGCAATTTGGGAGCGGAATCCACGTAACAATAGATTGGTTGGTACTCCAAAATGTTCGCAGTCTTACGAGACGTGTGGGGTTGTTTTTTAAGATGTTGAACCGCCGCTTTTGCACTGCTCAGAGTTTACCAAATCCATCGTTAACTCCCGTACAAAAAAAATTGATACGATCAGAACTGTTAGTTTTAGAACCCACACATTAATATCAGTATAAAGGCATGAGAAACTTATTATATAAGAGATAACCTTTATGGCTTGGGAAAAGAAAAAAGACCATCATTCTCTGACTAGGAATTCTTAGCTCCTGATAACCATACAAAGTGTAAAGGGCAAAACGACATACACAAAGAAAAGTGTCCGACCGTAAGGAGTAGGGGCACACACATTCAGAAGGAAGTCATCCATCCCAATGGGGGCGTATCCCCCGCACTGACCTACGATGCATACGACGTCATATACTAGCCCAGCTCGATGACGGTGGCAACAAGATCTTTCTCATTCTGAGCTGAAATCACCATCTCAACCAGGTTATCACCATGAAGTAGTCAATATTTGAAGTCCCATAAAACCTCGGGCGAGAAACAAAAGTCGACGGGAGTCCCAAAGGATGACGTGCGACATAGCAAAACTTGCATGGCATGGTTATGACTGACAGCCTTAAACCCGGATGCGAAGAGTCATGTCAAAAGGAGGAATAACCAACCGCTTGTAGGAATAAGGATGGGTAACTGTCCGCTGACTGACATGACCGTTGGCGCATCAAGGTACGTGCCGAACTAAACTATATAAGCAGGAATCACTATGGAAGTGGGGGGCTTCTCTTATTCCTCTCTTCTCTGTCTCTCTCTCTCTCTCTCCTCTTTTTAAATCTCGCCTCATCCATCTCTCCTCTCTCTCTAGAGGAGGAAATATAAAAACTTCATTATCTACTTGACCATCAAGTGCCGTTTCCCTGAAAATCACTCCGTAGCGAACTCACCGTTATCTGGTGCAGCTAGGTGAGGTGCACCGCCTCGGCCGGTGCTCACCTTTTCATTCAGGGGCTAAAGGGAAGGGCTCACTGTGGGTGTCTATCTTCGATTTCCTCCGCATTTCAACGTACTCCTCCACAATTGGCGCCATCTATGGGAAAATGACTATAGACACTTATGAAATTGCTACCCATGACTTTTGAGGATGATAACTGTCCCGCCAGCCATTACACTCAGGGGGAACCCCCTCACACCCCCAGAATGCCTGGGGACAGAGGGGGCACCCAGGGTGGGCCGAGCTCAGACCATAGAGATAATAGAACTGAAGTGTCTAGCAAGCGAAAATCTTCACCACATTGAGCACAAAGGAGTGAAGATTTGCGAAAGCGATTAAGTAAAGAGGAACCAGGTTTGAGACCTAAAAGAAGAAAATCAACATCCAAAGGGTGGCCGCGCAGTCAGAACTGTCAGCTGGTGGAGTGGCAGCTCGTCCTATAGGTGCTGATATGAAGGGGGGCTAATTTGAGTACTAGGACTCCTTTTTCTCGGAGATAGAAATGGATGAACCCCTAGGAAAAGTTCTACCACCAAGTTCACCTATATGATGGAAAGCAGACCCTCGAATCCCATGTTAGCCACATAAGACAAATGATGGCTCGTGGCAATATGAGATGCCCTATGGCCGAGTGTTCCCATTAGTTTGGGTGATCTGGGGCTGAAATGGTTTTTTTTTGACAAATTACGGCAGGTTCAATAGAGAACTTTTATTCAGCTCACCGAGTCGTTTCGTGGCTCGGTTGTCATAATACCAAGGCGCCAAAGTTGTTGGGTCGGCTATTGATAGTAAAGGAAAAGGCAAGAAACAAATCAATCCGGGAATATAGCCAAAAGATATTAGGAAACCATATAATGAGATAGAAGAATGTTCTGAGGAAATGGCAGTGGCGAGCTTTACAAGCTCGGATTGGCTCCAGGGGATAGAATAGGAAAACTTGACACTCGACCCTTCAACCGACCTTTAGGATCTCCATGTACGGGTCGAGATGTTTCCCCTAGTGGAGGATGAAGTAAGTAGGCGGAAAGGATCGAAGGCCCCAAAGTTGATCGTGGTTAGCCTCAATCAAAAAGCGGAAAACAGATCGAGCCTTTATGGAAAAGTAGGGCTAAGTAGGGAATCAACGTGGTCTTCCAAAGAACTGATTTACAAAGCTCCTAGCCAGAATCAGAGACCAAAACCGTACTGCAAGAACCATAATCGATGGGCGAAGACCCCCAAAAGGCGAAACCAGCATTGAAGTGCCTCATATCACTATGAGAAGGCCATTAAAAACTAAAAAATTTATAGGGCCCTGAAGGCCTTTTGGAGCAACTGGTTCACAACGGGCCACCTTAAAAAGTTCGTGGACGACGAGAAGACCCAAATAGAAGCGGCCGAGACCAGGACCAAAACCAAGGCAGAATGAAATTAGGAAGCCCTCGACATGGGAGAAGGATGGTTTACCCTTGGGCACTATTCACATGATTGTGGGATCAAATGACCCGAGCCTGAAAAGTAGAATCCAAAGCGAGATTCGCATAATAAGCGCTAGATGCATGAAGTGTTGTCGGTCCAATCACTGCCAAAGGGCTAAGAACGGCCAACATTGGAAAGAGTTGTCACACTTTTCAAGGTTGTTTGAGAGAGTGCAGCATCCTCATCGGATTCCATTGGTGGTGCAGCTAAGGATTGGCGGATATGACGTCAAGAGAATCCTGGTGGACATGGTTAGTTCGATCGAGGTAATGTATTTATGATTTGTTTACAAACAGTTAAAGCTTCCTCAAGGAAATTAAAACCGGCCAAAGCTCCGTTAGCGGATTAATGCCCAAGAGAATTGGACCTTGGGGACCGTGTCTCTAAAAGTCGAGCTGGTCCCAAAGCTAATGGACCATAATTGTGGGGGTAGTGACATAACATCACCGTTAATGTATTATGGGACGAGATGGTACACATGATGAAGGAGTGACTTCCATAGTGCACCAGGTGGCTGCCAAAACAATACTTTGTAAACTTAGCCACATGACGAGAGGCAGTCATGAAAGAGGTTCAAAGGGTCGAGGAAACATCGAGGTGCTAGAGGACGTGGGGCGCGATCCCGAAGCACAGGTCATCGAAGAAATGGTGCGCTATGAATTGGACAAGCCAGGTTCAGATCAATTCTTTCTTATCAAATCAGACCTAAAGGAATGCGAGAGAAACGAGCTCGTCCAACTCTTAAAAGCTAACATCGAAGCATTCGCATGGACCCCCTACGAGATGCCAGGGATTGACCCCGCCTTCATTAAGCATGAGCTGATGTCCAACCGGATGTCTGACCAGTCAAACAAAGGGGGAGAAGGTAGGTGCCCGAACACATCGACGCGGTGATAAAAAAAGTGGAGAAACTCAAGGAAGCTGATGCAACAGTCGAAGTCATTTACCTTAGCTGGCTGTCGAACACGGTGGTGGTGAAAAAGAAAATGGGCAAGTGGCGGGTTTGCGTGAATTTCACTTATCTTAATCGGGCTTGTCCTAAAGATTGTTTCCCGTTATCGAAGATAGATCAGCTAGATGACAGCACCTCAGGTCATGCATGGATGAGTTTCCTTAACGCGTACCAAGGATATCACCAAATTGCTTTGCACAGATCGGAGCAGAAGAAGACTGCATTTATCACCCCCAAAGGAGTGTCTATACAAAAGTCATGCCCTTCGAACTCAAAAATGCCGGGGCCCACATACAGAGAATGGTGATGAAATGTTCAAATTCGTCCGTGTAGACCATATGCTTACATCGACGCATTGTGGTGAGAGTAGAGAAATATTTGATCACTCAGGGATGTCCAATATTTTTGCGATCCTTGACACAACAGTTAGCTTTAAGGCAGCAAAAGATCCTTTGGCGCCGGCTCGCGGAAGTTCCTGGGGCATTAGTCACAAGGGCGGGAAATCGAGGCAACCCAGAGTAGATCGCTGTTATAATCAGCTCACCAGCCAAGGAACGCGAAGGAAGTACAGAGACTCACAAGGATGGCAGCAGCTAATCGTTCATTAATAAGTCTTTTGATAAATGTCGCCCATTCTTTAAGCTCTTACGCAAGAACAACCAAATTTATGTGGCATTAAAGAGTTGATTGGCGCTCCAACCAATTTAAAAATATTTAATGAGTGCCACTCATTCCACACCGGACCGAATGGGAGTGCTTTATGTTTATCTCACCGTACTAAACATGCTGTAGCTTGGTCTTATTAAAAGAGGTGGCTAAGGAGCAACACCCAATCTATTTTGTAAGCAAAACATTAACGGATTACCAAACACGGTATTTATCGCTAGAAAAGCTCATCTTGGCCCAAGTAGTGACCTCGCGCAAGCTCATGCACTAGTTTCAACCGCACCCTATTTCAGTTTACACCGAGTTCCCGTTCAAAGTCTTGTTGAAAGCAGACGTATCAAGATGACTCTTTATATGGTCCTTAGAACTCGGGCAATTTGACATTAAGTTCTCGCCAAGGATGGTGATCAAAGGGCAAATACTGGCAGACTTCGTGAGAGTTTACCCCCAAGGCAGGGTCCCAAAGCAGAACCAGTCGAAACCCTCTGCGGAGAAGAGGATCACGACTTACAAAATGGCTCTGTCCGAACTCCAACTGTTGAATAGGAGTACTGAGGTCGATCGAGGACCGCCATGAAAATGACACCATCGGAATCGAAGATTACACCCTTTTTTTTGGGTGCAGAGGTTATAATAACCCACCTTTGGTAGACCTATCTGTGGCATGGAGAATGCATGTCAACGGAGCCAAAAACAGCCAAGAGGCAAGCATAAGATGGTCTCGAAGAGTCCGAAAGGTCAGTTTTCGAACAATGCCTCCGATTTAATTTCCTAGCAACAAATAATGGAGGCCGAATACGAAGCCTTGATCGCAGGCCTTAGATTAGCCAACAAATTGGGAATGCTAGAACTTTACGTATACAGTGATTCTAAGTTAGTTGTAAATCAGTGACAGGAGATTTGAAGCTCGGGGGGATCAAAATGAAGAAATATTTTAGGATGGCAAAAAAAACCTTATGAGTGATTCAGGCGGTTAAGATCGAGCAAGTGGGAGGAGAATTGAATGCACATGCAGATGCGATCGCAGCACTAGCTTCCGTCTTTCAAGAAAGAGATCGATAAAATGGTCGTAGCATATCGTCTCGTCCTAGTATAGAAGAAATTGCAAGAACCCGTTTTTGTTAAACGGAACTAGGTCCGAGCGGATGGATCCCATTGTGAACTACCTACGAATCGACAAGCTACCAGACGATAAAAAAGGGAGGTGCCTAAACTCAGAATCAAGGCCGTAAGGTTTTGGATTTCCCCTCTGGGAAAAAATCTATACAAAAGGTTCCTATCCAAGGTCCCATTGTTATGTGTCTACCCGAGCCTCGTCGAGGATGTACTCTACAAGATCTACGAAGGAATATTGCGTGCTAACACTCAAGAGGAAGATGTTGGACACCCAAAACTTTGTTGCAGGGATATTGGTGGCCTTATTTGCCAACAGATGGCTCAGGTATATGTGCGCAAAGTCACCAAATGTCAAATCTACTCGCCCCATAATCTATCAAACTGCAAGGACTTAACCCCACTCACTAGGTCCATGGCCCTTTGCTCAGGAGGGATGGATATTGTGGAGTCTTCCTAGAGCCCCTGACAATAAGAGATTTTGCTAAGCCGCAACCGAACTATTCAAAAAATGGGTAGAAGGAGCTGCTGGGGGGGGGTGCGGGGGGGGGGGATGGCCGAGCAGAGAGTAGGACGTGATCAAATTTATCCGTATAAATATCTTGTCCAGTTCAAGCATCCACCAAGCTTTTATGTCGGACAACGGATCGAGTTTGTAGGGTGGAAGAAAGTCAGAAACTGTAGAGCAGTTGAGATGATTTTTACCAATTCAACACCAGCTCCCCACAATGAATGGCCAGGCTGAAACACCATTAAGGACAATCATAAAGAATTAAAAAAAAGACTCGAGAAGGCAAGGGAAATGGGTTGACGATTGGCGGCGTTTTGTGGGCTGATCGACCACACCCGGAAGGCGACAAATGAAAATGCCATACTCTCTGGCTTGTGAGTTCGAAGCCGTAATCTGCTGGAGGTCAGTCTTACCCACAATTCGTACGGGAGCATATGACACTACTCAACAACGAACTGGCTTCGAGGACCTCGACTTAGCTGAAAAAAAGGAGGGACAATACAGTTATTAGAATGGCTGACTTATCAAAAGCGTAGCCAAGTTTTTCAACCAGAAGGTTCAACGGAGAGAGTTTGCAATAGGTGATCTCATTCTCAAAAAAGTTGTTAGAAATACCAAAGATCCTATTGATGGCCCGACTTGGGAGACCCTACAAGATAGTTAAAATCGCCAACCAGGGTTTTTACTACTTAGAAGATGCAGAAGGAAATGAAGTTCTTAGACCCTGAAAATTCCAACAATTTGAGAAAATATTTCCATTAAACTGTAACTCGCACTGAGTGTTAATTTATGTAAAAATATACCCCCATAATATGCTTTATATAAATAGATTTAAAATGTTAAACCCCAAGTGAGGGAGGTTAGCCGAGCTTTGTGGGGGGGACAAAACAAAAAACCGGGAGCTCGAACTACCTTCGATGGTTTTAATCTAGTAATATTTGGTAAAAATTCAACGGAAAGCTATCAGACTCGAACAAGGGTTCCGAGCTTGTCCAGATATGGGAAATTTTTAGCAAGTTTCTAACTCAATAAGTGCGAGGAGGGGTTAGTCAAGCAAGATGGAGTCTCTAATATGCCTTTTGATTGTTTTAATCCAGTCACACTTGGTAAAAATTCAACGGAAAGCTAGCCAAACTCGAACTAGGGTTCCGAGTTTGTCCAATAATATTTAAATATTTTTACAAGCTAACTCGATTAAAACGTGAAGAGGGGTTAGCCAAGCTAGAACGGAGCTCCGAACTGCCTTCGATGGTTTTAATCTAGTAACACTTGGTAAAAATTCAACGGAAAGTTAGCCAAACTCAACGACGGGTTCTGAGCCCCCCGAGCTTGTCCAACGTATGTGAAATTTTTACAAGCTAACTCGATTAAAACATGAGGTATGGGTTAGCCAAGCTGAACGTAGCCCAAATTGCCTCAATGGTGTTAAATCGAGTATCACTTGGTTAAAAATTCATGGAAAGCTAGTCCGAGACTCGAACGAGGAGTTTTCGAAGCTGTCCAACGATTTATGAAAATTTTTATATGCTAACTCGATTAATCAAGAGGAGGGGTTATTCCGGCTAGAACGGAGCTCCTACTGGCCTTCATGGTTTTAATCCAGTACCACTTGATACAATTCAACGAAAAGTTAGCTACGAACTTGAACGAGGGTTCCGAGCTTGTCCAACAATATGTGAAATTTTTACAAGCTAACTCGATTAAAACGCAAGGAGGGGTTAGCCGAGATAGAATGGAGCTCTGAACTGCCTTTGTTAGTTTTAATTCAGTTAACTCAGGCAAAAACTCAAAATGAAGAACTGGTCGAGTTCGTCACAATGTTGTGAACTTCCTTCTTTAGTTTTGATCCGATTACACTTTATAGAGGATCAAGTAGCAATAGATAGAAAAGTAAATTCGTACTTTTATTTAGATACAAGAAAAAGGATGTTCAGATACAGAACAACTCAGAGTACAATCGCAATTCAAAATACAAGGTAAAAACAAACTTTGCTTTTAAAAAAAAGACAGTTGAGAGGTTCATGCAGCTTCATCTTTGTAGTAACACCAATAACTGATCTTAAGCCTGCCATTCCTGAATGATCATGGAACTGCACTTTTCGTCATCGAGTACTGCAAGAAGCACAGCCATGCGGCTCTCAATTATTATTTTTAAACCTTGTGGATGTTGCCGCGAATAATCAAAGACAGGAAAACCCAAACCCCTAAGGCCATTTCGGCTTCGACTAATGCTGGATAGTATGAGAGGCACTCAACACAACAACTAGCACGGGCCAAATTCCAGTCTTAAGCTTCAAGCTACAGAGCTTTTGGGAACATAAGTTTCAAACTACAAAGCTTTTGAGGATAGATAAGGCAGCATCGAAGCGTCTGCCAATCCCCCCACCCCCCATGTCCCCGGGCTCCCGTTGGGGTTTGCAAGAAAGCCGTGTGAAAGTGGGATCTGCAGAAGCAGGGTGCAAGCCTATTTAAAGGTACTTGAGAGATGATGACATGCCTGCCATCAATGTAGAGAATGACAGGACTTGTAGTTAATGCGGAGATTGAACGACAAGACTCGCAATTGAAAAGACGCTTCACTCGTCGAGGTGAGAGCATGAACTTGGACCACGACGTTTCGCGAAATAACCACACCTACGTCGCAAATCATTGCTAAAACACGTGGCTGGTCTAGTGCAATCCATGCACAGGAACGAGTAACATAGTTATGAGTCCAGACCTGGAGGAAGCTCTGAACTCGCTTCCCTGGTTCCAGACGCGAGGCATTGCTAAACACATGGATTCTGAGCCCGTTCCAAACGGATACAAATTTTATAAGATGACTCGATTAAAATGCATAGCAGAGGTTAGCTGAGCAGAATCAGCAACTATGTTAATAATTCAAGAGGATGTCCTGGCGAGAAACAAAGTTGTGAATGTGATTGACCGAGATCATATTGCAATCAAAATTGGAAAAAAACAGTCAATCGAAATGCATTGGTAATATCGTTGCTTAAATAACGGTGAGAAATTTGTCCAAAACACTAAAGTGTTTATAGAACCAGCAAGACAATCATCCGACAGAAGGTGACAGAAAAAGCATCAAAAGAATTGCCTCCTAAATGGGTCTCCCTCCCCCTCAGCTTCCCCATCTCGGACGCCTTCGTCCCCTATCTCATCCGCTTTCATTAGTCTCCTCAATGCCAGCACGAACCTCCGCCCCTGCAATGTTAACGTCCTCCTCATCAACAGGCAGAGTTGGGTACTTTTCTTTGTTGAAATCAGGGAGGATCATTGGTGAATATCGCCCTGGGGAGGCAGGTAGCTGAACTAGAATGGCAAGGGAAGCCCATGCTAGATGACCAGGAGGGATCTCGAGCTCTTGTGACAATGAGCCATCCTTCTTGGAAGACGCGGGGCAAGAGTCGGCGAGCTGCCATTCGTATACATCTCTACTCACTCAAAGGCATGGGTCAAAATCTTCTTATATACCACCCCTTCGTCGCACACCGAATGCCTTCAAATTGGAACTCTTCAATGCTGGCTTGGTTTTTCATTGCAAAGTCACGATTTCGGCCGCCGTCCGCACGTCTACGTTTAGCCCTTTATTTTTACTATAAGCTCTTTCTCAGGCCTGCTCGCCTTCTAGTTGGCCTTTTTTAGGTCTACTACGCTCTACTTCAGCCGAAGAGAGGTGGACACAGCCCGCTGAAACAACTGGAAAGAAAAGAAAAAGAACAACGCAAATGAGATCTACTATCCAACATGGGGAACTCGTAAACTGAGAAAACTAACCTATGCTCCCAGCATCACCAGCTTGCCCTCGAACTCCGCTGAGGTCTCGGCAGCGTGATCTGCGACATCCTGTGGGAGCATCACGGCATTGCCCAGCGCGACGCAAGTCTCATGATCTTTAGATCTATCAGCAAAGGTAACATGTTTGCTGAGCTCAACAGCGGTAAACTAGGGGGCCCACAGCTCGGGGGTGCCAGTGGTCGACCTAGTACCTTTCCCCTTCTTTTGTCGATAAGTTCCCTCTATCGGCTGTTTCCCTTTTCGCTTACCCCCTGCCATAGAAGATGGCATAACGGACTGATCCTCGGTCAAAACCGGCATGGCAGGGTTAGGAACCTCCTAGGACCTGATAGGCTCATTTCTCGAGCCTTGCCCTTTTCCCAGAATCCTCACTTTGGGGCAATATCCTCTCCGTTCTCCTGAGAACTAGAGGACGAGCTACTGCTGCGATGGTAGGAATGCTCAATTGTAACGACCTGGCCCCGGGCCGTTAATTGTAGGTCTCAATCGCATCTCCAAATTTACAAATCAGAGCGCTAAAAGCCTTGAATATTCAATTATCAGAGTATTTATACAATCTCCAAAAAATAATTAAGACAAATGATTATTAAACTTCAAGTCTTTCTCCCGACCCATCTCACACTCCAGAACTGCCCCTCCGCCTGAAAATAAATTAGCAAAAGTATACATACAACTGGAATATCGCAATGAATCACTAATTCATCAAACACAACCTCATCCCAGTCTTTCCTGGTACGCGACTGGTGTCCTGCCCTCGCCACGCTCACCTAAGCCTTTCTGGCTATTCCCGGTGCCAGGGTTATTTGGCAGGCTCACCTAGTCGTACATTCCAATACATGGCACTTCAGCCAATACACTCATTATTTCAATAAATATCATGGATTTGACAATAACACACTTGCGTCAAGAGAGTAGGCAAAATAGATAATTGATAACTACTCTGGAGATTTAGAAAGCATATTGTATACCTCCTGCTTACCTCAATTAAATTCGACACCTTATTATGAATATCTGGCTCCATGATCTCATACTAAATTTTATCTCGATCCGAAAATCATCTCGCCGTTGATCTAACGTCTCTATACTAGATTCTTTCTTTCTCACATGTTCCCTTATTTTTTCTCTCTCTTGCTTTCTCTCTTTTTCTTTCTTCACAGTCTCTGTTTCCTTTAAAACAAAAAATCTATATAAAGCCAAAAGATGGGTCGGGTCTTAGTTCTAAAAGCTGAGCGCACGCAACAAGTGAGGTGCGTGAATATGGTACAGAACGTAAAAGAAATGTGGTGGGCGGGGAGAAGCAACGTTGCACTCGAAACACAAATATGACACTCTACACACAGAGGTCGAGATGTATTCATAAGATATAGCAGCTAGACATATCCGAGAGATATATGACAGATGCCCTTTACTTTTAAATAATTTATTATCTAAATATTCTCTTTAATGTCTCTCACAAGTATTAATCTTTCAATTTACCCCAAAAATATAGTAAATAATTTAACATTTAATTATAACATTTCCTATTTCTTTAATAAAATAAAGCTAATTTAGGGTCGGGGTATTACATCAACAATCTCCCTAGTCTCAACGATGGCGATGTCGTTAGCACAGTCGGAATTTGAGCTAGGAACGATTATAGAGTCCAGAGTTGGGACCAAGGGGGCTGCGGTTGGGACTTGATTGACTTCTTTTCCGTCCTCACCTTTGGCTTCTTCGTCGTCCACCCTCATCACCCAAATCAATGTCCCAGCTGGATGAACTGGACTCACTGGAGTCTGAGCTTTCACCTTCAGCCTCTTGAGCTCGGCCAAATTCCTTTCAAATAAATCACTGACCTCGTCCGAGAGTGAGCTCCTTGGCCAGGGGCCTGATCACGAATCCGAAGGGGTGGAAGAACTGGATGCCCTATGCGAGCGAATTGAAGAGGAATGGTGTAATGGTAGAGAGGAACGTAGTCAATAAGATCAGAAACTTTGCGGGCACGCCCATAATTGTTCACTACGCTAATCGCAGCTGAGCACCGATCACTCCTCCTCTAGAAGCGAGAGTTGAATCCTGCAAAAAACAAACCTGGTGGAATAATCAGTCAACCTCCACATAATACAACCAAGTCAGCAAAATGTGTCACAAACAAAGGCTTACTAATTCTCACCTACAGGGACATAACCCCTATACCTAGGGATAGAGAAAAGATCAGGCGCACCATAAGAAAACTCCCATTGACTCGAGATCCAAACGAAATCGTTTAAGTATTGATCTTTGTCTGGAGAATCCATGACCAACCTCGTTTGAGGTTGGTTAGGTTTCCTAAGACGAAGATAATGATTACCTTCGAGCATTTGGGTTTTAAGGTTCTTTCTAGGTTTGACCACGTAATACACGTGAAGTAGGTTTTCGGTAGTGAACTCTAGATCCTTTCTTTGCATTAGGGCATCCATGGCTAGCATGGTTCGGACAAAATTCATAGATACTTGCATAAAGGTGAGCCCACAAAAGGACATAACAATTTTTAGTAATTTGCTGAGGGGAAATCTTAAACCAACTTGGTGAATGAATCATGTCCTGATGGGTATGCGATTACCCTCTCCCTCTCCCAAATCTGCATAGTCATTTGGGCCTGGTCGTTCTATCACTACGTCGTTGGGGATTCTATGGTCAACGTGAAATCGAGCTAGGGCTTCATTGTCGTGAACCAATAGTTGAGCCCGGTTTAAAAAAAAAACGCCATGCTCTGAAAATAAGCAAATAGTTAGAACGGAACCCAAAAACCCAAGAGCGTCCTGACGAATGATGGCAACCTATTCTACAAGGGGAAACCCTAACACATGGAAGCCTAGTCCAAACCCGTACCCTATTCAGTACTCTGCAAGATGTCCGACTACGATGATGGGATGATTATTCACATAGATATTTAAAGCAGGTAATGACAATCGACATGCAAGGAATGCACAGAGAAATGGCGACTTACTGTGTCAAATAAAAATATCATTCGAGAATGCGACGGTGGAACCAGCGTTGTCGACGGAAGAAAGATCACATGCACGACAGATTTGCAGTGGCACTCATTATTTCACTCTTTAAAGGTTATCATAGTGGTGTCACAAATAGTGAGGGCCACCCTAAAAAGGAAGTCGAAGAGGCGAGAACTCAGCCAAATGCATTGTAACGAAATGTCACTTCGCAGGAAAAGCTCTCAAACACGGCACTAGGATGCATCATTTCATGGGCGAACCGTCATGATGAACCCAACGGATTGTAAACACGTGGCATTTCTATGACCGTAACTTTGGTAACGAGCTTAGGGTGGAAAAGTCGAACTTAAACAAGAGCACCGAACCATGTACGGTTCATTTGCCACGCCTTGCGCAGGTAAATAAGAAGGTCGGTGAGCAGAGCAAAAAGAAAGTCAGGCATATATGTCGAAGACAGCAAAGGCCCGCATATCTAGTTCTCAATACCTCGGTAAAAAAAACATAAAAAACAAAAAAAAAAAAAAAAAAAAGGAAAAAAAGTAGTATCGAGCTTCATGCAAACTGAGGGACAACTGCAAGGGACGAAATATACAAAAAAGTGTCCAACCGTAGGGAGGCAGGGGTCACACATTCAGAAGAAAGTCATCCATCCCAATGGGCGGTCCCCCGAACTGACCTACGATGCAGACAAACTATCACATGACTAGCCCCAGCTCGATAACGGTGGCAA
Source organism: Actinidia chinensis (assembly GCA_009663005.1). NCBI lineage: Eukaryota > Viridiplantae > Streptophyta > Magnoliopsida > Ericales > Actinidiaceae > Actinidia > Actinidia chinensis. Next base: position 36,506 of record VIGQ01002202.1, read on the forward strand.
CAAGATCTTTCTCATTCCGAGCTGAAACCACCATCTCAACCAGGCTATCACCGTGAAGTAGTCAATATTTGAAGTCCCATAAAACATGGGCTAGAACGAAGTCGACAGGTCCCAAGGATGACATGCGACATAGGAGCGAAACTTGCAGCGGCATGGTTTACGACTGACATCCTTAACCCCGGAGGGCGGAGAGTCTGGCAGATGAGTAACCTAAACCGCTTTATAGAATAAGGGATAGGTAAACCCTGCCTCGCCGACTTGACATGACCGTTTTGTCGCGTCAAGGTACGCGCCAGACTGAACATATAAGCAAGATCATGTGAAAGTGAGGGTCCTCTCTTCTTCTCTCTTCTCTCTATCTCTCTCTCTAGAAGGGGAATATAAAAACTCCGGTCATCTAACTTGACCATCAGAGTGCCGTTTTTCGAAAATAACTTCGGCGGCCGGACTCACCGTTATCTGTGTACAGCTAGGTGAGGTGCACGCCTAGTCCGGTGCTCAGCTTCAGGGGCTAAAGGGAAGGGCTCACCGTGGGTGTCTATCTTCAATTTTCGCATTGCAAAGTTACTCCTCACACACAAAGTTATCAACATATAAATCTTTGCCCAATTTATATTAGTTAGATGTTATTTTTCTATTTACTAATTTATTTTAATTTATATTTGTGCTTATAGGTTTTATGGAAGAAATCTCAAATTCAAAGTCAAAATTGCAAGCTTTGAGATCAAAATGAAGTACACTCAAAAGTTCAAGGTAAAAATGTGCAATTTCTTATATTAACCTTCATTACTGGGCACGTAAGAAAAGAAAGAAATGAAAGAAAGAAAAGGACAGAAGGAAAGGAGAACAAGACAAAAGGAGGAGGCTTTTGGGAAGAAAGGAAAGTTTCAGGGGGAGTTTTTGGTGCTCTAGCAAGAAAAAAAAGAGAGTTTTCAGGAGAGGCAGAGAGAAGATGGGGAATGAAGATTGACAAATTCAAGCTCTCCATGAACAGCTAGGCGCTATCTCTTCGGGTGAAATGAAACCCTATATAAGTATATGATGTTTGTAATTGGTTCGGATTTCTTTTTCTTGCATATGATGATTTACTGTTTCCATTAAACTAAAGGTTTTTTTAATCTAATGCAATAATTAGTTTTTTATTCTTTTAATCATGCACATGCAATTTTCTGTGATTATTTTGCATAGGTTCATGGATATTAATCAACTAAAATTTTATATATTGTGTTAATATAGTAAAAATAATGGATTAGGCTCTAATGACGATTCGTACTCTTTTACATAATTTATTACGGCAAGGAGTAATTTCACATCTTCTTGGCGATACCGTTATGCGTCTTTGTACCACATAAATTTTCAGTAAATCAATTGATAAATAACGAAATTATTATCAAACTAGATTTACTTAGCTAGAGTGATTCGGAAGCCCTAGGATTTCTTTCTCATATTTTACAATATTCATTTACTGTCTGTGCTACTTTCATCCACCACTGGTCCACCGCAGGTATCTATCTATCTTCAATTTTCTTTCTTCCATTTGCAACACTATACCCTACGTCCTTTTTGCAATGGAGAAAGATTCCGGAGTCGAATGAGATGTGGTGATGGGAGAAGATGTGGGCCACACACACAGCATCTGTCCATACAATTGTGCTGGTATCATTGCTGGATTGAATATTGTGAAATTCATGTGAAGATGGGAGGTTAGGTACTCAAGTGAACTAATTGCAGTCTTCTCCTCGAGATGAACTTCTTTTCCTCTCTTTTTTTTTTTAATTTTATTTTTAAAAAAATATTCGTAACAAGATATTGATATATAACATTAAATAATTTAAATCTATTTGATTCGATAATAACACTATGAAATACAACCAAATGCCTAACATTTGAGAGGTAACTACAACCAAATCCAAGAAATTACAACGCGCCCTCTGAAGTTAATAACCGCATAACAATTAGTTTTTTGTCGTACATTTTTTTAACAAAATTCTGATGTCATCTCCAAACTATTTTGAAATGCCCATATTTCCCTTGTAATATGATTAGATGAGAGGCGCCAAGCCAAAAACAAAAATCAGACGTAAGCCTCCTCTACTCTCCCTCTCCAATTTGATAAAACCCATGGACATGCTCTGATCTCTTAATCCCAAAATCTTCCAAAATCTCCATAAAAGCATAAGCAAGCTCGTATTCCCACAACCCAATTCTAACTTTCAGTTTCTCTTTTGATTCCAATTCAAAAATATTATCTCTATTTTATTAAAGTTTCTCATTGTTCAGTTATCAAAATCATTGGCATATTATCTCTATAACGATGTGTGCATAGAGATTCATTAAAAATGAATAATATATGAAATTTTGGACGAAAGACTAATTGAGGGTGTGTAAATGATAACTTTTAATAGTTAAGGCGGTGTAAATAAAAAAATATACAAAGAAAAGTGAAAAGAAACTAGCTAGTTGATTTAGTTTTCAAGATCAGCTTTACCAAATATTTTTTTATAAAATTTATTTGATAGACGTTTTTTTTAAACTAGTTTTTCTAGAATTTTTTAAAAAATGCAACATTTTAGAAATATTAAAAAGATGGTTTCAAATTCTCATAATTATTTTTAACTAAAATGATAATATATGACAGCAATAATATTTTTTAATTTTTTAAAAATCATTGTCTGGACAACATTATATCACCCATCTAAACAAAATAATCATTTGAAAAATTAATTTTGAAATTAAAAATTGTACAATTTTTTTTTAAATTTTTTTTAATATAAAAATTAAAACAACAAAGAAATAATAAAATAGGGTAATTATTTTTTCAGATCAGGTTTCTTTGGAGTCCAACGGTGTAGTCTAAGTATTTTGAATCTATTTAAATCATTTAGTACTATAAAAATTACGTTGATCAAAAATGATTTAGTATCATTTAGTACTATTTTATAACTTAATAAATGAGTATGACACTAAATTTATACGTATTTATTTTTGATATCAATTATTGTATTGGCCGTTGATTTCGTATCTAATAAGATTTAACTGTTTTAAATGATCAAATTGGGCCAAAGACTCACCCAAAATACTCGGATTGGACCGTGCATCCATGTAAGAAGCGTGGTTTTTTTTTTCTTTCACCCATTAACCACAATAGGAGGAGGAGATGAATCGACGAATGATCCACATGCTGTTTGGCATCCGGAGATGGCCTCGAATTTGGCCATCTCCCGGATTTGGTCTCCCTCCTCTCTCTACCTCTTGGGCTTAGCTTACAATTTTGTGCCCCTGATTTCTTCGCGGATAGCTTCCAAATCCATCCACAGCCGGATATATCACGGACAGGGGCACGCGGAGCACCGCGTGGTGGTGAAAAACAGTTATACCCTCGTTTTTGATTGGGTTAGCTTTTTCTAACAAAAAAATACGAAATTATCGAGAAAATTCAATCAATTAGACAAGAATAGAGAAGGAATGGGTTTGAATCATGCACCAATTGGTAAGATGAAAGGAGGGCAAGAGAGCTGTGAACGAGCCAAGAACAGAGTACGATATTTTTTAAGAAAATTTTTAGAAGAATGAAACCTTACCAAAGAGGAGCCGAGATGAGAGGTCACCACGTTGAGCATCGTCCTGCTTCAAATCGTTTATATCAGAGAGAGAGAGACGTTGTCTTAGACTAAAGGCAAGGGGGTCCTCTGCTTCATCGTTTATTGAGAAAGAGCGTTGTCTTAGACCAAAGGGCAAGGGGAGTTCGTTTAATCACGGAGAGAGAAGGCCTTTACTGATAGAAGAAAAAAGAAAAGGGTGAGGAAACTTCCTGGAAGCTTTCCCAAAAGGTAAGGGGAGTTTCTAATACTTTCATCTTAAACTATATCAAAAAAAATGTAATTTTTATAAATTTTTTTAATCTATTAATTTTTTTTAAGACAATATCTTAATTGTATTAAATTATTATTTTTATTTAATTATTTTTTTAAAAAATACAATAATTTACATTTAATTTTCGAATAATTTAATCCCAAAAATTGATATATATATTTTTTTAAAATATATATTAATATTTAATTTAAATTTGTTTTATTTAATCATCTAATATTAAGTAATACATATTCATATCTATTAAATAAAATTTAATATTAATAGTAACAACAATTAATAAAGTGGGGAGTAATTTTGGTCTGTTTTAGCATCCTTATCCATATTATATCCTAACAATCTAAATCCCCTTCTTCAACACTATCCCAACACAATCAAACACATCCAATTATAAATCAACAACCCTTCTTAAAGGTGGGACCACCTTTATTCTAAATCCTCCCTCATCTCAAATTCCCCTCAAATCCTCCCTCATTTTTAAAATCATCCAAAAATCACCTCCTGCTGCCAAACGGCTGCTAGGGTTTTCCGTTAAAAGCTATGGGAGTCCGACGATGAAGTATAATGACTGCCGACCGAATGAGAAGTACCTCAAGCAGGTCCGCGACAGCGAGATATCCATTATATAACACACACATATCCTCTCTCTCTCTATATACCCTTACACACACACATACAATCCGAACATACGCATTGAGGCCTGTATTTTATTAATTTGTGAGAAATCGACCTGTTTGGTTTAATAATTTGTCATGACTGTTGTTTGTTTAAACTGTCCAGATTGTCGCAGTCTAACGTATTTATGTCGCCTAAATATAACCCGTTAAAACTTTTCAATAACTCAAGTCATTTAATGATGATGGTAGTTGTAACTTATAAACATTGTGGTTGTTGTGTGGTAATTACATATTACACAAATTTTTGTAAAACATGGATCAAAATAAAATGTTTTTTGGGGTTTTATGACCAAATAAATGCTTGTAAAACTTTTAAAGGCATTTGGACATTCAGCTTCATAAAAAGCTACTCGAAAACCAAACACATTTAACAGCGTGATCTTAAGTATATTAATATTATCTATAACGAACTAATTGAAACGTTAAACTTAAACTGCTACGAAGTAGGGATTGGTAGTGACATACCAATGAGCTCATGACCCTCGATATTTATTTTTCTTATCTAAAATATTTTTTTCTATATTATTATAACTCTCCTCTGCTCCCTTTCTTCCTTGAATTTATAATGGTAGTTTGTTCTTGAATACGCAGGGATTTGACGTTTGAATACTTTGCAATCGGATTTCTGATTTTTGTATAATTGGGGGGGGGGGGGGGGGGGGGTAAAACGTTAATTGTGCCTAGATGAGGCTTACCCATACTTAATCGAGGGTGGAATCTTGTCATCAGAGGGGCAACCGTAGTTTCAACTCTGATAATGTATGTGTGGGTGACATGGTTGTCCACTAAATACTTTCTTTCATCATAAAATCTTTTGTTTTTTTTATTCTCGTTTTAACTTGTTATCTTAAAATGTAAATACACATGACGCATTTTGTCGAGGCCTCAAGAAAATTCACGATTTTGTGCATGGTCGATGGAATTTTATCTCCCCTTTACAGCCAGGATAGATCAAGTGGATGCGATGAGATCAAACTCCATTTGATCTTCCAAGCTATTAGTGTATGCTCCATTACTGGGGATAAGAGTACTACTTTTGTAGGCCTAAACTGAATCTTTACTACAACAAGGTATATTTATTTTTATTGATTCATTTAAATCTTAATTGCAAAACAAGTGCAAACCATCTAATTACATGTCGAGACTTTATAAGGCTTGTGAAAGTTTAAGCGTAAGTAATTGTCCAATGCTTTTATAGTAATAGGGCATAGTAAATGGCTTTTCAATCAGTGCTTGTGGCTACATGTTTGGCCATCAGTTTTCAGCCCTTTCATTGAAGGGGAGTTAACATACTAACATAGGTGCACACTGATGTGTGTGTAGTGGCAGCACACAATGAAGGTGGTCTAATCTTGTGGAAATCGCGTGAACCTGCGAAATGTCAATTGGTAGTAGCGGCCATTCGCTTGCTAGACTGATAGAGAAATAGTAACTGGCATTTCAATTAGTGTTTGAGGTTGCATGTGGGCATGCGATTCAGTCGTTTCTTTCAGAGGGGAAGTAAAATACCAACACTTGGCATAATGGTATTGAGCAAAATAATGAAGCTTGTCTAATCTTGGGAGACATCATAACCATTGTTTGAGCAAATTGGGAGAAAGTTGTCTCACAGAGAAGAGAGTTTAAGAATAGCAAAAAGGGCTTGAGAAATGTTAGAAAGCGAATTAAAGAAGTTAACAAAAAGGGTGAATAGTGAAGAGGAGCGGGGAAAAGTTAAGTTATTTGTGTGGTGGTGAAAGAGGTGGAGATCTTCTTGTGAAAGGTTGTGTGTGTGTTCTACAATTGAGCAATGGTGGACTTCACAGATTTTATAGTGAACTAGTTTTTGACTGACTACCTTTTGGAGGGTGGCAGGTTCACTTGATGTAAATAGTCGGTCGATGTCAAGAATTAACTAGATTTATTAGGACATTGTATTAGAGAGTTATTCTTGCCCCTCTTGGACCTTTTCCTTGTTGCAGGGCTAATCTTGTCTTTGTAGAGTAACTTTGGATAATGTTCCCTTTGCTCATTGATTTTGATGGACTTTCAAGTTGTCCAGGCCCTTTTCGCTATGGGTTTTACATTGGATTCGTCATTTGACCTTTAGAAATCACTACCTTTAAAACGCACCATTATCCTTATACCAAACTTAAAATTCTGGACAATAATCTCTATTCTTATCTTCTCTTACCAAGGCACTTACACCGAACCCACCCAACATAACCCACTCATCCGTTCCTATATATAACACACATTATCATACCAAACACACACCGCCTCATATATGTAGAGGGGGGGGGGAGGAGAGGGAAGAAGATAGTGGCATTTGTTTGAAAATTTAAAGCCTTCTGAGTGTATTTTGACCTTAATGGAATAGGTTACTCTCCATATCGGTAAGTGAGATGCACTAGCTATTAAAACGATGCATTTTAGTGTACAAACCATATAGTGAGTTATGTGGTGATATTTAAACATCGGGGTAGGTGGGGGGTCCACACATGACCCAAACCACAAGGGGGCGTTGTAAGATTTTCTCTTTTGGAGGGTAGGGGATCTCCAAGTTTCTGTTGGGCTAGAAAGTTGAAAATGTTTTGGGTCTTGATGCAAGAATTTCTTGCCTTTTTGAAGATATCAGAGACTGGATGAGAAGGAAGAAGCGAAGGGCTTTCATTAAAGAAGATTGTAGGTAGGGTGGAGAAGAAGGGCGAGGTAGGCATGTCTATTTGGAGTAAATTAACTGGAGGCACCGTTCTTGATTTGGTTTTGCTTCAGAAGGGGATAATGTCAGAGAAGGAATATCACCTTGGGACCGGTGTTATTGATTGAGTGGATTCAGTTCAAAAGGAGGCGTTATTCAGCCTTGTGGTGTTCTATCATGCTATATACATGCAAGGCGAGAAGACCGAGCTTTGGTTAGGAATGTTGGATTTGCACTGTATTAGTGAAGAGGAACCTGCTGGTGGTGTGCCTTAGTGACCCACCTTTACGGAGATAAGATGTTAATGATTTTATTGGCATGAATGGAGACAAGGCTCTAGTGTCCGATGAATTCACTACAGAATTTTCTTAGAAATTGCTTTAGTAGAAGTTGAAGAGTTTGTCACGCAGCCCATTACGTTGTTTTTTTGACCAGAGTAGTTGAGAATAGCTTTGATGCTTTTGTTAATGCCCAAATGTCCTTACGAGAGTTGAGGGATCATCAACGATTTTTAGCATTTATGTTTGTGTGAGTGTTAAAATCCTTGTCAAGAGTTTTTCTTCTGAGATTGTTATTGGGACTACTTTTCCAAAGCTGGATGCTTGGGGTTGTGTTGTTGTGGAGTGGGAGGTGGAGGAGTGAACATACGGAATTGATGGGCCTTGGTGGACTCAACTGTGGGAAGAGATTTTTGAAACTCTTCGAAGCTTCTGCAGAGTTCTTTCTTGGAGGGTGTTTAATGGCTGTCTGGTGAGATTTTGGTATGGTACTTGTGTGGGCATTGGGACAGATCTTCTGACCTTTTCGAAAACTGAAATCGATGAAGATGCCTTGTAGAAGAATGTTGGTCTTGGATCAGGTTGGTGCTTGTTATCTGAGAGTTTTTGTGGCTCCAGTAACAGAGTGACACCATGTTCTTTCAGCTAATGATAGGGGCCTTGGGTTGGGATGGAGCCTTCACTGCTCATCCTTTCATCCCCACTATTACAACGTGAAGGGAGGGGAGGCCTGATTATGAATTGGTGTTGTATCATAAAAGTACAGCTAGTAATCGTTTTTTTTCTGGCACTGTCCAGTGGGCCACTAATTTCAGAGTTTGTGTGTGTTTTTGTAAATTTCATCATTGATCTCTATAGTTAAGTCAAAGTTTTCACTTTGGTCCCTGTTAGTTTTGATTTAAACAAATAAAACCTTTTAGTATCCAATCAATTTTGATGTGGTCTCTCCCATCTCATTCATTCAAAAATATTGACGGAAAATGAAACAAAAGACAAAAATTCATGCAATTTGTGGTAGTTTTTTTTAATGGAAATGGATGGAGGGATCACATTGCAAATGTTAAAACTGTAGGTTGTATTGGTTTCAATTTAAAGTTAAAACTACATGGATCAATATAAAATTCCCTTATTTATTTTTATTTTGAGTCTTTAGACTTGGTTGTTGGCAAGAGGATTCGATACGCGATATCATATTCAGGAGGTGGCTCCTTTGTGCATCATGCGGTGTGTTTAGAGAATGGAATTGCAAAACTTTTGTAGGGAAGGGGATTTACATTAGTGCGTGCAAAGGGATATTTTTGGCTTCTGTGTTTTATTATTGTTTTATTGTCCTAGAATGTAAAGATTAGATGAATTCAAAGGTTATACACCCCCTGCACCAAGTACAGAGACGTTTTTATCCATGAATAATCTGAAGGCAAAATTGTTCCCCCACCCACAAACCAAAATTTTCACGTTTTCCTTTTTATTTTTTTTTATTTTTTTTATTTATACACTATTTTTTTGCTAATAAAAAAACAAAATCTTTACTTTGGTAGTTGCAATCTTGATAGAGGGAGAATGTATTGGTGAGAGCATGCATAAGTGTTACTTGAAGAATGGGTTTTAATGTGAGCGCTCACGAAGGTATCCTTGTTTAGAGAGTGGCTAACAACATTTGAATTGCGTACAAGCTGGATGGGATATTTATAGATTCTGAATGGCTAGGAGATCAAATCTGCTTTATGGAGAATATTTGATTGTAGTACCTTTTCAATGTTTTTATGTACAGTTTATTAGCATCTATCATTAGTCTGTTCTTCAGACTGGATACCGAGTTATAAAATAAAACATCCATCAGTACGTGCATTCAATTAACACTCTCGTCTCATTTGTAGGTTATGGGAGATGTCATGCCTGCAATATGTACAAGGAAGTTTGAGCTTTAAAGGTGTAGGTAGAATTTGGTTGTAGGCTGATCATATATGTACTAACGACGTTATCCTCATGATTCACAACCTACTGTTTCTATGCCTAGATTGTGGTTCCTTTTAAACTAAGATAGACATTAATCTCAACATGGCATCTGTAATTCGTATATCCAAATTGTTTTTTCTTACATACATTACTTTAATGGTTTTCTGTTTGCATAGACTGATGCCTGGAGTTGTCAAAGCTTTAGAATATCAGATTTGTTGAACTTGTTGGTTGTGGGTTGTGTGTTGTGTTGGATCAAGATTTGTTGAAGGAAAAAAAAATAAAAATAAAATTAAAAATGATAAATAATTCAATGGTTTCAAACGGTTGAATTGTCTAACTTTTCTTTTTTCTGCACTAATTTTTTATTCAAATACAGTCGTAGGGTAAGGAATTTGGATTTGTTTTTATGTTTTGATCACATTAGTTAAGAATTATGTGATGTGCATTTTAAGTCTTGAATGGTTGTTGATTTCAATGTTTTAAAAATCGGATCGACCAGCCAGTTCGCCTAGTTGAACCGTCGATCGGTCGGAGAAACGGTCCGGTTATCCACCAAAAACCGTTTGGTGTCACAATTCGTCAAACCGGTCCAACCCGCGGTTAACCGATGAATCGGTCATTGAACCGCATTAAACTGGTTGACTGAGAGTGGTTTGAACTGTTTTTTTTAGTTTAAATCATACTTGACCCTCACATTTTAATTAGCTCATTTAACTAACAAATTAAATTATTGCAATTAACTCCCCAATCATTTTATTTTATCTATTCGAAATAATTTATGACGTTACGGTCGATAACGGTTCAATAACGGTTACCCGACAGTTGAACCGATGACCCGGTGCCTTTTCCGCTTCGACCCGGTTTCCGGTTTTTAAAACATTGGTTGATTTGTCCAATAATGGTGATTGCAAATACGGATTTTATTCCTTTGATCTTTTAAGTCTATGCATCACAGATCTTTTATACCCTCACCCACCCGTAAACTAACTCAAAATTAGATTTATGTGCTTAAAAGATCATAACTAACATAAAGATGGACAAAAAATTTAACCCTTTTTGAAATATTGACCAAAAAATAAGATCCAGTTGATTTTGATTCTGAAAGTTTACCGAGAAAAAAAACATCTTTAAATATGTCAACAAACTCAATTGAGATATTGGAAAAAAAATTGAGAGCCCTATAACAATAATTTAATGTCTGAATTAATCTCATTTAAATTTAGTTCTTAGATGTATAAAAAAAATGAAACAATTCAAAGAAAAAACTAAAAAAATAAAATTCTCCATTTTTAATTGAACAATTACATACTTAGAGAACCCTTCTCAAAAAATCATTAATAATTTAACCAATTTAGGATTATTAATTTGATTGGTTTAATTTGACCTTATAATTTGATTAAGTTAAATAATAAAAACTTAAAGTTATATGATGGGGTTTATTTAGTACTAGTAATTGCCCGTGCCCAAGGGCACTACTAAAAAAAATATATTTTCATCAATTTTGATGATTCTTCATCGCAAAAAAATAAAT